>WAAE01021282.1:0-18035 GCA_013400495.1 Nicator chloris
GAATGTAAATCAGGGTAAATATATTATTATAATTTAACTTGTTAAATCTCAGCAACAGCTGTTTCTACATTTAGTACTTCATATGCATTATTGATCAACACATGCTTTTACTAATGTAGAACTTCCCAGAGTGTAGAGAAGTTATGCTGGTTATTGTTGTAATTGGTACAGTGCTTCTGAAATGCTTCTTGAAGTGAGTGCACTTGTAATGTGCATTATCTGTCATGCTAAGAGTACCTCATCACCAAAATCAAACTAAATAAATAAATTGAAGATCGCTGAAGTCTTCAAATTACTGAAGATCACATAAAATACCATTCTATTGCAACTAAATTGTTTGTATGTGAGTAAGTCAGTCTAGTATCTTTTTATCAGTGAGATCTATTTCTTCAGGGTCTTGCATCTGAATTTTTTTTTCTTAAACACGGCTAAAATTTTAAGTATTGAATATCTAAAGTCAGGTGGCTGAATTGTTATGAATACAGCGCAAGATCTAGGTAGGATAATTTGGGTCATTAAAATTTGAAATCTCTGACCTTCATGTCCCTCTAAAGTCAAGGGTTATAACAACAGAGTTGTCAAAGGAATTAATCTGTGTTACATCTTCTAATACATGCCCTAAATTTACCTTGTCATCAATAGTCAATGATTGAGTACAAGCATTCTAAAAAGGCGTGTTACTATTATTGTACAATTATATGTCTTTTAGGATGGCATGAATGTTCATTAAACCTGCCTTTCCTCTTCCATTAATTTTTAATTTTTAATAGATATATACAAATTTGTTCCATTTTTAATGAATCCTTTCTCTGCTTTTTTTCCCCAGAGTTCTGATGAGAAATATGTAATAAATATGTCAAGCTAACATAGTTTACTAACATCTAGGCATTTGGGTGAATAATATTTCTGAACATGAGCTTAGTTTTCTACTGGTGACACACATGGCTGTTTTATGTTGTATTGTACAGAAGTTTCTATCTTTTCTCTTGACTTTCCTTTCCTGTATGCATCTGAGATATTAATTTTCGTAATCGTAGGCTTAGAACTGATTTTCTGAATCTCAGACAATTAATTCAGGAGGATGGGGGTTAATTTTTAAAATGTTCGAAATTTATTAGTGTGTTACCAGACTCAAAAGCTGAACAAGGTAATGTTCTGATTTAGACTACATTACATTGTAACACTTAGCTTTCCTGTTATGTCAAATTTTTCTTGCAGTCAAGATGATTTTAGGTGGATAGCAACGCTTATTAAGAAAAGGACTATTTGCCTTTTAGGTGGATATTAGGAAGGCAAAACTTAAAACATATGATAGTAATGTGTTTAGTGTCTTTAAAGGTTTGTCAGTCTTTTGAATGTCCAATTAAAAACAAAACAAAACCAAAACCCCCTCCAAAGACAAACCAACCAACAAACAAAAACCACAAAAAACCTACACAGGAAGAATTTATGAAATAAAGACTATAGTTTCATGAAATAAAATAAAAGAACATCACTACATAAATATGGGAAGAATGCACTATTGCCTCAAAAGAGAACGGAAACCACATGATTTGACTGCAGGTTCTTTTCTTTCACTGTCTCTGAAAAAGTAACACAATTCTCCAGCCAGATAGGCTCTTTGTTCTCCATGTTTAAATGTGCTTGAGATCATCATGTTGTCGTTTCCTACCCAGTCATGCATCCACCTGTAATTAATAATATTTTTAACCTTTATGAAAAGGCCAGTTCTGTGCAGCCTTAGTAGCAAGACAGATATAATAGGTAATTATATTTATGTTTCCTTTTAATACACTGCAGAGTAATTTAAAGATTTCTATGAAATTTTAGTACTGAGAAATTGAGCAGAAGAAATCAAATTATTGTCTGGTGTAGAAACAACTTACATTCTGAAACCAATCCAACATCGTTACCTTAAGAGGTAAAAGAAGAATATAATGAGGCACTCCAGCTATTTATATGGGTAGCATGGTAGGAAGAGGTAGCATGAAGAGGCTGTATCAATTCCTTTTTCTTTTTTCACTCTTAGTTTAGCTTGAAAGATTGGCCCCCAAACCCTATCTATCTCCATTATCTTGGTTCTGTGGGTAAGATATCCAGATGAGCATGGAGAATGGATTATCCTGTGATGCAAGCAGGATCCTTGAATAAGGACTGCCATGGGGACTGCACGAGGAAGTTTAGTTTAGAAGCAGCCAAGAAAAAAATAACCCTATTTCTCTCAGCAAATTGCAGGGATCTACTGCACAATTTGTACATAACACAGACTTGAGCCAAGATTATCAGTGAAAAGCAAGAATGGTTTTTACTAAGAAAGTAGATTGATTTTATCACAGATTTACATTTTTTTACAAAGTTCAGTGAAACACGAAAGAAGAAGGTGTGTATCAGTGAGCTGAGTTAAACAAAGCCCTGTTTGAGGTGCTTTGTGGTCTTCTTGTGAGGTACACTACCACAGTCTTAGATTCACCTTTCCAAACTGGAAGAGAATGTAGATTGTATATTTTAGGAGCCTCTCACTGAGTCAATCAGAATGGCAAAACATAACAAATCATAGTTTATTTATAAAACAAAGTAATACAGTGACCATATGTCAATTCAAAGACCTTGACAGTTCTTACTGTGGAGCAGATACAAACATAGATATGTTTTGTTGAAACTGTTACTAATCTGCTTTTGTGAGTCGGCCTCCATTTACAGGCTTGATCTCATTAAAAAAAAAAAAGATCAATGTTGTAGTACATGAACTAGGAACATCTCCTTAAACTTGTGCACAAACAATATCTTCTCCATAATCATCATTTAATTGTCATTTAATCATCAATAGATCATGGGCTTTTTAGGGTATTTGTCTACTGTTTACACTTGATTTTATTTCAATGTGTTTCTCCTCTAACTTCTTTATTCATGAGTGAAATTTCAGTAAATTATGTCATGTATAAATTCTTCTGTTTATTTTCCATAATATAAGTATATTGTTTTTACAAGTTTCACTTTTAATCCTCCATATCAACAATCTTTCCATTAGGAAAATATTCCCAGAATGTTTTCTTTGAAGTTGTTTCTCCTTCATAATATTTCTTTGTCATCTTAACACAAAGTATACCATAATAGTTCAGAAAAGAAAGGGAAATAGTTTTCATTGATGCAAAATCTCCATATCTGAAAAAGTGATAATTAAAATGACAACTAAAAACATGTCATACTTGCATACATATTCTGATATACAAACGTACATCCCATTCTGTAAAGTTTAATTTGCCTTGCTGTGGACTGGATGTTTTAGTAGCTTCTTCCTGTCTGGAAAATCAAGGAGAGAGAAATCAAGGCTTTTAATTCACAACTGTGTTGAGTGAAGAAGCTTAAAGTACCTAATTTGTAAACTCAAAATCCTACTCAGCTGGTTAAAATTCAGCAGGTTCTATTTTCAACCACCCAGTGTAGAAATGTTTTTTTAATTACAGCTTGGTTTATAACAATGGATAGGATCTGTAGCCAAATTTGTCCCTGTGAGACATTCAGCAATAGAACAATAGTATAATTATTTCTGGGATCCCTGATTAGCAAAAACAATACAATAGTTGTACAAAGCTTGAAGGTTTGGTTTTTGGAATAAAAAAGAAGTAAAATGTCCTTTTAATGCTGATTTCTGTAACTTGCTGTATGATTCAAGCACATCTTTAGAAATAAAATGCATTTTAGAAGCTAGTGTACAATGGAAAAAAAATGAACAATTTTGAAACCTAATGCTTATACTTCCTACATTAAAGTTCTTTTTCCAACACAGCTCATAACTCACCTGCCACAGGATATTTCAAACACTCTATATCACATGGCATGATTTTTCCTGTACTTCAGGCTTTTAGTGCTCAGGTCAACAAAATATCTTATATTTTTTGCAGCCCATTTTCTATCCCTGTATGAGTGTGTCTGGGAAAATAGGGCAGCAGCAAAAAAGCTTAGTCTCATAAGTAGTGCCTTAAGCTCACTAGTATTGGAGTTCCTTTTCTAGAAATCCATGCTGAGGTGCAATTTCTACCAATTCTTTTGGTTAAGTAAGGCCATCAATATTGTAAATATAAACGTTGTATGCAACTTTTCCAAAGCCATAGATTTGAATGGAATGAAATTAGAAATCGTAGTATCGCAATATATTTTATACAGCTAAGATTTTCAAAAATACAGTACAAAAATTCATACAAAATTATGTTTTCAGCTCTGGGAAAATATGAAACTGCTTCAAATACTTCCAGATTTTCTTTAATTTTCAGTTAGAGTTGACAGAATCACAGAATCACAGAATGGCTGAGGTTGGACAGGGCCTCTGGAGGGCATCTAGTCAACCCCCTGATCAACCAGGGATAATTACAGCGGCTTGTCCAGAGCTGTGTCCAGATGGCTTTTGAATATCCCCAAGGAGGGAGACTACACAGCCTATCTACACCACTTGTGTCAGTGCTCAGTCACCCTCCCAAAAAAAAAAAAAAAAAAAAAAGTTTCTTGATGTTCAGAACCTCCAGTGTTTTAGTTTGTGCCCATGATTACCTGCACTGTCATTGGGCACCATTGAATTCCTCATATTAAGAAGTCATGAGAAAAATAGAACAGGAGAGTATGTGAAAGGAAAAATGACAAGCTGCGGCACAAATATCCTTTTAAGTGTTTTCAGTATCTCCAAATATATTGTATTGTAATGAAGAAAAATGCAATATGCAATGTCAAACACAAGTTCTGCTTTTTTGTACTTGATCTATAAGATTAGAATGTCCCCATCCCCTGCCATCCTTTCCTCATCTCTACGCCAGAGTTTGTGTTGCTATTTTTACTGGCATTTTCAAGTACCACAGCTATTACTTATATTCTGTAATTTCACAAATTACAGTTGTTAGAAAGTACTAGGTACCTATTTGACTTTGTTGTAGCAGAGAAAAAGGAGCCAGACCCGTTTCATGTGTCTTTGATTTGATATAATTTGGTTGTTACTATGTTAAAAAAAGTGTTGGCTTGCTGACCACCTGGTCTGAAAACAGGAAAAAAAATGTGTTGCTATTACACTTGAACTGTCCTATTTTCAGCACAGGAGTTTGCTATCCATTATCACCATCTGAGATGGTGTTTCTCTTGTGGGTTTAAAGTCATGCTTCACCTAGATGAGGTTCATAGAATCTGTTGCAATAGGTGATTAAAGGAGAATGATTCCTGATTATTTTCCTGAATTCTGAACTCAGCCCAGGTTCAAAAAGCCCACTGAGTTGAATTGTTCTGAATTATATATTGAAATTACTTTGAAACATGTAACATTATATTGCTTTGACTGAATTCTCCTTTCAATTTTGGGTTTCACATAGCAATGAGGTAGTATTTCCTGATTAAAAATAAGGACTGAATTTTTTTAGAAATTGAAGAAGACCCTTATTCCCCCCAACAAATGTTTGTTCATGATTGAGTATGTCATGGATTTTAGACGTGAAATTTGGCCAAGTGTTGGGACCTGAACCATAACCTTACCTCATGCTGTATATAATCCGACGTATGTTGTAGCATAATTAAAATTGTAATTACTTGTTATCATTAGTCCCAGAGTTGTACCAACTATAAACCTCATTACTCAAAATAACTTGATTCTGTCTTTAGGTAAAAAGAATTCAAAACTGGATTTTGTTGCACAAGGGAGTAGATAAACACGAGCATAGTCGAAGAGTGTTGGATTTTCCTCTCAAAGAAGAGTCCCTGACTCTACTGTTGTGGTGACAAGAAATTCAGTGAACAATCAGTGAGGGGCTCAGTGCTGGATCTGGACCATGCTTCTGGGGGAGAGTCCATGTAGCTCAGCCAAGCCAGCTGTGCATGGTGTGTTGGGTCAGTGGCGAACTCCAAGCTGGACCAGCCAGGAACAGGATGCCCCAGGTCTGAGTGGGGGTATCTGGCAGGCAGTAGGACAGTGCTGGTGTTTGGGGGGGACCCATGAGTGTGGCCAAGTGTGTGAGTGCTGCCCCTCTGCAGCGAGCACCCAGTGAGACCTGCTGGGGACCCGTGAGGGTGGTAAGGGGGACTGGGATCTGGGCAGGGATGCTGGGCAGGCAGAGGGGCTGTGCTGGTGCTGGGGAGAGCTGTAAAGGTGTGTGTTTGTGAACCTGGAGAGTGTGGTGTGTGTGCTGCACCTGTGACTTTCTGCCTCTGACATCCCAAGAGGAGGAGGGGATGTGTCCCTCTGTGCCTGTGCCTGGTGTAAGTCTTGAATGTAGGAGCTGCCAGGGTAGCTGTCTGAGCTGTCCTTGTCTGAGGCTGTCTGTGTAGCCACAGCTGTCACAGCTGTGTGTCAGTGTCACAGCTGTGGGCAGACCAGTGTCCACATGTGTGTCTGCATTACACACCCAGTCTTGGTACTGCAGCAGCATTCCTAGTGCAGACACACCAGGCTGGGCTCCAGCAGCCAGGCAGGAGAGTTCTCAACCAGGCAATGGAGGCAATGGCCACATATCACATTCCTTAACACTTTTAAGTTCTCAGGAGGTTGAGGACAGTCTTTCTTTTCAATTACTGATTATGCATAAACTTAAACCTTTGCTTTGAGTCTCTTGTAGAAGGCTTGTTCCCCTCATTGTTTTGATGGCACTTAACCTAAAGTTTCTTTATGGACTGCATGTTGTCCATCCATCATTCTGGAACTGGATCACTATTTACATGACCCTTAGATATTTTATAACCCTTTATAACAATTTGTGGATTCCTGGGTGGGCAGCTGTTGTGGGTGAGAACGGCAACTTCAGAGAAAGTTTATTAGAGAAGCCCTGCTGTTGAGTCACAGGGTGCAGAAAGCCCTCCCATCCCTTGCTTTCTAAACTTCTCAGAGAGGAGTTTAAGTGTCTGCTGGATCCAGTCTTAACTCTAGACTTTGTCAATGGTTTAAGTAAACTTGTCCCGCAGGATTAATGATGTCAAATCAGATAAATTTACATAAAGATTAATTAATTTATTATTTAGATGACAAATGATTAGACAAAAGATCTTGATCAGATTTATGTACTACAGCATGTCAAAGCTAAAACTACTAGCAGCATACAGTATAGATATAGTGCACTATATCAAAGCTATTACATAAAGCTATCAAAAAAAAAATTATTAAGTAGAGATTGATATAAATCACCACACCAATCCTCATGGGATTGATATAACTCACCACGCCAATGATCATGGGAAGATCTCTTTTTCTCAGCCTCAAGGAGTATCCTTGAAGGGGTTCTCCATTTCAAGGGATAAAACTTCATACCCTCCAAGAAGGAGTTTGTGAGAGGAATCCAACCGTGTGAAAGTGGACTGGACTTCTACAGTGTATAGTGATTGACTGCCAGTCATATGTCTCCAGGTCTCCTTAGCAGCTTATCTGTCAACTCTTTGCCTCACCATCAGGTTCCTAATTTGGAGTTGGTGAGCCAGGCTGTTTTTAGCATAACTCAATGCCAAAACCAGCACATGACAGAACCTCTCAACCCACCACTGGCAGCTTGCAAAATAGGGCATTATTTGAGTTGACGATGAACTTCTGTCTCATCGTTTAAAGTAGGGATTTAAAAATTAGTAGTATTATCAGCTAAGAAGTTGCCAGTATAAGTGTTAGGCCTGTGTCACTCTACTGGCTAACTGATCCCTGTCATTGTCAATATAGAGACAGAGCAGATTTTGGTGAGTATGAGGAATTTTTGTCACCCAAGATCAGTACTTTTATTATATAAGCCATAAAATAGGAATTTTTTTAATTATGTATTCTTTTGTTTATTTAGGTGGTTAATTAGTTACAGGGGTTTTATTATTTTGCAGAACCTAAAACTTAATTTGTCATTTCCTCCCCTATTTTAGAGCTTAATTTTCTCAGTCATTCATGTCTTCTTATAGAATGTTTTAGGTTTTAAACAAATGAAAGCAATCTCCTTTCCCCAGATCATAGTGTGATGTGTGGAGGGGGTGGGGTTAGAGGGAACAACGGCCAGATTTTATTAATGATGTAAATTCTTAGTTTGAAAAAAAATCTTCACATTTATCTTTCTGAAAGTAGTTGCAGAAAGAGAAGATTTTGAGTAGTTAGCTACATTTCTATTGTGTTCAGATTGAAGGGGAAGAAGGGGATAGCGATTAAAAAAATTTAGGGAGGTCCAGAACATAAAAGTTTTAAGAAAAAGTAACAAAGTGTGAGCTAAAGTTTTTCTTAGTGACATATATAGAGTTAGGTTCTCTGTTGATGTAATGAATACATCCAATGACTCAGAGGATCTGTTTGCTTTTCTACAGCTGGATTCTAATCCTAAAGCTAGAAAAGGAACTTAAAAGCAAAATACTAATTATAAAATCACAGCCAAGAGCAGATAGTATTACATTTATTTTTATACTGAATAACACAGTAATCTAAAGTTGACTTAATCAACTATATCCACCCAAGGGAGATGAATAAAAAAAACCAAAACCTGGTAGATTATATTGATCATCATATAAAATGCTAGCAATTGCCATTAACAAATAGTCTTTAATAAGCAAACATACAGTTTGTACTATTAACTTGAGGTTTTTCTCATTAAAAGAAAAATGAAAAAGAGGAAGGGAAAAAAATGGAAATTTGGAGCCTGATGCTGTTTCAAGTTGAATACAGAACTAGTGGAAGATACCTGTTGCAGTATTTTCCTAATGTTTCTTTCTCTTCTGGCTCTGTAGAAGTCTTGAATCATTAGCTTAGATATTCCCCATAAATTTCAGATGACTAATATTGATAAGAAATAACCACTAAACTAAACAGTTACTACACTTAAGACAAACTTTGTGAATCTCTACTTTATCCTAAATTTATCTAGCAAGCCAGACCACTGAATCTGCTGAAATTTTTTTTTTTTTTTTGGTGGGAAGATGTGCTTAATTTAATTTAACCACTCTCCTGAGATACTCTTAAACTAGTTGTTTCCAATCCTTTAAAGATGCAGTATTTTGATCCATGAAGATCTGCAATATTCCTTTCATGAATCCAACAGTCATGGTTGCTAAACAATTTGCTGTGGTGCTATCAGCTCTGAAGCTCTTGGGGAATCACTGTATCATTCTGAGGCCACAATTCAAAAGTCACATTATTTTTCCAGATGAGAGAGGCTCAAAATCAATAATGGTTAACTAATCTAAATGTACACTGATGTGTTTTTTTTTGGTTTTGTTTTGTTTTTTTTTTCCTTTTGAGATAGCTACAGATTTTTTTTTTAAAGTTCAGTAAAATGTGTAATTCTGCCTCTCAATCCATGTGGTTTTTTTGAACAAGCTCTGTGCTGTTTTATTTTTATTTCTCTTACCAAACTGATAATCCTTTATTCTGCCATTGCATTTTGTGATTCTTTGCTGACCACTGTGAATTCACATATATATTATCAATCCTAATTATCCATTTTAGGTACATGACTGCTATGAGTTAAATATACTTATAGATAGCTATTTATTCATATTACTGTTCCTGAAAGATGACAACCATTTAACGGGTTTATTTAGCTTAATGGATGTCTTTTTTTTTTTTTTCTAATTTAAATAGTGATAATACAGATTTTAACCTCAGAAATACATGCTTATTAAATTTTCGGATGTCATTTGCTTTTCATAACATAGTTTTCAATGGTTTCTGCCCCCAGAGAGAGGTTTTTTAATAGATGATGTTTTGAAAATTATGCAAAATATACCTAATTTTCCATGGATCAATTTCTTATAAGAAGTTTGCCTCATAGATGAGCATGCACACACCTTTGAAATTTGGCTCTCCCATATGCCAATTTCCCATCTAAAAGCATGCCAAAAAAAAAAAAAATAGACAAACCAAACCACAAACAAACAAGCAAACATGATAATAGCAATTGCTTCATAAGCATTGCCAGGGATCTATTTGTACGTCAAAAGTAAAAAAACAAAAATAGTCAAGAGAACTGAAAAGAAGAGCACTAATCAGTGTGTCCTGTGCTCTTCTTTGTAGTCCCAGCGCCGTGTTACATTTCACCTCCCCGATGGCTCCCAGGAAAGCTGCAGTGACAGCAGTCTGGGAGACCACGAGCCAGTGGGTGGTGGAACCCTGATCTCACACGCTCTCCCTCTGGTTCAGCCGCAGGACGAATTCTACGACCAGGCTTCACCGGACAAGAGGACTGAAGCTGATGGCAATTCTGACCCCAACTCGGGTGAGTCACTATCACTGCTCTGCTTATCTGAGTTGCTTTGCTGACTTGGTTGCTCTCTTTTTCATCCCTTTGAGCTTTGCAAAGGTAGAGAGGTTTTTAAGCACATGCATGAATATTTGATCGTATTAGCTCATAAGGATTGTTTGGAAATAATGCAGTTTGCCTGAAGTGCCTCATGTTGTAATCTGACTGTGGAAAGAAAAGCATATCCAATAGAATAAATGGCTTCATACTAACTACCCAGTAAGTAATAACAGCTGGGGAGAAGGATGTCCTACAAGGTAGCAAGTTTTTCCTGATGTTTACAGTGCTGTAGCTATTTATCTTTGGACTTTGTTTTAGGAAAGTCGTTCTAAATATCAATTTAAAGTTCAAAGACGTGAAGGTTTCAATGTCTTTTAGATTAAAAAAATTCAGTAAATCAGTGAAGCACTGAAAAATTGAAAGAACACAAATTTCTTAACACCCTTACAATTCCCCCTTCTAATATTAAGGATCACAGGGTTTCTTTGTTAACTTGGAATGGCATGATGTATTGGAATTGTCAGATACATGTTTTCGTACAAATATTGAGGATGAACTATTTGATTTGGGAACTTCTGCCTTTCTCTTCTTTCTTCCACTATAATACATTTACATTGTTGCTGTATTTTTGTGAGAGCACTAAAAATTGAAGCAAGATCTTAACCAATATTGTGACTAGTATTTTGACATTGGAATGTGGTATGTGTAGACTTATACATTAGACTTAGACTTAGATAAACTGGAAATAGGGAGGGGGAAGAAACACTGCTCTTAAGCTTCTTGATTTTTTTGTCTGGAATGTGGAGGCAAAGGCTAAAAGTCTTATCTGTGCTCTTGGTAGGTAATTGAACCTGAGTTCTCTTGCATCCCAGGAGTATAGAAATAAGAATTAGTTTCTGTCTTTGGCATTTCTCCCTTTTTGTATAGATGATTAAGTTGTCACTGGGCCTGTACAAACCAGGAGAGAAGGTGGCCTTGGGATCTGATGAACAGTATTAAGGTCCATCTCCTCATTTGGGCAGAGCTGGATCTGAATGATGACATTTACATCATGGCAGATGACAACATGAACTGTGGAATATTGACTTTGGAAATATTTTTCTCATATGTGTATGGGAAGATGAAGAGGTTCTGTTGGCTGAAACTCTACAAGGAAACAATTTGAAATGTTTTACTGTCTGAGAGTTGCATTCTGGTTTCTTTACCTCTATTTACCTTCCCCCACCCCCGGGTATGACACCTGCATTTTATTTTCTTTGAAAATCAGAAATGTTTTCGGAACTATGATGTTAAAACCTTAATCTTTAGAAATACAAAGAATCATAAAAGAGTAGCAACTATGAATGGATTGACTGTGGAGCAACAATGTGTCTGCTTAAGCAAGCTAGAAGCTTAAGTGGAATTATCCACTTAATTGTCTGACCACATATGAGACTTGTGAAAGATTTAACAACATCAGAGAGGAGTTTTTAAGGCAGCATTGCATGTTGGCACTGTTGTATAGGTTTCACAGACTCTAAATTGTACATCTCTTCAAAATGCAGCATAAAAGTCCACCAGGAGAGTTAGGAAAAAAGGGCTTAGTAAACCTCGTAGCAAGTTATGAAAATTGCAGTTTTGGAAATTTTGTGTTAAACGCATTGTGCAAAGACAGTATATTAATCTTGATCATCTATTCATGCCTAATATAGACACTAATAGAAGATTAGTCAGAATGAGTAAATGTTCTTAAAAGATATATGAAAAGTTTTAATATGTTTGTGATTACACTTAATTTAGCCTTAGGGATGCTAAATTTGTGTCAAATTTATGAAAATCTAACTATCAAGCTGTACTAATGAACAGTGAAGTATTGAAGTGTGGGGTTTTTTTGCTTTTTACCAGACATTGAAACAGTACACTCCATGTCTCGTCAAATCTCACAAGCTACTAAAAGGAATTATATAGTCAGTACTGTGACAGAAATTTTCCTAGAAAAATCCTAGGATGAGAGTCATGTTTCTCATTAGATGGATTTAACTTCTATATTGTATTCAGTATCAAGCTATTGCCTAAGCATTGTATCAAAAGTTATTTTGCTACTATAGGCAAAAGTTTTTGAATGAAAAGTGAAATAAGGTTTAAACCAGTTTATGGTTATTGAAGATTCCGTGCCAATTCTCAGAAGAGAAAAATACTATCTGGTATTGGGCAAAATTATTTTGTGGATATTTACATGTGTTCATAGTTAAAATAACCAATGTAGTATCGTTTGAACATTGTATTCCTTGGCACTCCTAAGCTGAATTTCTAGTTCTATTGCAGTGAAATGTTCCCTAGTTATATTTACCTGTAGAGGTAGTTTAATTTCAGTGGCTGTTTAAGGGATTGCTAGTTATGAAAGTACTTGGGACATGTTAAGGTAAAAGATACAACTATAAAGTAAGCAAGAAAGCCTTAGTGGAGAGTTGTAGTATTATCATATATATGTACTGCTCCGTTTTGGATGATAATTGCATAACAATATTTTTAATCTAAATGCTTCAACTGAAGAGAAAGAACAATGTTTTTGGGAATGTTTGCAAATGACCTCTACACCAAAAAATACAGATTTGTTCCACTGTATTTTTATGAAAGTTCATTCTAAGTAAAAGTTTGCTTCAGCTCATGAGAATGTGATGTTAATCTTGATAGTAAAGTCCTCACCTCATGCTGAGAGCAATTTTGGTTAATGACTTTAATGCTCAGTGAATTGTGTGGGTTATTACTGTACACTGCGAAGTTACGTGAATAAAAATACAGCCATTGTTTCTCAATATAATGTTGCTATTTTAATTATATTTGAAGAGTGACCAAGGCTCAGGTCTTCAAAACCTGAAATAAAGGGGGGAAAATGTGCTAAGAATCTTGCTAACTTATTATATAAAGTATGACAAACCTTATTGCCATATTTACTTGCAGTCATTAGCTTCTACAGAGACACAAGAACTACAATTACATGATTTAATGAAATAAACACACACAGTGAGAGTACATTCATCTAGCTAATCTGAAAACAGAAATCTCTCACACCGGGTAAAATTGAAATGAAGAGAGAAGCCAAATATTAGCATTGTCAGCCACACACTGTCGGTGTGTCTATGAGAGAAAGGCAACAAGATAGAAATATGAAGTCTTTTACAATGATATGCTTGATTCTTTTAAAAAGGAATATATTCCAACGGTCTATCATCTGATACAAGTTCTTTATCTTTTAGCATATCTGTTAAGCATTTAGAAAACATTCCATTTTCCTTAGGAAAAAAAAAAAGTCAAAGTAAAATTAAATTTACTTATACTACTTGAAAACATCTTTCATTACCAAAATTCCCACTTTCTAATGGTTTTAAATGTGCGTATCAGGAAGTGTACTTCTAACACAAACATCTTTATCATCAGTTACATTAAAACTGTACAGCTTTCTGATGTATTTTAATGTGAATTATTTCTTCAGGTATTGCTTAAAAAAGCCTGTTCTTTAGTTCTCCAGCAGTCGGATGCATAGTGTTATTTTTCATTACTATAAGTGTGGTTTTCGTCAGCGTGAAAAAACAACCCACCTTATTAGTGAAGAATTCTTCTTTCTCTGTGGTTTAGTAAAGGTTGTCAGGGACTTAAATTTAGGCTGGAATTGTTAACATATCTAAGAGTTGTATGCAGCAGAGCTGTGCAATAGAACTGTATGAAGTAAAAATGTGCCTCCTAGTGTAAAGAAGGGGAAAAATGCATTTTCATGAAAATGCTTGATAAATCACATTTTGATAGCTGCAAGCTGTGGATGTGATTCATTTTTCTTCAAAGAGATAAAGAGGAATAGCATATATTTAGTGGAGTGTTAGAACTGCTCTAGGGAGAAAGCCTGCTACACACTGTGGGTGAATCTATGCAATAATTCCAATCGTTTAAAACCAGACAGAAATATAATATTTATGTCTTCTGATACATGTTTACGAAGCTAAGTAAATGCTTGCCTAATTTTTGCATCTCATTAATAAGTAGTATCAATATATATCAACAAAGTAATAGCTTTATAAAAACATGGAGCTGTAGCAGGAATTGTAACACACCCACCAGTTTCAAGATCATGTTTTTATTTAGTAAAATTAAATAGAAGAGTCTATTATGGCCTATGTTACTTCCAAAGCAATTCCATATTCTTGAAAGTGATGTTATAATGCTCTCTTTCAATAATAATGTTTGTGGATAGCATTTTTATTTCCAGTACGATAAAAACTATGTGGCTAAATTTGGCTGGTAAATACCTGAGTTCACACTTTTTGATAAACCTATGGCAGTTTAGTCAAGTAATGTCAGGGGTGTTAAATGGTACTCTAATTCCAGTAATAAGCAGGAATATCTCTGTGGCAGTGGCTTAATTATGATTAAAGTTCAGAGTAATGGCAAGACTGCCTTGTATTGCACTTGGTCATATGATAGTGTCCCATGTGGAGAAGATAAGCCTTTCCTGCAAAGAGTTTTGGTTTTACAGTGTCACTATCATTACACCCAGTGGGTGATGAAGGGTTAACCTTGTGGGTATAGCCTCTGCTTAACCTTGTCTTTCATTTTGCTGCCCCTCCAAAATTTCCTTTTTGAAAATACTGGAGTAGTCCATGGCTAAACATCCTAAGGTGTAGAAATAAATCCTACTATAGTAATGCCTAGATCTACATATTTTGCTGTCCATGGTTATTCTGGTGTTTTCATAATATAAGACTATAAGAACTAAAATAGGAACATTTGCCTTTGAGTCATATCCTCCATTTCATTACACATAAGTTCATACCTCACACAGAATGTAACACTGTCACATTTAGCTACAGGCAAGCAGGAGTAAGAAAAACTGGAGTCAGGTTGGTGAATTAGCCTACAGAAGAGCTATAAAATAGTCTGAATTCAATATTAGCCCATGCACTTATTTCTTTAAAAAGATAAATAAAATCTGAGAGGCATAAGTCGATTGATATCTCTTTACATCTCTTTGATGCCTCTTTGCAGTGAAGATTTAAAAATTGTCTTTGTTTAGAAAAGCCACTGTGCTACATCTGTTCCTATTCTGCTCTCTTTTCCTCCACACACCAAAGCTGATTGGAGTGTAAATCAGGAGGCCATAACTATTGAATTATCAGTAGGAGGGGAACTTGTCCCATTGCTTCTCCAAGAGGAACAGCTACCTTTCCAAAGCTTCCTAGCTGCTGCTGCCTGAGAAGAGCACTTGCAGATCCTCAACATTTCCTCAATGAAATGTCTACGTGGGTCAGAGGGACTATGAGAAAAGTTAGAGGATTAAAGGAAGAGGAAGCTTGAACATGAGATGAAAGCTGGTGCCTTTGGCTGCCATCACGGATGATACTAAGGACAGTTTAAAACCACAGATGCTTTTGCCAGGTTAAAACAAGGGACTTAAGGAATTGAGTTATTTTTCTCCTGTAAGTATTTTCTGCTCACAAGGCTTTTCTTCATATCACAGAAAGCCCAGATCTACTGCAGACCTTCACAGACTTTTTTTTAACTTTCAAAGTGATACCGTTGTCCAGTCAACCTCTACCATAGCACAATATTTAGTGTTTCACACAACTTTCCTTAAACCCACTGATGTTTTAAAATATTCCAGTGATAAAATAGTCCAGTGATTTATTTCCACTGGTGTTTGATTACATGTTTTATATGGGTTTACATGGCAAGGTTGTGGGGAGGGGAGGCTGCAGAGGGTGCTTCTTTGAGAAGACACCAGAGGCTGCCTCCTGTATTTGACAGAGCCTGTTCCCAGTGACTCTAAAGCAGATCCATTGCTGCCATTGAAGAGCACATGCAGGAGCAGGGACTGTAGCCCCTGGGGAACCCACTCTGGAACAGTCTGGTCTTGAAGGCTCACATCCTGTGGATGGGACCCATGTATTGCTTGGAAAGGACCCTATGCTGGCCAGGGTAAGAGTATGATGAGGAAGGGGCAGCAGATACAAGGTTTTACCAACTGACTGCAACTCCCATCTCATATCCCTTAACACCACTTAGTGGTGAGGGCAAGGTGGGGAGGAGTCAGAAGAGGAAGGTATGAAAAAATGAATTTGAGCCTGGGAAGAAGGAAGGGATGGTTAGTGGGAAAGGTGTTTTTAGTTTTGTTTTTCCTGTTTCTCACAATCTTACTTGGGTTTTTATTGATGATAAATTAAATTAGTCTTCCCCAGGCAGAATCAGTTCTACCAGTAATGGTAACTAGTGAGTGATCTCCCTGTCCTTATCTCAACCCATGAGCTTTTTCATCTCATTTTCTTCCCATCTTGCTGGGAAGGGGGAAGTGATAGAGCAGCTCAGTGAGCACTTGACAGCAGCCAAGGTTAACCCACCAGAATATTAAAGCTGGTGTTGCATTCTCAGAGTGAAAGCATTTATTTTCCGTTTCTACCTCTTGTCTGTGTGATTGTACCACCCTTTGTCAATGTGAAATCTGTGACTTCCAGAAGTGCAAGGATATTTTGAGGCCCAAGAGACTGTTTTGACTAGTACAGCATCCTGCACAATACAGATCAGAAATCCTAGCCAATAACCTAAAATAGCATGTGTCTTCTGCTGGTATCTACAGCACATGTTACAGAATGATTTCTTGATTTAATGATCTTCAGTGACAGAGGAAATAGTACCACATTGCTTACTGACTTCAGCTGAATCAGCCTTTTGTTTGATAAAAGAGGTGTTTGATGTCCATAGTTTAGATGGAGTGCTCAAGTCTTGAATCTGTAATACACTGTTTAATTGGTAGTAATATTTGAATATTGCAACATTTTTTTCTTAAACATTTTTTCCTCTCTGTATTTTAATACTGGTCCAATGTCTGTCCAGTTAAACAAAAAATCAGAATAAGAAAAATAAAACATAAGTCTTCTAAATTGCAGAGTTTTAACATCAGTTTTTTCTCTTTATCAGTCATTGTTTTTACCTCAGTGTTTTGGGTTTTTTTCCTGCCTCAAGAACATGTAGTACTTTTTAGCAATAGAACATCAACAGATTTTTCTATTATTTAAAGCCTTTCCATGGGAAATTAAAGTCAAAATCACAACTGAAGACATATATCTTTAATCATCATGAAATATATTAAAAAGATTTTATTAGCATTCTAGGTGCTCTATCACCTAACTGTATTTGACATAATTCACCTTTTAAAGGTGTGATAGTGTGATTATGGGAGAAATATTTGTTTGATATTTTTGAGGTTGCTCTTTCTGAAATCCAGTGAAAGTTATTGTTTTCAGTGTGACTCCTTGCTACCTTGATATTACAACTAATTTCCCAGTGTTACATATCCTTTTACTAATGGAGTCTTAGCAGTGCAACTCCTATTCCCAATGGCAATTTGACAAAAAGAAAGATTATATTTATGAGAATAAAGTGTTAAATTTAGCATGGCATTAGCATTGTTAATTTAAGCATTTAAATGGTTACAAATTTTAAATAGAATTAGAACCTTTGATGGCTGCAATGAGAGGAATAACTTAATGAAGGAAGAATAGCCTCATTGCACCGACACAGACTTGGCCTGACAACTAGAAAACAGCTTTGCAGTGAGAGAACTGGGAGTTCTGGTGGATAGCAATTAGCCATGAGCCAGAAAGACACCCTTGAAGAAAATAATTAAGTCTTCTGAACTGCAATAGAAAAGGTGCTGCCAGCAAGCTGATGGAAAAGATCCTTTCTCACTGCTCAGCACTGGTGAGTCACACTTGAAGTGCCAGGTCCAGTGCTGGTTTTTCAAGTATGGAAGAGAAATGGAGATATGGACTGAGTCCAGAAAAGGGCCACAAAGAT
>WAAE01021283.1:0-31856 GCA_013400495.1 Nicator chloris
CAAGATAATCAAGAATAATTCTTTTTTTTTCTATCCAGTCGTGTATTTGACAGTGTCTAGAGTTGTCTGGGAAAAGGACTCAGAGGATGAGGTGACCTGAGAGACTGTAGGAGAATATGTGGCATGGCTGGAAGCACAACACAGACCGACCCGCATTCTTTCCTGGAATGTGTCCTCTCCTGTGGAATGGAAGTTGTGCGATTTGTAGAACTGCACATATTGGTGATAGAAATATTTTGGTAGCCTAGTACATTTAGTCTCCAAAATCCTATTGTCATTTGGTCTGAAATCATGACAAGGCTGCAAAAAAGAGTGTTATAGACTACTTCTGTAATAACTAACGAAGAATTACTTTCCATTTATTTTTAACCCAACCTATCAATGAGATCTGTTGCTGTAGCTTCTTTTCTTGCTATCTAACACTGAAGATAATACCTGAAACTCACCTGTAATATTCAACAGCAGGAATAGAAATATTTATAGATTCTGCAGAGCAGTCTAGAGATTTGACAGATAGTTTTGATAGGCTTTCAGAGCCATTTCCATTTTACCTACTTAAGTTTTAAAAACTCCATTACTTTAATTCCTTTAAAATTCTTTAAGACTACCGTATAAGGAAAGATTTTAGAAATATGGTGAATCAGTAAGAGGACTGCAATAGAACATACAATTAAAATTCTAATTTAGAAACTTATTCCCTGGCATACTAGACAGCAATAACTTAACCTCATTAATCTTCCTGATTTATCTCCAGCAGAAAAATTTATTATGTTGATAGGATTTCATGATCCTTTTTTATAGAAAGGACCCTCTGGGTACAATATGCACACTTGTACTGTAACTAACGTGGAGAATATATTATTTTTAACTTGTGTGTAAATGAAAATAAAGTTGGTCTCAAGTACTGCTTATTTCCTCTTATGAAAATGAATTTCCTGCTTTTGGAGGATTTAATGGATATTTTTCATGTACAGCATATGGGGTTTTCTTATCTCCCCATTCCTCTCCACGTTTTTTTTTTTTTTCTTCACACAGTATGTAATCAGGAGTGTGAACTTGAGCAACACTCATGACTGTAATGTGTGTAAACGTAAAGTGAATGAACACAGGCTACTCTGAATACCAACTAGTTCTGTGCTTTGATAGGAAACCAGAGAAAGACATTGATCCCCACACGGGCACTATCCATCCTTTTGTGAACNGTGTGAACTTGAGCAACACTCATGACTGCAATGTGTGTAAACATAAAGTGAATGAACACAGGCTACTCTGAATACCAACTAGTTCTGTGCTTTGATAGGAAACCAGAGAAAGACATTGATCCCCACACGGGCACTATCCATCCTTTTGTGAACAAAATTATCTGCATCATTATCCATTAACTGTGCCGTCTCCTTGCTTCCTCCCTATGTTGTTCCAAAGGATGTAATTACACATATTAGTTGTACACACATGAGTAAGAAATGGTGCAGTAGTTTATTTCTTAATGAGAAATCCTACCACCAGGACACAGATATTTCTTCACTACAAGGATGGTGAGGCACCGGAACAGAGAAGTTGTGGCTGCCCCATCCCTTGAAGGGTTCAAGGCCAGGTTGGATGGGGCTCTTAGCAACTAGGGAGAGATGTCCTTGTCCATGGCAGGAGGGGAGGAATGAGATGATCTTTTATGTTCCTTCCAACCTAAACCATTCTGGGATTCTGTGATTTACACAAAAGGGGCAGGACTCCAGGTCACATACAGTCCACTGAATGTGTAGGTAAGGTAAATTCTAAATTAGTCAATTTAGTCAATTAGTCAATTAGTCAATTTATTTATACTATCTTCAGAAGGGTAAATACCTCAAAGGACTTGGACACAAAGAAAATACTCACTCTGGTCACCATGACATGGTTTGAATGAGGCCAAAATGGAGAGGTGTCTGAAAACCTTGTATGAAGGCAGAGATATTGAATTTGAGCCAATGCAGGTTTTCCAAGGTACCACTATAACCAGATTTTTTCACCTCTTGTTTTTAATTTCCAATTCATTCAGAAAACTCTTTGTCAAGTCCCTTTCTGCCAAGCAAAACATTCCTTCCACAATGCTATTAGAACTCAGACATACATCACTCCTAGGTTTTCTTTAATGTACTCAAGGCAGATGGTTTCTAAAAACTGGTTTTAGGTACCTTAGAGCTTTGATAACATTATTTGGGGTCTTTCTGTGCACTTTAAATTTTAATTCAAAAAGCTAATGAAAGATGTAAATATTTTTCCTGAGTTCAGCCCTTTTTCCTTCTAAAGATTATCACTTTGATATTTGATTTACTTTACAAATAATAAAAGCTTGCCCCAGAGAATGGTTTCAAAGAGCTAATGAAATATTATTAAAGTAGAGCATAAAGATACTATGTGCTGTGAAAAAAGAAGGCAAGGACCGCAGATTTGTTCTTTCTATAGCAAAGAAAAGAGTTTGCAATTAGTTTAAAATATAACAAAAAAGAAAAAACAAAAGGAAGAAAAGAAAAAAGAAATTAAAATGAAAAAAATCAGAGTGAGACAGAAAGAGAGGGAGGAGAAGAAGAAAATACAAAAAAAATTTAGTCACCAGAAGAAAAAGTCTACATTTGACTTAAGAGGTGAGCTTGAAGTCATTAAAATTTTCTGTTCACTCGTGTTTTTAATAGTGATTGACGAGAGCTATTTCACTTATTGCCTAGATATGCAATGTAATGAACAAAACAAGGCTTAAGGATTACAAGAAACTTTTCTGAAGTGAGAAATACTTTCCATGGGAAAATACTTCTTTTCCATGACTTGACTGACGCTGTAAGCCTGTGACATTATTCTTTGAGCAACTGTATTATTTGAAAAGAGACTATTGAATACCTGGGCACTTTTGCTTACTAAACATTATTTCTTATGAAAGGTGATCAACATTAAACTGGTGGACAGATACACTGATAAGAAAGGTGACTTCTGACACATTTCTAGGTAGTCCAGTAATATTTTTGTCTGATTTTATCTGAACACATCATTGCAATTGAGACAATGCTCTGAGCTCTGAATTCACAAGAACTGCCTGACTTTAAATTATCAGCTAACCCAGGCACATAAAACCTGATAAGATCTTCAAATCCCCTGTAAAGACAAGCTGCTTGTGATTTAGAACCGCACCATTTGGAAAAACCTTCAATGTAATAAAATTCCCTGAAGCAATAGAAAATGGCACGTGGAAAAACGAAACAAAAGCAAACAAACGTTGAATTTGAAAAGTGAATAAACCTCTCCCCTATCTTCATCCAAGTTGTAATGTACACACAGCTGATCTAACCTTTCAGAAGTGATAAAGCACCCCTCAGATTTGGCTCACTAAGTGGGCCTCAAGGGTTTCCATGAGTGTATCTCGGCTGCTCTAGCTAATATAGTTTGAATAGAAGATAAGAGAGAAACAAAGCTCACATAATAAGATTTTAATTCTGCTACAAGGCAACACTGACATCACATTTAACTACAAGATAAAAGCCAGAGTACACTGGTGTGCACAGATGGAACACAAGCATTTTGTACGCTGTTGTTTTTCCCTGTGGATAAGATAGAACTTTTCAAGGGAAGTAAGAGCAGTAGGGTATGCTAAAACAGATAAAGGTCTACTTGCAGTGCCCTTTCAATAAAATGATAGCACTTCATTGTGCTGGCTCATTACATTTTTGGATCTTCACAGGAAGCTTTGGAGCCTCGATGTCTGCTTTGCTTGTTTGCAAATACACTGTTTGCTAGCATATATGATGTCAATCAGTCATTCCTCTGGGCTTGACCTTTAGGCCAGCATTTTCCTTGTTCTAAAGAAAAATATCTCCTATCTAAAAGCTACATGTCTATTTACCACTACTCCTGGCTGGCATCCAGTCCCTGAGCTTATCATTTGCTACCCTCTCTTGCTTCTGGGGAGAGCAGTAATGGGACACAGCAGAACCACTGAGAACTTCCACAGTAACAGGACCTCCCAATACTTCACTATTCAAAAATCCTGTCTCTGGGTTTTAAAGTTATGTTGCCTTTTCCCAGACGTCCCTCTGCAGGCTCTCACTCTGTAATTGCTTCCTGTCAGTCATCTTCCCTTTGGACAACTGCACACTTACTGGAAATGTGGATAAAAACTTTGAAAAAATCGTGTTGGTCCTAGACGATTTCCCATCTGCCTGAGAAACTACTCAAAGAATAATACAGAGTATTTAAGAGCACATAAAGATGATCAGCATAAAAATAGTAGAGGTAGTAATGGGATTGACAATGATGACAAGTGTTGCTGTCAATTGTTAGCCTAATTATTTTTAGTTTGCTCACTGTACACTGACAGACAGCAGACCTTCAATACAGCCCCGAGACTGCTCGTCACAACAGTGTCTGCTCAGGCACACTAATGAAGAGCAGCAGCTCACCAACCTGAATTGCCTTGTTTTGATGTCTGAAATGTATATACAGCACTTTCTCATTCCAAGAGAGGTAACCCTGCAGAAATTCATCAACCAGGCTTAAAACCAGACAGTTCATTCAAATATATAATACACTGAATTGAGGCTACTCAAATGACCCAGGCTCAGCTAATGGGTAACGGGTAGTGGAAGTACTCTGTGGAAGTTAACAATGAGGGAGGGACAAAAGGGTTGCTGTCCCTAAATGCTCTTATTTGCTCCCAATAAATGCTCTCATTTGAAGAGCAGTTCTGCATCATTCATCTAACATCAGGTATGTGGTACTAACATTCTCTCAGTAGAAAAATACAACGCATATGTGACAGTTTCACTCCAGCATGTATCCACAGGAGCTTATTGATGGACATTTGGACTGTCCATCTCTCTTTCCATGTAATCAGCTATTGTATTCCTGATGCCCAAGAGAGAAACTCTCAAAGAGCTTTGAAAAGTCTTCTGAACTTGTACTGACCTTGTGCAATACAATGGGGATCTCTGAATGTCTCAGTGCAACTATCCCTTCTTATTTATCCCTCACACAGCTACATTCAGAGAACACACTCTGCAAGTGAAATAAGTACTGAACTAACTGACAGAAAAAATCTATCTCTAGCAATAATGACAGAGATGCGAATTTGAGTGTCATGAGTTACTTACTGGGCAGATGTGCAACAAGAATGTCTCTTCTCCTCTAGTTTGGTGGTGTTTTACAATTGCTATGTACAAGTAACGGCACAGTTTAGTAAACTAACAACCCAAATGTAACACAGCAAACAGACTCCAGAAAAAAAAAAGAAAAAAAAAGAAGAAAAAAAAGGGAAGAAAAGTGGCATTGTTTGACAGAACAGTCTTTTTTTCTAAAGGACAATATGGTGGGGACATGAAGGTGAGTTGTTTATGAAATAAAGAGAGCTAACTGAAAAGTTATCAAGTCTATGTTAACACAAATGGATTATGAGACATGAAACTTAACAAGAAATAAAGGTTAGTCACAAAGAGAAAATCAGTGCAAAATATTGTTTATATTCAGAGCCTTAAGAACAGAAAAGGAGAAATCATAGTTCTGCACTTAGATCACACCTATGACATTATTCTCTGGATTTTTTCCTGGTGTGCAGGACCCTTCTGAACATGTCACGTAGCTACTCTTTTGTTCAGATTCTGATCTTGTTGAGTATCAAAACAATTCTTTAGTAATGAAGATTGAGGTTTAATGACTTGATGTTTAATTTTGGCTTCCACAATCTGTTTCTTGATTTTATCTTTTGCATAAACTGAACAAAACACAGCCATTTATCAGCTATCCATGGACATTTCAAGATTTATATACATTGCAGCTCTAAATTTTTATTCTACATTTCCTTTCATTAGAACACTGCACTCAAGCTAGATTAATTGAGGCAAGCCAACATTATAACAGCTCTGTTGAATACCAGCAGATGCCTTTATTCTCTGCATCCCTCTATAAAACAAAACTTTAAAAAATTTGAGTCTCTTTATAAATATTTCCCTTAGAAGACAATACAAAGATTCCAGGCATCTGTTTCTCATTAAGCCAATTACTAGTTGTTTAAAATAACAAAAATAATAAATATTTGATTTATTAATAAACTCTATGAGCCAAATTCTGCAAATGGAACAAGATAAGATAATGAAGAGTGAGCTAGATGGACAAAAGTGACCTGGCACTGAAATGTTCCAATCCTGACATTAGGTGGAATAACAAATATCTGATCTAAACCTCCCCTGGCACCAACTTGACGCTGTTTATTTTTGTCCTGTTGCTTGCTACCTGGGAGAAGAGACCCACCCCCACCTGGTTACAATCTCATTTCAGGTAGCTGAAGAGAGAGGTAAGGTCTTACATGTCCCACTCTGGCTCCATACCTTGCCCTAAGTCAACCTGAATCTTGGTTCCTTAAGAATATATTGAAAAGTGTATCTGTGACAATACCCCAAAAAAAGTATGGTTTGTTTTTCTTTTTTTTTTTGTATTAGATACCTGAATTTGGAAGCTATCATTCTCTATAACTTCACTGTAGTCATAATAGCTGGCAACTAAACTTGTCATATCACTTAAAATACAAACACTTGATGTGATACCAGATCAAACTTGAATTCCAGCATAAATGAAGAGAATTTTTCTGTTTTTCATTAGAAGATGCTGAAACTTTTCCAGGCGTGGGCAGAAACTGTATGGTGAATGGAGTACTTCACTGCTTTATGCACATGAATTTCAGCTTTTAAAAATGCAGTGTGTATTAGTGACAATCAAAATAGTACTTTCTGTAGAGTTTTTTTTCCCTTCTCTTCATGAAAACAGAGAGGAAACCAATCCTTTTAGGTTTATTTTTCACTATTAGGTTTCACTATTTTTCACTTTAGGTTTATTATTGCACTGTTAAGCTTGAGCACTCCAAAACACTGCAGCTCCACACTAAAACAGTCATATGGGTAGCACTATCCAAATATTTCATGACACCAAAAAAACCAAAATCATGTTGCTATTACACTTCTAGATTTGTCAGTCAGGTTTCCAGGGACTCCAGCAGGGAATGAGTGTAAATATTGATGAAGCACAAGCAGAACTCTGTGTCAGTGTGCAGTTGGACAAGAACTTAGTAACTTCCTTAGTTTCTAGGCCCTTGGAAAAGGACTATTTAAAAAAGATTCAACCTGATCCCCTACAAGACATTTAAGGCAATTCCACTGTAGCATACTTCAGCTAAAAGAAAACATAGTCCTAGTTATGTCAAAATGAAAGACATATGCTTCCAAACTACACCGTCCTTCCACCTCAGCAATATTCAAATATCAATTAATGGCAGTAATAAAGTGTTTTTAAAAAATGCCACCAAAAAATAAGCAACACACAGTCTCAATAACAAGAAATGAAAAGCAATCCACAAAACAGGTTAACTTTAAAAAAGCCCTAAATCCTGCACACAGCATAGCGTTTCTAGCTTTCTTTGTGTGCCAGAGATACGTGCACTTAGTAAATACCAGTAAAATAAACACAAATGCTGTGCAGAAAACTGACAAATGGTGGGAAAATATGTCAATCTCAAACCAGATCTACAATTAAACATACAAAAAGCATGAACAATTTATGTGATTTTCCTTGTATTCAAACACTTCTGTATGTTCAAGCTACTGTCACTTCTATAGACTTGATTCACAATGCAACCATCAAAACTTAAAATTCAAGCTGATGTAAAAGAAGAGACAATTAAAAAGTCAGTGGCAAAACTGAAATGTGTAGAAAACTACTAGGAAAGCAGCAAGACACCAAATTTGCTTAGATTTTAAATGTGTTTCCCAGTGCAAAACCAAAGCAAATACTTTGGTGCAGTTTGGAAGCTCAACCTGTTTTACTTCAAAATTCAGTAACGGTTCCCCTTTTCTGTCCAAACCATGAGAAGACTGGTTTACTGCCCACACTAGGAGTGTAATTCCACTACCTTAATGTACTGTAAATAATACAACTCTCTTGAAAGGGTCTAATTAATGGAAACAAGATTCTTTGCAGAATAAAGCACTGCTCAGAATAAAGGCTCAAGGATTAGGCTTTAGCATAGCAACTATATTCATTTTATACAAAAGTATTTTACAACTGAATTTCTTTTTTTTTCCCTCTTTCCCTTTACAGCATCACCAAGCTGCAGCCCCAATCCACAGCAGAGCTGCAGTCCACCTGTAAGGCAGCAGACCAGGAGAACAGCTAGTAAAAGAAGACAAGTAGAAAACACTGAGGATGCTATCTGATTTAGGGAGCAGTTTGTGTTCTTTATAAACTGATGTTAGTTTTATAAAACTGACTACCAGTATGCGAAAAAAAGAGAAAGAATTACCATTTCACATCACATTGCTGTATATACAGGAGCATTAATTTATTTTTTTCCTTTTTACGTGAGTTAAGAGCCATACTAGGTCAAACCAGAGGTCCATACAGCTGATTAGTTTTTCTACAACAGAACTAGTAGCAGATGTTTACAAAAAAGTATGAAGAGTAGAGCAAATAGAGAGTGACTCTTTCTCCAGCATACCCTTTTAGCTTCTTGCAATCAATGCCTTTCCTGAGCAATCTCTTCCTCAGCCAGAAACTGCAAACAGCCATTGTGTTTAATAATGAATTTGTCTAGCCCATTTTTTAACCCATTTATAATTTTGGCTTCACAGCATCTTGAGGCAATGAGCACCACGATGTAATTATGTGCTGTGTGAAAAATATTTCCTTTTGTTCATTCTAAACCTGCTTCTTACTAGCTTTGCTGGGTGCTCCTGATTCCCTGTATTATAAGGAATAATGAATAATTGCTGTTAGCATTGCAGAAGTAACATTGATCTCTGGCACAGCTCAGAATATCCTGAGGGGGTATTACAGCAGCCAGGAATGAGTGATATTTTACTGTCCTGGAAAGAAAGTAGAGACTTGGTACTGGAGCTGATAAAGTGGCTCTGTGTCACTTTTAAGGATTTCCTTACTCATATAGTCTTTACACAGCTTATTATGCCAACCTTAGGGAAGCTGTGTACACCAGTGTTACATGGAGGATAAAAGCTGGAGTTAAAGTATGAGTGGGTGGATGAGCAAAACTACAAACCAAAATGCAGTTTTACTTTAGCTTTCTTTGTCCAGTGTGACAAGAGACACCAGTGAAAAACAGAAACAGCTGCAGACAAAAAAATCAAGGCCAAGTGAACAAAAGCTCAGCAGATATCACAGCCTAATGCAGTGGACAATGTTCTGAAATACTTTTCAAGCAAACAATACACTAAAGTGTTCTGGCAGCAACTAATGGTTGACAGCACATGGAAGAGCAATACTGGGATCACAAAAGACTGAAAAACTGTTGCATGCAGACTTTCTCAAGATTAAAAAGCATGTGTCTCAACTTGCCAGACATGCTTAGATTCAGAGGACTTTGGAAGGACATGGAAAATCTAAAAAGAGCTTTGCACTACAAGTTTCTCCCCATCTATTTAAGTCCCCTCTGTTCTTTTCTAACTATTCATGTGGGGGTTGGAGGCAGCAGCTTTTACTGCTATTTCCTGAGTAGAGGATGCAGGATCTGACCTACCTTTCTAACATTTGTTATGTCATGCTGGAAGCCTGTTGCTTGGTCACCATTTTTGGCAAGGAAAAGCACAGTGATGGCTCACGTAGATGTTTAGTGTAAACAATCTGAATGGTAATATTGTCTCATATCAAAAGCTCTGTGACACAACCAACTATTTAAGCATAAACGGCTAAGTATTGCTGTTGTCATCTCCCAGACTAATCAGAAACTCTGCTTACTTCAGGAACCAGTACTGCACTGTGTGGAAGCTTCCACCATCCCAAACCAAGCAGTAGGAGGCATTCTATTCAGAAAGGAACCCTTTATGCCTCAGACAGAGACAAAAATCTCTAACTTCATATAAAGAGCCTATGCCCCCTTTACTGCAGGCTCCCTTTGTTAGCCAAAGGCTAACAGCTATGCTTGCCTCTGAACAGCCCCAGCCCGTGCATCAAGGAAGGTCCTCACTTCTTTTTATTCCCTTCGGTGTGTGCTGTAAGAGCAGAGATCACCTGTCTCTTGGAGACCCAGAACTCTCTCTTGCAGACACAAGAACTTCTTTTCTGTAATATATTAAGAACAGTTATTATAGCATAGGCAAACACTTTAAAGCTAGATGAGTAATAACTGAGCTCAGCTGATTTTAACAGCAACATATGCCATTTATTTTTAACACAGACCAAAGCAGAGCAAAGTCAGTCATGAATCTTTTTAAGATCTTAAGGGGAAGAAACTACACAATTTTTGTGGACAGATATTCAAGCTTTTTCACCATTATATAAGCATGTCCATGATGTCTCTTGTGTGGCTTCCGTTTATGTAAACAGTAAAACGTAAAACAGGAAAGAAGGTATATTCAAAGCAAGTTCAAAATAGTCCCTCAAATCTCTTTAAAACCAACTGAACTTAAACATGCGCTTAAGGTCTTCTCTGTCTTGGCTTCCAAATCGTGTTGTAGACCTAAACTTTTCAGCTTTTGTGTGCAGATTTACATTGAGAGACTCCGACCTGCTGTTTCTGTCTTGTGAAGAAATGTCAATATTATGAATTTTCATCAGTCTTGAGCTGAGCTGCAAACCCAGTAACTCCAGTAATTTTACATAGTTGATGCTGCCACCATGTCATTTCTGAAAGACTGACTCTCACTGACAGTATCACTTCACAAGTCCCCAAAGCCAGCCTGCTTTTCCTTCTGCTCAGCTCCTGGGCTGCTTTGTTTCTGTGGGTACTCTGCACTTCCCATCAGCTTCGCCCTGGAGGCCGATTTTCTGCCCATGGCTACCCTGCTAATCTCGGCCTGACCAAGGTGCCTGCATCTTCTCACAGCTGTTTAGCAGGCCATGTCCCCTACACCCCTGAAATGACTTGCTGTGGGCCCAGGGTGACCTCAGCATTCATTAGTAAGACAGATGCAGAGCCCAGCAGCTCAGAAAACAGCGCAGCCCCACAACAGTGCAGGGGGCCCGGCGTGATGGGTAACCGGGGAGCAGCTAGCACATACAGAGGCAATGGCAGGAAACCAGCAGGACACAAGAGAAGCTTGCCAGCCCCCTTGCCTGCCCAATTACGACCTGGCAGATTCTCAGTGGACTTAACACTTCCCACAGACTCTTTTGGGCCCATCAAATCAGTATGCTGTAACAAAAGAAAACACAAACAAAAAAACTCCAACCCCAAACAAACAAACAACCCCCCCAAAACCAACAACGACAAAACCATTCTTGCTAGAAAATGACGAGCAACTGGTCCACTGACAGGACAATCACTGAAGCACTACAGGAAACATGGAAGAAGAAGTCTTGTATTCCAGATACAAAACTTCTTAAAAGATACTCTGAGCCGCAGGCTACATAAAAAGACAAATTTTCATTTCCTGAAAAATTTGTAATGGCTACTTTAACTTATTTAAAACAAATGCATTATAGAAAATACGGCATATTTTACATGTGCTGTGGACAAACTGATGCTAACTGAAAAAAAATGCCAATAGCTAAATTATGCTAATTTGAGTTGAAAACTGCTCCTCTCACTTTACAAACAGCCAGTAATAATGCTCTGGTCATGAGACCAGTAATGGACTAAAATGCCTAATTATTTGTAGTGAATAAATTCAATCTATAGAAAACACAGAGTGTATATATAATTAATAGATTATAATTGCATTTAACACCATCTGCATAATTTAAAATGAAATAACTACATGACTGATTTTTAATGTCTTTTTAAAGGGCACTAATAAAATATGAAGAAGGTAAGAAGGCTTATATGAGTAGAAGTAATGAATAATATCTTGAACATTAAAGCACAATATATTATTCTGTGCACATAAATTGGACCAATTCATTTTTGCAGGTGCAATGGGAAAAGTATGGTACATCAGCACTTTTCAAAAGTAAATAATATGTTAACTGAAGAAGGGATTACAGATTCTGATCAAATATTCAATGTCTTATTTGAATAATTAATAAGTCAGGCTGGTGCAAATGTGCAGCAAATAGCCTGCAACCTTTTCAAAAACTTTTCTCTCTTTCAAATCATACTTGTCACTAGCATTTAGAATGTTTAACCTATCACCTTACTGCTGTGAGCATTAAAGCCATTCTTGCAGATTTCCCTCTGGAAACTCACATTATGACTGAAATGACGTTCAGTGGCCTCATTTAGTTTCCTACTGTCGTGCTCAATAGCCCATAACAATACACAGATTGGCTAAATCTGAAATTAAACCCTGATTTCAATAGGTACAGAGAGAGGATGAATTCGATACTAGCAAAAGCATAGCAGCAAGATCAGCTGGCAAAAATGACTTCACTAATGGACAACCAGAGTAAAATATACTGAGAAGTCTGCTTAGTGCAGTTTGTTCTCAACCTGTGGCTGCCAAAGGGGATAAAGACAAGACAGGCAGGAGAATAATGTTCAACAGATTTCACGTGCTAAAATAGTGGAATGATGTGTGAGAGTTTGTTATTAATAAGAATATGCCTCTGTGGACATCCAAACATGTAGGAAGGAAGGAGTAGGATGGAAAAGGTTAATTCTTCCATGAATATTATATAACCCTTGTGTTAATTACTTGGACTTATCACATGTGGATACAGTATTTTCAAAGATCTGCTTGGTACTATGTTGACAATAATCACTGTAACTTGGAAACTATTTCTTCTATTGCTCCAATTTTACATTGCACATGTCCATAAATCTTTCCAGAATAAACTGAGAAACATTTTGCAATGTCTTCAGAGAATAAAAGATCCTAATGATGGAGTCATAGGTCAGGAAAAAGGGAGAAGATTAAAACCAATTTTGAAAGACTGCTTTGATGGCTGGACTTAAGATGGGAAAAGCCCCCACAAGCTCCTAAAGCAAAGAGAAACTTTATTACCATGGAATAATGAAGTGCCAGAGGCACACCCACAAAACTGCATGCAACAGTTAAAATTACCCATTTTAAAAGCTTAGGTAGAGTCACTCATTAAGGATCAGGGATAACATCAGAGGTGCTTATCCTGCTTTAAATTAGCTTTAGATTTTCAATCCAGCTATGCTGAGATATGAAACAAATGTCTGCTAAATATCTGATCATGGAAAAGACTCCCAGGGCATCTTCAGGACCAAGAAAAATGACATGTTACAGCACACTTTTTCTTGCTGATATATTTTGTACTCATTCACGTTTGCCTCAGCATGAACCAGGAGTATCAGACTCAATAGAAGCAGCAAATGATTGAAACAGGTGCCAGAGTTCCTGCATTAGAACAACCTGCACTCCTTTATCCATCCAATTGATCAGCTTAAGAATCTATATCTCACGACTTTTGAGTGGACCAACATTTTTCTGAGTGGATCAATACCACCAGCCTCTGTTTTAACTGCTTAGAGAGATACAATGGTCATCAAAGATGCGCCTTAAAGCTACCAGGCTTTCCTTAAAGCATGGTCCAAACTTTACATACAAGACTCATGAAGGGAAAAATTGGCTGAATTACGTATCCTTGTTCTTGTTTGGTGTCTTTGCTGCCTAAGGTCACACACAGTTTGGACTGTTTAGGCTTCTGAGAAGAAGAAATGAACAGGTCCACAGCCAAGTAAATCACAGACTGATCAGTACCAACAATAGCTGAATCACAGCATTGAGCAAACAGCTGCCTACACCCCACTGAGAGTAATCCTAAGGATACTGAAAGTGTTCTACTCTATACATCTCTGCAATTTTATTATTCAAACAGATAAAAGCACAAAGCCTTTCTAATGAAGCCATGACCTGCCTAAATCTATTTTCTGTGATAAGAATAAATTCTAATTAAACCTACTTAAAACAAATCAGAGAGCTGTTTCTGCATATACATGCACTTTTATTTAAGTTGGAGGAGAATGCATTTAGGTAGAGTGGGAAAGAGTGTGATTTAGAAAGTTGTGGGACATCTTGATCACTGGGCAGTTAACCACACTGTGACATAAGGCAGTGTCACATGAATGATATTAAGCACTGTGACAGCACCTCTCATCCATGTGAAATCTGTTAAGAAGAGAAATTCAGGGTGATAAAGGATAGGTTTAGAATTGCATAAAACTCACTGACAACAGGAGACATTCAGCAAACTAAGTGTGCTTCCTCTGAACAGAAAAACATCCCAAACTGCCATACAGTTAAAATTGTTGACAACTGAGTCTTGCTGATCAACAACTGGAAGTCACCCATTCCTCTACAAGACTTAAATGGATACTGCATGCACTGAGAAGCTGTCACTACTAACAAAGGCTATGCAACAGTGAATGTTGTTTCAGGTTTGGGATTACTTTATTTCAACAATTTGGTACTGATCTGGAGTACCTTAGGATTTACAAACCAAAACAAACCATATCCAAAACCTTATCCACAAACTTATGCTTTGTGGATAAGGCAGTTGCTTCAAAAATACTTTTTGATCAACCTCCCTACATATCATCTCCACAGTGCCAAGTCTTCCTGTGCTCAAGTGTCTGGGATAATCCCAACCAGGAACAAGTCACCTGGTATTGTTGGAAGGCTTTTGCAGATCCCACAGCAGTGTGAAGAAAGTGGTTATGTCTGAACAAAGTTCTTTGATAGGGGAGGCGTAGCTGCCTCATATAAAGGACCTCTATATCCCCATTTGTTGGAGTTATCCCTTGCTGTGTATGACAGAACACTTACAGAGCAATAAATGGCTTAACCAAAGCACCGCAGCTTTCCAGTCTTAAAGATTAACAATGGAACTGGGCCTTCCGCCACTGTTCTGAGCTGCATCTAAACAGATGAAACTTGAAAAGAAATAATAGCAGTGAACTCTATGGATGAATATTTCTAACAATTTTCCATGCCATTTTCACTGGAGAAGTTCACACTATTTCACTTCTATCTCTGTTATGTTTGTAATTCGTATGAGTTTTCCTCTGTATTACAAAAACAGAAAGAGAGACAGAAAGAGAGAAACTGTTACCTGCTTCTGGTTCCTGAAGACACACATGCTGTCCTTCCTGTATTTACATTGTGGATTAATGCCCCCATCCTCACCCAATGTTCCAGAGTCTTTCTGTTTTCTGTGTAACTTGTCTTGTGGGATAGAAAATAACCTGCACTGATTTTGGTACTGACTGTCTCAGCTGGTGTTGCAGAATATAAAATAAAACCAGAGAAAAAGGTGTGACAAAAATGTACAGGTTGGAGGTGAGAAAGATTAGTTGGAGTCACAAGAAACATGCAGGAAAAAATAGGGTCAGCTGGGTTCTACCAGTAGCTATAACAATATATAACATTAAAAAAATACTCAATTTTCCTACTATTTTAAAGATTTCAGAACAAGGACCCATAGGCACAAGTCTTAAAAGTGTCACGTGGCAGCAAATTTGTCTTCCAGCTGGAACCAAAGAGAAAGAAAAGATGTGACTGGAGACTGGGTTTGAGTGACAGGATTCTAGTCTGTTTATGGCTTGGCATGACAGCAGAAAATGGAAATTATATCAGATTTCTTTCAAAGTCAGACATTATTCTAAGAGTGGTTTGGAGAAAAAAAAAACCCCAAAGAAGGCACCTATGGGGCAAACATCCTCCGTGAAAAAAATTCCTGCTTGTCTGCAATACCTTCTGCCTCCCCAAACAAGGGTCTGTATTTCTACTGGTTTTAGAGAGTTTTTCCTCCTTTTTTGTTTCTTAAAACCATTTTGTATTTATCATAGATATTCCACTGGCCAATGAAATTTTTTCAGCCAGTTAGGTGCTACTGATGCTTACAACATCTACCTTAGCAGATCTACATTACCGTATCTTCTAAAGTTCCATTTAAATGAATATACTGCTATTACAACAGGATTTCTTTCATACCCCCAATTATTTTTAACACTCATCTCCAAATTCTCTTTAAATTATCCATTTTTTTATTATCACCTTTGACCACAATCACCCAAGGTATAGCTGAACAATGACCATGGCCAAATAACCTATTTTTAAGTACTTTCACCAATCTGTAACAGGTACTCAGAAGTGCTAGACTGAAACGAATTGTTTAATACACATCAGGTAATATATTTCATGTTCCTGACCTTGACAGGCACGCTGAGCCTGTATTCATCTATTTAACTACGATAATTTAGCCATTAGTACAGTTACATTGGTGCAACACATCAGAATGAAGACCATGCAGCACAGAAGGAACATATTCAGTGCAGTTTATCTTGACAGTATATAACATTACTGTATTTGAAATAGTATTGGTTTAATGATATAAAATAATTTCTGGACTGAACCAGTTAACTGCCAGAAAACCTTGAGAAAGGATGTGTTCCACAGAAGGGGAGGAGAGGGAAGACGAGACAGATGACAGAGAGGAAAGCCTTAAAGATAAAGCTACATGGAGGAAGCTTTTTTAAAATTCTGTTATTGACACAGTCCTGTTAGTGACAGTAAGTGAGGCTGATCTGAGCAGGACACCCTTTGCAAATCTTGGCTTTTCAAAGGAACCTCTGGTTTTGAGATAATGGAAGCTCAGAACTCCCTGTCATGGAACATAATGTGAAATTGATTTTTCAAGGCTTTATCTACACAAAGTTGCACTGGTTTAATTAAAGGTGTGTTTTTAAATCAATTTTGTTAAAGCAGTCCAAGCTCCTGTGTGGACACTCTGAAATCGATTTGGAACTGTCTTCTGTCAACTAACCTCAATTTGGCAAAGAACCACTTTACAGTGAGTAGTCACCAATTTAAGTTGATCCAAAAACAGGGTTAAAAATAAAACTTATCTGAAATTGTAAGACTTTAATGAATTTATCTGTTTCTGCTTTAGCTATGCCAAGCCATGCTGGCCTCCAGTAGCCTAATTGATCTGTTTGGAAGCAGATGAACTCGTTACTTGGATTTATGGCCCTTTGACAGATGGATGTTTTTGAGAAAGGATATAGTGAAATCCCTGTGAAAGTATCGAGTCTAAAACCAAAATGTGACAGGTGTAAGGAGGAAGAAGTGATGAATTGCGGAAACCACTTTTACTAGTTACTCTGTTTCTTTAATGCAGAAAGCAGATGAGCAAGGAGACTCCTTCAGGACCAGTACAAGCTCTCCCATGCTGTAGTACTGGAGAACAGATTAAATAACCCACAATCAGTGTAGGGGCGCTTGGGAAATCAGGCCAATGTTATCCTGTCAGTCTAACATCCAACGCCACTGCAACCAAGCTAAAATCTCTCCTTTCTTAAGGGTCTGGTGGGGGATAGAAAGGATTTTAAAGATCCACTGCAGACTAGCCATGTGGAATTTTCCCCGAGTTTAAGGATTTCTGTGCAATCCCGACCATTTGCACTCCACTAGGCCGCTAATGAAGGTCTGCATTTAACTCCACAGCTTACAGAAATGGTAATTCGTGGTCTTTCCGCACCCGAGAAACAGATGGGAAAGCAGGCAGGGAAGTTGCTACCGGCGTGGCCCTAAGGACATGCCTGCATGTGCTCTGGTTCTACAGAAAGGCACAATGTCAGTCTCTGCAGCCAAGAGCAAGGGCCTGATTCTGCTTGCAGGAACAGGACCCTCCTCCCAGGAGAACAAAAAGGTAAAATCCTGCAAAACAGGGTGTTCTTCCAAGCTCCTGAGTACTGGGAGCTACAGATACTCAGTATCCCAAGTGGGTAAATCCTAATGCAGAGCTGAGCAGTGAGCAAGTAAGTACACGCCTGCCGTTGCTCAAAGATGATTTTTCAACATTGATCCTTTGTGCCAGTTATGCGACACCAAAAACTTGTGCATGACACCAATAGGACTTAAAAATACATATATGTGCTTAGACGGTGAACTATAGCCCAAATGACTGAGAATAGTGGCCCTAATTATTGTTTTACTTCAAAGCACTTAAAACTATGCATGACAGCAAGTGCCCTGTATCCTTGCAGTCCTCTGAAGTGCTCCTAATGGGCATTGTGCTACTTTACTTTCTGTTCTGTTCCACAGATTTATTTTCAGAGTGCATCCTGTGTGAATTTCTCCTGAATCAAACCCTTTCCCTGGTGAGACTATATAATCCTGCTGTCTTGTTAGAGCAAAAACCATCTATGAGACTTCATTCAAAACAAATCCCCTGTCAAACTATTTCTTCCTTTTCATTTGGACATTTATCCTTCTGATAATACATAAGGAAGAAATTCTTTTGTTGTCTAGTTCAAATTTGTAAAGAGGACAGTATCAGTCTGACAGAAATGTAAAGAGATTTACAACCTTAGCTGTTCTTTGCTAGAATATATTGGGCAGTCATTCACTGCGTATGGAGGAAAAACACCATTACTGCAGTAGTTCAACGAAAAAATCCCTCAAATATATGGCTAGTTATAGTTCATTCTGATTATAACAATTTCCATATATAGAGAGGAGATTTTCAGCTCCAGCTTCACTATTTTAAGTCCTCCTTCCCTGCCACTATTAACAAACTGCAGCCTGATGTATTCCATCTACTGGCATTAGTCATGACTACACCTACTGTCCGTAATGGGATGCCATTCATCAGCTTGGTAGGCTGAAAATTAAGTGATTTTCCTGGAAATTGTTTCTCAGCAGAATCATCTGATCCACTGTGGTTAAAAAGCCAAGTCATTGGTTGCACTATAAATTCCATTTTACAGTCTTGATTTTATTTTTTTTTTAATAAATTAATTGTAGTTTTCCTCTAGGCTTAATGCTGGTCTAAACGGCTTTGGCTGAGGAGCAAATATTTTCCAAACACAATTCTATCACTTTTAAATAACAGTGGCATAAAAAACCTCACAGGAACAAACTTGTTTAAGTCAGCCACACAAATGAAAGTTGACAAGTGATTAGATCCTCCTGGGAATGAATTGTTTTCTATGTTCCAGGGGAAAAAATGTCATCAGTGACTTTGGAGGTGGCCTGAAGCATGGGTTTTGGAAATCTTATAATGCAAATATCAGTTTAAACAATTATATATTTAAGCAATTTTTATAACACGAAGTTGGCATGACAAAGTGTGAAGTTCAAAACACCACCATCTCTTGTAAAATCCAAGTAATAGGCACACTTGTAAAAACTCAGCATCAGACACACATAACCAATGGTGCAGAAGACATAACAATCAGATCCTTAGGCCTGACACTTACCTCATACTCCTCTTTAAATCCGTAGCCTTCTGCACACTTCATCTGGGTGATGTGCTGCAGCAGGTCAGCTACTCGGATGGCTGGATGGAGCTGTCCGGTCTGGTAGGGCACATCCACGGGATCTCTCTTCTTATAGGTGTGAGATTGGACCAGGCTACTTGTGTCACTGACCATCGTGTGCGTTTCATCTAGAAAAGGAGTATTTCATCATGCACTGGCTCGTTTTCACTTACTAAGAGAAATAGAAACTACAAAGATTTCTAGAGGAATGGCAGCAATCTGACACCATCAGCATTGGTTCTATCTGTGAAGGCTACACCAGAAGAACAGTAAATCCATGAGCAGTTTACACACAGAAATTGCAAGACTGATTGGAATGAGGCAAAGTCCATAGTTCTACAATGGAAGCATTGCAGAGCAGTCCAAACTCTAATATTGTTTTAAATATTGCTAGCTGATTGCAAACAAACTTTAAAACAGGCGTTTTGTTTTAAACTGCGTAGAAGTTTCATTCTGAAACTTCAACAAGTCCCATGGAATGAAACTGGACTTGCATTTTTCATAGACTATTAAAGTGCTGTATTTCACACTGCAAATTTAGAGCAAATGTTTGGAGTGAGCAAAATAAAAAGATGCACAAAATGGCTTATGGTTTCATCAAGCTAGGACTGCAATGGAAATGTAGATCTTAAAATGACACTCGGAGACAAACTACAAGAGGACAAATGCAAAGGATCATCTGGTAAGGAAAAATGTCTGGAGTGACTGCTGAACATGCTTTAGGACCACGGTGTATCATGGGCCACCACACTAGGCATGGAATGTTATATGTCAACTGACATGCAAGCCAACAAACAGGAGACCCCCGTGGGCTGGTTAAAATTTTTGTGAGACACATACTTCTCCCAACCCTCCACATCTCTTCCCTGGGGCAAATGGGCAACTTACCATTGATTGGCACTTTTAAGAAGATACATATCAGGAGAAAAAAAGAGGAGGAGAAAAAGGAAACAGGGCATAAGCAACAGTACTACATTAATAATTACAGGTAATTTTATGTTTTTAATTTAGTCTTTACAGAATGATTCCCTAAATGAGTCAGATTCTGATCTCAGTTTCACAGCAGAAATTAGATTTACTAAAACCAAGGTATCATACTGTGAGTCAATTCACACAGATGGAACTGAGATCAAAACCTATACTCAGAAGTAAATAGATGTGAAAGTGCACTCTACCTAAGGAAGCAATATGACTTGCTTCCTGTATAGATAGAATTCTAAAAATTTATTCAGACTTGACAAGAGAAAAAACCCACCCCCAATTCTAAGGTCCAAGAATCATCATAAATATTTTATCTGTTTAATCAAATAATAATTTTATATATCTGAGAATTCTTTAATTTTAACCAAAATTGTTAATATGGTGCTTTGACTTATTCAAGCTATTCCTCTCTGACTGAACATTGAAAAAAAAATCTGTAAAATGTTTATAAAATAAGGTATTTGGAAAGAAAATGACTTTGTAAAATAAGCCATATGAAAGGGAAGCATTAAAATAATATTTCCACATTCATAAGTCAGATATATTATAGCAGAAAGTTCTACAAATACTCTATATGAAAAGGTCCCAGATTCTCATGTACACACCAAAAATACTAACACACCTTGTTAAAGGTGACATTCTGGTCTTAGTCGTACTATTGAACATTGATGTTAAAGCCAGAAAAGTCAATGAATCATATGTAAAAGATGGTTTGAGGCCCTCTCAATTCCCACTAAGACAAATGAAATCTGGTCCTCACTAAGCATACAGTCAATATGAACTGTGCATTGACACCTAAACCAAAAACAGTAGAGAAAAATGTATGGGTATGAGTATGGCCATTTTACTCCTTTTCCTGTCAGACTGTTAATCTGGTCTAATGCAGAGGAAAGGGATTAATCTTTTAGTCATAAAATTTTACAACTTTTGTCTGATGTGGTATAAAATTGTACTGCAAAGCACCTCGGGATGCATGGCATGAAGCGTGGTATACAAGTGTAGTACAGTATGTTGCTGCTGAAATGGCACCTGAGAACTACAAGGTGGCTAAGACACAAAAGACAAAAAAAAGTGTAGAAAGTGTTGATAATGATTTTTTGGGTTGCTTATTTCAATTTTAGAAACAGGTTAGAAAACTTGAGATTTTTTCTTTCTTTGCAGACTGCAAAGTTCTTTGCAACGCAGACTGTTAGTAACTAAGATGAAGGCAAAGCTATCAAAGTCTTGTACTATGCAAGCATCAGTTTAATACTTATGAATCTCTTTCCTGCAAGCTCCCTAGTTTTAGACTAATTTTCCTCTCTCTATTCTTTTATCTCTTATAGCTGCATTAATAGAGAAGGAGTTATCATTTAAGCTTTTTTAAAGAAAGTGTTTTTAATCCTTGGTTTATATAGTACATGAGAAGCCACGTATATTACAGTTTTTTTACTTTGCCTCTGAGCACTGTAGCATGAGCTTTTCAGGCTGTCAGTTTTTCAAAGGGTGGGCTCCTCCAGATGCAGTGTCCATGTCCAACGGGAAGTTTGCCTGGTTTAAATACTCCTACAGCTGCAGTTGTCCTACTGTACACTTACCCATTCCCGTAAAGCTATACAACATTTATTAAATAATATACTTTGGAAATAATAAGTGTGCCGTAGCTTTCCTATCAGATTTTGAAAGCTGAACTCAGCCATTCACCAGTTTCTGAGGAGGTCACACTGAGAAGATCATTTAGTTCTTACTAGAGGCTTGAACCTGCAGTTTAACACAACTTCTTTGGACAGTGGAAGATAGCAAGAGCAGGTTTTACTTGTAATTAAAACCCTGCATAGTTTTTAACAGCTGTATTCCTTTAGCAGCTCAAGCATAGTTAATTTGATTTAGATCAGATACAACACTATTTCTGTACAGACAGTCATAAACAGATATTGGCTGAGAGATCTAATCTGAATGGAGCACCGTTCATAAAACAGTACTAAATTTTTTACATGTAAAGTTACAAAAATATTTATTTTATGCAGTGAAATAACCGAAATATTTTCTGAGATGAGGAAGCACAGGTTTGCTGTAGTAGGCCATAAAATACACACCTAACTAATTAAAAGATTTTACAGACTTAGTAAAATCAGAGAATTTATTTTTCCCAGTGTGTGTTTGCCTGAGAGCTGAATTACTTCCTTAGAGACTATTTCTTGGGGAGAAAAAACCTAAGAAATAATTTTACCATTGTTATTATATAGAAAAGAATCACAAAAATAACTGAAGAAAGCATTAACTAAATAATACAGATAGGAAATCTCAAAAGTTTTTCTCCTGATAATAGTACTTTTCCCCTTGCCCACCCACAAGGTCAGAAAGAACATTGACTGCATGAAGCATTGAATGAATGCTAAAGCACACAAAAAAAATCTAACATCTCAGGCAGTTAAAAGGCACTGCAAATTTCATTTGCATGCAGATTATTACATTGTTACAGTCACTACCATTACCTTCTTCCAGATTTACATAATGTATAAAACCAGCAAAGTTCCTTCTCAAAGTTATCACACTGAAGTGCACTGCCCTAAATATTCTTTCACAATAACAAATTTTCAAGATCACCTTCCTAAACTTTTACTTCTTATATGCTTCACTCTATGTCTATCTAAGCCTGTTTAACTTACAGCTTAAGGGCAGGAATCAGTTCAGGGCTCTTAAATTTTTTACAGTGATTGGAAGAAAAAAGAGGAGAAAGGAAAGTATTTGTTGTGAAAATGTAAATTGAAAAATGAGTAAATAAATAGGCTTAACATTTAAGGAGTTTGACTTCCTGCTACAGTGCACTGTTATGTTTTGAATTACTCTTACAAAACTGCCCCTGTTTAAAGTCAGCACGGGAAGGAGGTGTAAATGAATACAAGCCACAAAGGGGTTAGAGTTAAGCATTGAAAATGCAATAGAGCCTCATGCTTACTATTTATCACTGTGCAGAAACCTCGCTCGCTCTGACATTGGACAATAGAAGATTTTCCTGAATTTCAAGCGGAAATGCTTTATGCTTTAACTGTATGTTTTTAACCTGCAGTTTTACTGTTTTATTCCATCCCTGTGACACCTGATGCATAGTAAACTATATACTCAAGTGTCATGTTAACATTTTGCTGTTCAAAATACCATCTCCTCTCTGAAACTTTACTTTTGACAACCACGTCAGAAACTCTGCAGAATTTTTAGAAGACATGATAGCTGTTAGATGGCCAGAACTGTATTTTGTCTGATTTTCTGTATATTGAGTAGTTTAACTATGAAAAAAAGTTATTTTAAAGAAGTGACATCTTCAGTTCTGTGATAAAACAGAAAAAAATGAGGAAAACTATTTCAATTGCTGCTATAATCAAATTCTTTTGTGTCACTCCAAATACATGCATAAACATTTCCTTGCAAATCCATGTATTAAAATTATTTCTGTTTTTTCTCCCCTGACTTGCACTATGACAGGAGTCATCAAACCTGATAACTGCCCTTAGCACCTCAGTGTAGCCAAGTCTACCACCCCTCCCATTAGCATAAAGCTCCAGCATTTTGCATACTATTGTCTGCTCCCCATGAACTGCAACTTCTGAAATTACTTCAGCAATAAACACTGATAAAGGGAAATGTTCTCACCTAAAATTGCAGTTGGCACAAATGGATCTGTCATACATCATAAGCAGGTCAATGCAGGAAAGGTAAAAAGAGAGAGAACAGTAAATGATTGATACAGGTTCCCAAGTTTTCTTTCAGAAAGCTACTGTTAGCAACCAGTATGTTTCTTATATATACATTAAATGCTGATGGCAAGAAGTATAATAATATAAATATGTATGCTTTTATTATGGGAAGATCTACAGAGGGTGGAAACCAAGAAAAAAACTGGTTACCTGGGTAGTAAGAATTAGGCACTGATGTGCTCAGTGTGTTAGTTTTCATTGTAAATGAAGATGGTGAAGATACAGCTGCAAAGAGAAACAAAGCTGGTTAGAGACAGAGATATGATATGCAGCTACTCAAGCTGAGTGACACAGCAGATGGGATTGACTTGACTTAAGAGTTCATCCTGCTGTGTTTCTTGCACTGGAATCAGGACCTAGGGAAAACCAGGCAAGTCTAGTGAATGAAATAGCTCACTGAATTTGATCAATTCTCTAAAAAGAAGAGTCATTGGAAGAAGCATTTTGATTGCTGATGGGAAATAGACTTCTTAAATCACAAGATTAGACTGAATATTGATGCTTGAAATGACACATTACAACAACAAGCGGTGTTTTTGACAGAAGCTTTGATCATGAATAAGTTCTCCTTATAATACTGTAAATACCTTATGCAAATACTCTACTGTAGATTATTTTTTCCTCTCCTTTTTTAATTTGATTTGTTTAGACAGGTGTATAGTGTGCATAAAGATTCTAATAGAGCCTGAATATTACTCTTTGTTTAAAGGTGGTTTTCAGGGAGTGATATACAGACCAATGCTCACATTGGTATTTAATCACTGAACCATTTGTATAACCAATGGGAAAGCCCAATGGGAACAAATTAAGTTCAGTTTGCCCCTAGTATACAAATATCATGCAAATTACCATTGTGAACACAGATATATTTAACAGGTAGGAGTTAATCACAACATTTTACAGGATGTTCAGCCAAAGACTCATTAGAGGCTTTTAAGCAAAGCTCCTTGCAAATTCTGCCTTAGTTGCTTGTCTACACAGCTCAAATTTAGTCTGATCAGTGAATGTAAGCATATTCTGGATACCTGTAAACAGACTAACAGGAATGTGTGAAACAAAACAGAGTTGAGGAAGTGGGAATGAGAGGAGTGAGAGTGAGATTACTCCTGAGGAGTGAGATTACTCCTGCTGGCTTTCATCCATCTTTTTTCCAGTTGATCTTCCAGGGCAAACAGTCACTAGCCCTTGTTTATATGGCAATATCTCAAAACAGGCTTAAATAATGCTGATAGTTATAATTTATCTTATAAATTAATGTATCTGAGACCATGTTCCTTTGATTATTCTCCAGAATGAGGAGATTACATTTCCTTGATGGCCAGAAGTTGAGGTCAGGGCTGCTGCAGGTAATAAAACTTGCTAGGTACAGGATGCAGACAGGGTAATGAATTTTCACAGGAAGTAGGAATGTTCTAAATCTCTTGAGTACAAGGCCTTACACAAAGATTATTCCTGAAGACTGTCAGTGTGTACCTCCTGGTTAAGATGTTTCGTATGGAAAGTCTAATTAGAGGTTCTAGCCCTCGAGCGGTATAAAAACTTGTTATGGCAATAATTTCAAAGAGGTTTGAGGTGGTTTACATAAAGAGGATTTAGGAGAGATCCCAGGAACTCATTGCAGCTTCATTTGTAGTTATGACCATTCAGTAGCACACTGGAAAACTGTACCATGGTGATGGAAGATGAAGTAAAAACTCTTGATCTCTTCACAGAAATATGCAATCTTGTTAACTGCAAAGGTATATTCTCACCAGAAAGGCAGGTCTGATTTCAAAGATCTATTTCAAATCAATTCCAAAAGTAACTCAAATGCAAATTAACATTTGCAAATTCTGAGCCTCATGCTGCTGAGAAAAGTCTCACTGTATAAACCTCACGGAGTGTTTGTACAATTGAGCTCATCAACGATAAATTCTTAAGCATATTATTAAAGAGTGGGAGCTGGGCCTTGCATAGTGTTAGTACTTGAAAAAAAATTTAATCTTTGACAAATTCTGAAGACGTTAAAGAAACCACTGGCATACAAAACAACCGTGAGGTTCCCTAGAAACCAAAAAATCAAAAATACTTTTTGAACCTAGTCATTCTTCTAAACAATTACGAAAAACTAGTTTTTTCATGGTCTTTGCTTAGTGCCAATCCTCTGACAGGAGTGAGACCTTGACTAAAATTCTAATAAGGAAATTTTATAACCCAAATCTTATTGATTTTCAGGGCAGATCCAAGAAGACCCAGGATATTAGAGAATCTCTTATGAAATTGCAGAACAGATAAATCCACTGAGTTCTTCCTTTGCACAAGCAACAGAAAGAGCATCATCTAGAATTGGAAATAATAAGACAATCAGATTATCATTATTAAGTTATTACATTCAAAAATAAATTTGTACTACCAAAAAAAAAAAAAAAGTAAGCAAGGGAAGCATTTGAAGGACTTGGGACAGCATGAGGGATATAAAATTTTCAACATAATGGAGATTGGAGAAAGGTAAAACTACTGTTTCAGTAATGTCACTGCTCTTCTGCAGAAGAAAAGGATGGACATAAAAAAGCTCAATTATCCTTATTATTTTTAAAGAAGTCTATTCTTGATGTCTGACTGTCTTGCTCATTTGAATAGACACTGTAATGCGCTGCACAGTGGGAAACTCTCGGTCCCATGGATTTTCCATGACTGAGTAATGAGGAATATTTTAAAAACCATTTGCACCTTTCTTTCACCTTCAAAAAAAAAAAGAAAAGAAAAGAACAGAAAAAACTTACATCTCCCATTTAGATTGTGCGTGTCCATGAAAGAGAAAGCTTCATCACAGTTGGTGCCTTGCTCAGTGTAGCTTTTATCCATTGAATTCACCATCACTGTCATTTCCTGCCGAGTACTACTCAATGTCTCTTTCCGCTTTTTAGCCAATTTTCTTAAGAAATGAATGATGAGGGAAAAAACCAAGAAAAACAACTCTCAGTAAGCAGACATGTTGTTTACATTCGTACTGTAGTTTGTGACCATATTATTAAGTAACATTTACATTTGTTTCTGCATTTCTGGAACCTTAAATTTATTTTACTCTCCTCTCTTTCAGTCTGATAATCAAGGGATAGTTGCCAGAGCACTGACATGTGGTCAACAGCACCTTAATCCTTGGGGATCACCACTGAATTAAAGGAGACTACTAGGATATGAAGGTGATGTGAGCTACAGTACCATGGGCTACATCTGATTAAACATAAACAGAAATGAAAAGACATTTCACCAGAACTGACAAATCAGTATAAATGTGCATGCACGTAGAAGAGTCTGGAGCAGTTTCACTGAGACCCTGTGTAAAACAGCAATCTGCTTTATCCAATACTGTAAAGTGTATGTTGGAGGTCTGAATACACACTGCACACTCAAGAGGCATTTCTAGTTGACCCGCATTCCTAAAGACTATTTTGCGTCACTCCTGATTTCAGGAGAATTAGTCACATGAGTTAGTTGCTTCTCAGCAGGAGTGGTCTTGTCAGAGACAAGCTCTTAAATCTGAAACCAAAATAGTGATACATGAAACTATAGAATTGCCTTGGATGCATATACGGCTTTTTTTTTTCCAGGTCTGTCTGTTTCAGTCTGAAGTCTCACTGTCTCCGCCTGAGTTATGCTTAGCTATATCACAAAGCAACATGTCTAAACTCTTGATTTTTCCTTCAACCTCTGTGAGGCATCTGTGATCGTGATGACAGTGGATCCCATGACTATTTGGCTCGTTTTCCTGGCCCGTGACTCTGTCTGAGACCAAGCCTTTCTCCAAGTTCTTGCCTACAGTCTTAATTTAAATTTTCCAGATTCTTTCTGTAGAGTATCTTCAAGGTATGGGTTAAAAAACAACAAACTGCTCCACAGACTTTACTTGTCCTGTCTGTTAATTCAATGACTTTTCCTCTGTGGAAAACATAATGAGCCAGCTCATATTCATCTGCCAAAAGGATCTTTTACTTATCTTCAACTAGAAGTTACAAGGGCTTATTATCTCACCTAGGTTCCTTCTGCTTCAAGAGGTCAAATGTATCAAGCATAACCAACTTGTGCTAACTTTCAAAGCCTTTCTGTTTGTTAACTCTTACTCAGTATGAAAAGATGGTTCCCATCACAGACAAAATTTTGACACCAGCCTCCCCTAGATTTTCAAACATTTCTCTCCTCTCATGCTACACAGGAGGGGCTTTCTGTAACTCTCCTGACTGATACCTCACTCTTCCACTTCAAATCACTGCCTGCAGACACAACTGTAAAGTACCAATATTACTGCTTCCTATGCTGATTGTTACTGCCTCAGTCTCCTCGTGTTCCCCATCTATCCACCTGCTATCCCCTACCTTTCACCTCGATAAGAAGACATTTGGGCAGGAGCTGTGGTTGTGTTCTGTATCAACGTAGTCCCAAGTGCAGCACTATCTTAATCCATGGATAAAGCTCCAAATGTCTTTGAAACTAAAGGCTTGCAAACAATACAAGTAGGAATAGCAAGTGCAGGGATTGTATTGGGTCACTGGACAGTAGAGTACCAAGGGTCACACCTGGGCCTCAGTAAGTGGCCAGATTGCCACTCCATTCCTGAGGGCATGTCCCCGTGACTGATAGGGAATGAAGCGTGCTGCCTTCAACACCTGCTGCAGCACTTGCAGCAATGAGCAGTGTTATGCCTTTGCCCATCCCAGCTCAGGAGTCACCTGTGATTGATGGAGCCTTTTCTTACCCTGTAGACTTGACAATAAAACTGGCTCTTTATTACTCCGCAGTGCACAAATGCACCAGGGAGCATGGTCTGAACTCTTTCATATCAGAGACAGTAAAATTTCACTCAAGTACCATAAGTAAAACAAAACTCTTAGATCTTTGCATCCTTCAATCTCCTCCCTCCTTCATATCTAATTGTAATGAATAAGTAATATATTATTCAAAGTACAATCTGAGACTTACCACCTAATACATGAATAACTTAATGGAAGTTCTTTGTAAGGACAGGCTTATCAAAGTGAAATGAAATGGATTTTTTTTTCCTCTTTCACCCTTAGATGGCAGTACATTTAGATGGCACTCATGCATGGCTCCCCTTCCAATCCTTGGGTCCCATGATCAAGCTAAAGCAGATTTATTTTTTAAGACAGTAACAACTGTACAATACCTCTCAATCTGAATCTAACTCTGGAAATAGGTCTTGTGGGAAAAGTTCAAATCTGAAACAACTTACAGGAAGAGAGCAATACCAGCCAGACTTCTGTACTGTGAACAAAAACACCCACTGGACTCAGTCAAGTAAACTTTAGCTGAATATAACATTTCTAGCATCTGCAGTTTTTGGATTTCACTGAAAGTGTTGCAGTGCTACAGTCTCTGCATCTCATCCATTCCTTGGATCTCTCAATCCCCAAGAGGGTATAGCTATTCAAGATTTAAGAAACTGGTAAAACCGTAGTACCTCACATCACCACCACCACTCATACTCTCATATTTGAAGTAAATTTTGGGGAGGGAGAAAAGGTTTAAATATTTGATCATCTTCACTCATGGAAAAGACACTTCATAGCTACTATCTGATGTTTCATCCTTCTTAAAGGAAAAAAGATCTACAGCCAAAGGGAAAACATAAAACAGATGGAAGCTCCCAGGGTGATTACCTAGGATGAAATTATTTTTGTAGGGAAAGCAAAAAGATCAGCTTATCGCACAAACAGTGTTACCATGACTATATGAGGAAAGAGAATGTACTATATCAGTCCCAGGAGAGAGAAGCCTGATATTCAAAAAAATCTTAAGACTAGCTAGGAACTGTTGGAATTTTAAGGCACAAGACACAGCAACAAGTGAACTGGTGCAATGGTTAAAATATAGTAAAATGCAGAGCAGACAAAATACAGACTTCCTCTGCAAAATTGTGTGGGATTTTGTGTATCATTTACTCTGTTCTGTTACAACTATTAATAAAAAAACAGTCCAGGAAAGTAATAAGCTGAACAGTTCATCAAAATCTGTCCCCATTTTATCTACCATGACGAAACACTCCAATGATTCATCTTCTTTTGTTCAGTGCCTCCTTGTTGAAAGGTTCACTCTGTAAAACTTGTGCAAGCCTAACTCAGTTATCATTCCCAAAATCCTCCTTCTCAGTGACTTCTTCCTCAAACCCTCCAAGAAACCAACTCCAATAACTGCTAAGTTGCTATTACATTGTCAGCCTTTGTCTGGTTAATTTTCCATCTATTTTCCTGCATCTCTTTTCTCTGTCCTGTCTTGACATAAGTAAGAAACTCTTTTGGACCTAGCTTGCCTTTTCTCTTCATCTTTAAAAAGCACTGGGCACAAAGAATGACGCACAACGAGGCACTGCCATAGTTAGAGCAATGTAACAACAATAAAAATATTTTTTTTTTAAAAATGGTGACTGGGGTTGTAATGAACTCAGGTCCTGCCAAAAATGTGCCTTCCATTTTAACTTAGGAATAACGAGAAAAGGATATTAATTTGACTCTAACAAAAACTTCCTAGTTGCCCATTCCAGTCTGAGTGGTACTCTCTGTGTCACTATTGCCTCCTTTCTCACCAAGCAAAGAAAGGAGAAACAAGATGCTGCCACTTTCCACAGCTCCAGCAACACACTACCATCACCAAGACATTAATAAACTAAGTGAGATGAAATTTGTAATTGTGCTGCTAAAGGAATTGGGCTGAATTTTTTCTTTTAATTAATGCATTATCTATAGCACTCACTGTAACTCAAGATAAGACAGCTGCTTCTTACATACTTGTTGTTTCAAATTTTACTTCTCTGCTTGTGGAAAAATCACAGAAATGGTTCAGATGAAGAAAGGATTAGGGACTTTCATGTAACCCAGCAGTGCAGTGCACTTGTAGTTGCAAAAGCCTTTCAACAGTTTGCTCACCAAACCTCTAAAGGAATCTAAACTACAATAAGAACAATCTTTTAGTAAAATAACTAAAATAACTAAAATAAGTTATTTATTTAGTAAAATAAATAAAATAACTAAAACTTGCTTTAGCAGTTGGTTAGAAAGATGTGATACCAAGGGTAGGGTTAAATGGTCATTTGTTCACAACAGAAATACATTACTAGTGGCTATCCTACATAAGTGCATGTTAGTATTCACACTATTTACCATATACACACTGACCTAGAAAACGTCCAGAATCCCTTTCAACAAAATACAATTTTTAAATTGTAGTAAATACTAGAAAAAGGGTTAAAAAGTTACAAATTTATCTCATAAGGTTGAGTGACTGGATATTCACTTAAGGCGAAATTCAGTGTGGAAAGATATAAAGTCATGCATATGGGAAAAATAATCCTAATTATACACACACAATATTGCATCTAAATGACTTCAGAAAATACAGAAGAAAGAAATCTGATAGTCACTGATTCTTTGAAGACAAGAAGTTTAGCACCATGTATAGTCAAAAAGGCAAAAAGAAGTCAGAAATGACTACGTAAGGGAAAGAGAACAAAATGGAAAATGCAATTAAGCAATTGTATAGATCTATGGAGCTTCCACATTTTGAACACTGCATGCAGTTCTTACACATGCCTATTCCAAACAGATTTTCACCAAGTGGAGAACATATACAGAGAGGTGATAGGAAGATCAAAGGAGCAGATCCTACCAGAAGAGCAGTAACCCTTCCATAGATAAGGAGTTCCTAGTTTAAAAAAGAGGCAGTTGAACTGAGAATATGATAAAAGTAGATTAAAAAATCATGAGGAAAATTAAGAAATCAATAAAGAATTACTATGAGAATTGCTCAATAATTAATCAATAAGAATTACTATTTCTCAACAATGAAAAAACCAGAAGTAGGGAGTATATAGACTTCTTAAGATACAAAGGGAAATATTTTCACAAAATCCAGAAAAGGCTCTGCTCGACACTTGCCTTGAGTCCCGTGTGCATTTTTGGGCA
>WAAE01021285.1:0-74229 GCA_013400495.1 Nicator chloris
TTTAGCAAGACCACATACTTAGAACTCTCTGCCTTTAGACTGATGCATTTATACACGAAACAACTTTATAATACCCAGAATCTGCTCTTGGCCCTTTAAGACCTTAAACCCATGACCAGCTTGACACACTGGCATTGCAGTGCTTCAGAACAGGCTCCAGTGACTGATGCTTTGAGAGCCCCACATTACCAATATGCTGCCACCAACAACCAAAGCATGTGCACAGAGGAAAGGACTAAAATTCCAAGGAAAAGAACTAGCAGGGAAAGAAAATCTGATTTTTCTGATTTCCATTTATAGCCTAAAATAGCCTGTCTGCTAAACCTGTTCTTTGGAAAAACCGCGATTAAGAAGACTGGTCGTATTCACTTCCTGGCAGTCTTGCAGCACACTAGTGGGGTACTTTGAGTTGCAAATTCTGCCTGGGAGAAACTCAGTGGAGTTAATAATATGTAGCAAATTAAACAAACAAACTTTTTAAAAAGCTGGGAGGTGGGCTTAGGAGGACCTGCAGCAACTGTTTTCTTACCATTTCTAGGCAAACTTTTCCAAATTGCAGGGAATGGGGAGGGTAAAGACAGAGGGCAGTGGTGGGTTTTGTATCCAGGATCAAACAACCTGTACATGTATCTGCAGCTCGTAGACTGAAGCAGGCTGAGATATTTGTCTATATTCTTACAAGAGTCAGAATTAAAGCTCTTCTGCAGTGAAATTGTTGAAGTTAGCCTGTGAACATATCAGCTGTGCTCTAACAATGAGGTGATGAGCTACTGTGTGCCCCAGCTCCTGTCCCAAGGAGGCAGGTGCTGCAGAAAGGGCTCCTAAAGCACCAGCAGTGGGTAGGATGTTCACCAGCCATGGGCTGGCATTGCCAGCCACAGACATTTCAAGCAGTCTTGAACCTAACATGGATTTGCAGCATGGAAAGAAAGGTATAAGAGGTAGGAAGGTGGTTTTGGCACAGCTCAGCTGGATGCAGATATCCTCATCCTGTATCCTCATGGGCTGGTGAAATGGGTCTGAACATCACCTTCTGCAGTACATCCTTCTGTTGCTGAGGAGGTTGCCTAGAACATTCTTGTAGAAATGCACCTTTGTCCCATTGTTGACTTTGGTGACATGAACGTGACTCAGTCTCGATATCCTTCTCTCTAAAACCACAGAAAGGGTAAAATTAATCTCTGGTCAATGGTTAGTGTTAAGTTATAACAAGCTAACTCAAGCTCAGTGTAACTAAGCCCAGAACTTCCAATAGAATGATGGCAATTAGCATTTGTGGGAAGGAACACATCAGTGCTTTAAATGAAAACTATTTTGCCATTAGCTCAAAGTAGCTTGTAAAAGCTCTCACTATGACTAAGATCTGCAGAATGCTGGAGATCATTCAGCCAAAGATTGTGCTATAATGCCTATTTATGGCTTTAGCATTTTAAGGTTTTTGTGAAGTAAAGCAGTAGGGATGAAGTGGACTCCCTCGCATCTGCTATGCCTTGGAAGAGAGCATGTGCCTGCTCAGGAATAAATTAGGAGTTACATATTCAGTCAAGAATACATGTGTAAGGAGTTAAGAAGAGAGTTGAATGCTAAACTCTCATCCACCACTCCAGAGGCATAAACAGAGCATGCTACAGTCACTCGGTTTGGAGAAGCAGACAACTCTGTTGGCATCCCACTGCAGCATCCCAGAGCCTCTCACCAAAAGGGTGGCTGGCTTCATCCCAGGAGTGGGGAAGGAGAGGCAAAAGATGCTCTTAGTTCAGAGATGTCCCAGACGTGCTCTGTATTCTTCCAAGAGGGAAGTAAATCAGTGTTTGTACTGAAAGATGGGCTGTGGAAGTGCAGCTTACATTAGGCTCCACAACTCAAATGCACCAAGTTCAGACCCATTATGTGTCTTTCCTGAGAAGATGCAAAGAGGATTGTGATGGCAATATCCTTCCTTAGGCAGGCTTTGTTTTTTTTCTCACAAGAGAGTTCTTCTCTCAAAAATAACTACTCTTTCTCATGAGCTAGCTGTTGTCAGTGTCCAGAGGACATAAAATAGATACTATCTACCCAAAACAGCTCACAGAAATCAACTATCATTTTGTTTTCTTTACTGGGTAAAAGGAGGAAGATGGCTTTTAAGTTAGAAACTGAAGCCCTTCCAGAATTGCAATATAAGATACCAAATCAATCATTCTTCACAGAGTTACCTCCTACTCCATGAGCTCCTACTACCACAAAAATTGGTTGTTGCCAACTGAGCTGAGTGAATAATTTGCAGTTTCATATTTGTTAGAGGAAATTTTCCTTTTTCTCTTTTCATTATTTGTCCACAAGCAGATTGATTAACTTGAATATCTTTTTTCCAAACACATGTGCAGTAACCATTCTGGCACTAACTCTTGCTGTAGATCATTTGCGAGCAATATGTTGCAAGAAGTCTTCAACCACTTGTCCCAAGTCCATTCACTGTATATATGAACTGGCATTACGTGTCTACTTCTGTGAACAAAATATCAAAAGAGCCAGTCTTGAGTATTCTCCCTGAGAACAACTGAAATTATGCACAATTTCACCATTTAAAATTACTTCATTCCCAGAAACAATGGCGGGATTCTCCTGGTTATTGTAATGCGTGAATGAAAAACAAGGATGTAACAGAACCCCAGCTGAAGGGTCTGACCAGAACCATGCTGGACTCAGTGCAAAGCTCTTCTTTCTCCATTTTTAAATGGAGGAAACTGCCCTTCTCAGACTGTAAAACACTGTCTTTTAAGAGAAAAGTTCAAAGGAATGATTGCACTTTTCAAGGGAGGTAAAAGTCAAACTCCGAGTGCCGTGGTACACCAGAGCTAAGGAGCTTTACAATGTCAAGTCTTGCAATTGGCCTGAAATGTTTGCTTTGAAGGCACCTGTAAAATACACACTTGGCTGTGGTTGGTGTGCTGTGGAAATGCTTCGCTGGTATTCCAGCTACAGTAAACAGCTGCTGCAGCTGCCACCCCAGCACTCTGTGATGTTAAGTAGGAAAAATGGAAACGAAAAAGTCATGGAATTCATGGATGATGATGTTTGTGATTGTAAATGTGACATGGACAGGCATCTCTTCCATTGTTCCTTACTGTCCACTATGAAAACAGGAAGACCTTGAAAAACAGTTAAAAATTAAAAAAATAAAAAATCCACATAGAAATACTGCTAGTGAGAAACCAATTACCATTTTTTCAAATATGAATTCTGGAAAAGAAGTTTTACTTTATTTTTGCTCTCTAACTTCTTCTGAAATGATTTTTAAATCTGTCAGTGCAGAAAAGACTTAGTGCACTGCAGTCATGTCCTTAACCAGCACCATCTGAGATGGACTGAAATGTTAACTCTCGCTGCTCATGAACAACTCCTCAGATAACGTAGTTTGTGACAGAAATAAGTTGTTGATGTTAAGCATCAAAGTTCTCTGCACACAAGGTTAAAACAATCAGTTTTAGACTTGTCCACCAAGCTGGGTGCCAGATGCAGCCCAGCTATGGGGATGAGGGAGCCCCACCTGCCTTGCCAAGGTCAGCAGAACCCATGCAAACCATGAGAGCCCTGGCTGTGGCAGAGTGAAATCACCGTGGGACATTCAAATGAGATTATTATATCCTGGTAATTTGCATCTCATTTTGGTGATGTAGTTGTACACTGCCAACACAGTGCTGGACATCAATGCAGCACATCTCATGCCCTGTCATGTTACACTGCTGGCCCTTCAGAGTGAGATGCTGTTAACTCTGTACTCAGAAATTAAGTCTCTCAAGACAGGAAAATTATTATGAAGCTGAACAAGAATGATTTACACTTAGAAAAGCTCCCTACTTTTCCTTCCACCTGGAGCAGAACAGGGAACTCTTAGATGGTTTTATTGTCTGCTGAAGTGAAATTTTATTCTTTGGCAACAGCAAATACATCCATGTTTCTTCTCCTGAGCTGTTTAACTAATGTGGTGCTGTATCCATGCTCTAGAAAGGCCTGTGCATTCTCCTCGAAGAAGGCAATACTGCATGCATGAGTGGAAAGTCTGCTTTGGGCCAGTGACACAGCAATTTGTGCACCAACTGATGTGTACAGTATTCCCCTTCCTGCTAGATGTGGATTTCAAACATAATAGAAACTTTAAATTTAGTTTTATAGTTTATGCTGAAACACATAAAATGTGATCCACTCAGAGGCACAGCCTTATTTCTCTGCACTTTTCACCACTTGTTGGTATTTTATTCCCAGCACTTACGTGCTGCAACTTCACATTTGGTATTGTGATACCAGTGGAGTTTTAGGGCAAAGCAGTGGGGATGTTCTAGCATCAAACAAACAATAAAATTAAAACTTTGCAAGAAGATAAATTCTTTCCGTGCATTTCCTGTAATTATTACAGAAGCCTACAACAGAGGGGAAAGTTACTGTACTAAAAAACCCCGAATTCTGCCTGCCTGCCTTTGAATCTGCATATTCAAGCCGACTGCGTCCCTGTGAGGGCGGCAGTGCCAAAGCCAGGCGCCGGGAGTGCAGCAGGCGGGCTGTGACCCCGCGCGGTCCCGACCCGCGGCGCTGCTCCTGCCCGCGGCTCTCGGAGCGGCTGCTGCCCGCTCCCTACCCGCGGCTCCCTTCCACACGCTGCAGAACGGAACATCTGTTCAGCTCCGCCGCGCTGGGCTCTGCTCTGCTGGTGTGAAATAGCACAAAATGAGGTACACCGTGTACTCCTATTCCAGAGAGCAGGTATAATTTCTGTAATTACGCCACAACTGCACGGCAAATACCAGGTAACTACAGAGTAACTGCATGTTCCTGCAGCTTACTTGTTAATTTTGCACCACTACTAACGAGTTCGAAGGTAAAATATCATTGCAAGATTTAGGTGCCTGCTAAGGCAGGTCATAATGGAATTCATGCTATTGAAAGCTTGTTTTTGTCAATTTTCCAGTGGAATGGGGAAGGGAAACGACTCACGTCATATGCCCAAAGGCTTAAGTGCATATTTTGTCCTGATACTGCAGAGGCACACTACCATACAAAATAACATGGCACAATTAGGAAAACTGGGTGAATAAACAAACAAAAATAATTTCCCATAATAGATCACTTTTCGAATTCCACTTAATCCTCCTAAGCAAATGTGGTTAAAATCACTGGTCCTGCATGCAGTAGAACTGCTATGGGTTTCCTGGCCCAGTATTTAAACTTGTATGGGCTAAAACCAGAGGAAAACATAATTTCACTGATGTCACTAGCAAAACTATCATTTGCAGCAAGGACAGGGCTCTAGCCATGCAGCTTGCCCGGGTTCTTGAAATAGTGTATTTTTTATGGTATCAGACATAGATCAGTCACCATGTGAGGCCAGTTTACAGCCAGTGCTAGCTCTCCTGTGAGCTGCACTGCAGTATTTTGGACTACAACTTGTAACTTTTAATAGGTATTTTATTTTTTATTTTAGTATTCAATAAGATAAAATTAGCCTCTCTATAAATATTGCTCTTTTCCAAAGTGAAGCTTCCCTTTAAATTATGACTCCACAATGATTGTTTGGTCAGCCATTCATACTGACTTTTACAACTGTGTTGGATCACCTTGGGTTTTATTTGTAATTTTTTTTCTCAACTTCATTAATCTCATATTGATTTTCTTCCTGAAAGGTGGTGTTGATGTTTCTGAGACTTTTTTCTATTGAAGTTCTTGATCTATTTCTTAAAAAAAAGTCCAGTGTCTATTGCAAAGGAAGATGTTGGTCTTTAGGGATTGCAGAATCAGGACGAGCAGAGACAAAATAGCCAACTATTATTTTCTGTTGATTATGGAAACCTGAAGTACAGAATAAGACCCCACTGAAACTGGCTGTGCATAAGTGCACACAAAAACAGCAAATAACTTCAGATACAGCATGACTGTTGGTTTGAATGGGTTTATGTTTATATAATATACATAATGACTTCAAATACAAGGGAGCTTTTTGTCTCCAGCACTGTGAACAGGGCAGTCTAACTGAGGGTCCTTAGCACAGTTGCTGCAGCTGATGAGATCCCCTGAAGATGGAAACCTGGATCATAAGTAGGATGAAAAAAGAGAAGGAAACATACCTTGTTTTCTTTCACTCATTTTACTCCCTCCTCAGACTACCTTGGAGCCTCAAGAACTGTTTGTAGGTTCTCCTAGAACACAGGCATCTGCCAAAGTGAATGCAAATGATGTTTCTTTACCGCCAGGGTCTGCTCTTGTGAGCCTTCAGTAGTACCAGGCACAGGTTGAGCAGGCCTTGAAAGTCCCCTAATGAAAAAGAGCTAAGAGTACTAAATGGGAGAGATACTCATTAATAAGAGTATCTATTTAGGAGAACATGGTTTCCTTGAAAGGCTAATTATCTTGAGAACTACCCATTCAAAAAAAAAAAAAGTCTGATTAATAGGAGAGCAAATTAAAAATTAAGAATCTCTCATAAAACCAGACGGTGCAATACTCCATTCAAGAGGACAGTCACAAATAAAAAGAAATGTCACCATATCAAGTGGCAGGAACTTCAAAAGGTTATTTTTTCCCTCATTTTCATATGAATTCTTCACGAACAACATCAAGAAGTGTAACATGCTAATAGCTAATAACATAAGATTCACTAATTTACTAACTGAATAACTTAATGTGTATCAAAGGAATAATTTTCTCATTTTATCCTTTTTTTTTAGATCTAACACTAAGCTGGGTATTATCAAGTAGATAAAACTGCATAGATTACAAGTCGGCACTAAAACAGTAATTTTAGAAGTAAGTTTGGTTTTTTTATGTTGGATGTCTCCTTTAGGTTTAAGGAATCACCTACCTTTTACCCTCATCATAATTCAGATTTCAAAAAAGAAATAAGGAAGTTATCTTTGTGGACATGTGATGTTCTGCTAAAAACAGAGTGTTTTGCAGAGACAGACCTGTCACGATCTTAAACCCTGAAAATGCTGAGGACTGCAGAGGGAAGAGGTTACCCAGAGGGGATACCAAACATCTGGCCAGGTAAAATCACAGCAGAACTAATCCAGTGTTGGTTCAGTTCTGCTTTGAGCAGAAGGCAGGAGCTGATCTAAAGGCCCTGTCCAACCAGTATTTCTATGGTGTAACTCAGATTTAAGCCAGTGGTGTTATCAAAATCTTAACATAGATGATGTCAAACACAACTAACTTAATAGTTCATACATCAGAGAAGAGGAAGGAAGACACACCTCCCCAGCTGGCTGGTTTTCTCAGAGCCAAATCCTCGCCAACAGGGCACAGCACTGCAGTGTGTCACACACTGGTATCACCTTCCTCTCCTCATATCCCAGCCACAAACATGATGTGTTGTGAATCCCCTTTAATAGGGAAGGCCAGGCTGTTGGAACTAATGGTTTCGTGGCAGATGGAGCAATATTTGCAATTGGGAAAAAACAATCTCACGCTGCCAAAACATTAATAATTCCACTTTCTTGGAAATATTCTCCCACTGTCACCACTACATGTAAATTTTCCAAGGAAAAAGGCATGTTTCAGCAGGCTTTCTAAGGACAAGGACCTCTCTGCACCTGTTTGATCTCTCCTTCAAAACCATTTGCTTTCAGTCACAAATTTTCAGAGCTGCAGCACCATGGGGATGATACTCCAGGTGATTTCAGTGAGATACAGGAGCAAGCAGGGCTGGTTTGGGCAGGCTGCCCCATGGTCCCCACTCAGCTGAACCAGGCAGTCAGGACACAGTGAAATCCAGCAGGGAATGGCTTCTTTTGTTTTGTTTGCATATTTTTGCACATTGGATCGGTTTCTGTGAATGCCTGTGTTCCTTACACAGTGAGGAAAACAAGAATTTCCTGACCTTCCTTTATACCACACAGTATTTTTCATAGCCTTATAATGTCTTTAATTAATTTCCTTTTAAAAATAGATAACTCATAACCCTTTCAAATTTTGCATCTATACAACATCAAAGCATTTCAGTTAATTTTTCAGTCCATTTATATTCCAGCTGCCTGGTGCTGGAGTCAGACATGTGATGGTAGTACTGCAGGCAGTAAAGAAGTCCAACCTCTCTGCAGTTCTTCTTGCTGTAATGATTGATCTCTGGGGAAACTGAGCCTCAAACACCAAAAAACCTTTCTGTGATGCCTGACTGTTTAGCAGAAGGCAATGGGACCAGTGGGCTTTTAGTTTAAAACGACAGCCATTGTCCCTCCACTGAGGAGGAGCTGAGACATATTTTAAACTTCACACTTTTCTGTACATCATGACAAAAAGCTGAAAAAATCTATTTTCATTTAGGAGGAGATTACAAGACAAAGATATAGTCTAATAGATTTTAGATTAGAGCTTTTCCCCTGAGAACAGGGGCTGTTGTAGTGTGGTCCCATGCCAGAGATAATCCCCTTTTCCCCAATACTGTCAGCTGGGCCAATATATTTTCAAGAATTGCTGCACTAAACTGACAGTTCTCCAACAAGATGCATATGCAAACTTACATCAGTCTCCCTCTCTCAGTGCTAGGATTAAGAAGTCATGAAGGTAATCTGCATCAGTGATATAATAATGATTGCTCTGAAATGGAAAAATATCACACATCTGTTTGTATTCTCCAACTCAAGACATACCTTTAGGAAGTCAGTTTCTGATGACATGTTTGGGCAAACAATGCCTTATCTGCATGCTTTTTCCATGCATCATCCTGATCTGGGAACCTGAATGCCATAACCAGAAAGCTATGTTAATTGTACAGGTTTGGAAGTCAGTGTAGTCCAAAACATATTCCTCAAGACCATCAGCCTCACAAAGTCTGCTCGAGAAGCTGGAGATGTTCTGTATGTGTTAGAGGAATCACAGGAAGTGTTTGTAACAAGAATCTCCAACAAAGAGCATCTTGGCCTTATGGATATGACATATTTCTGTTTCCTAAAACTGAAACCCACTATGGGTATGAACTGGTACTGTAAACACAAATGCAAGTAAAAGAGTTCTACTGTTGCTGGACTCCTCCTCCTCCTCAGTTTAGGCAGTCAGCAAAATTACTTCCTCAGTATTGAGTTACAGTAAAGAATTGTTAACTGTGGTGTAGCTGAGAGCAGAGACAAAGTCAAGTCAATGGGGTTTGCTTCAGCTTGTGACACTTCAAATAGAGCCTCTAAATTTGTTTGGATCATAAAAGTGAAAGTATAGAGAAAATATGTGCTACAAAAATAGAATTTCCTTGCTAAAGCAGTTTTTAAGGAAATGCTCACAGTTGAGTTAGTGTTATTTGCTTCTAATTCGGGTTTCATTCTCCATACTGTATGTTAACAAACTTAGACCACTTAACGCCAAGTGCCTTACACATTTTTCTTTAATTAAATTTCTCCAAAGAATTACATTACACGAGCATTTGCCAATACAAAAAGCACACTCAGAGATCCTGGGTAAAATCCAGGCATCCCTACAATAACCAGTAAAATTTCCACTGAAGACATGATTCTACTGTATAGGTCTTTGCTATATATGAGTAATAAAAACTACCTTGTCACTTATGAATTAAGTTCTTCAGTACACTATTCTAAGAACCTCAGCTCTGAATGAGCTCTACACTAGCACTTACCACTTCCCTTACTAGATTAAAAACAACGTTACTTCAGAGTCCAATAATGTCTGTTTTCAGGTATGTTTATAATTGCTGGAATATGCAGCAGATGCCAGTTTAGACAAGCTTCCTGCCTGATTAGAGGAAGGTACTCAGTCTAATAATCTGCAGTTTTACTACAGAGTTTGAGCATAGGATTGCCTGCACTGAGCTCTGGGAGAAACCTGAACCATTAGAATTTAGGGATTCTCTTAACTGTTCACTAATAAGTTACAGGTGATTAGTACATGAAAGTGGTGCAAAAATTAAGAAGACTGAGAACAATCTTTATGATCATTAATAGAAGACCAGGTGTAAGAATTTGCCTGTATTTCATTCTGAGCTATTTTTTATTTGTGTGAGATGCTGAAGTGGTTAGTTCTGCCATTCTTCCTCTGACAAAGGTTTTTAGCATAATTTTTTCTTCCATAACTCAGCCATACAGTGCTGTGAGATTTGATGTTTGGGAAAAAATCAATCAAGGCTGCTCTAGGCCAGCACTGGTCAGCAAGGGCACGAGCAGGAGGGTTTGATCTGGTGTCCACTCCTGCCATGGCTCTTGGGACGTCACCATCCTGCAGCTGCAGGAAGGGTTGAGGGCTGCTCCTCTGCTTCAGTGCAAAGTTACTTCCCTAACTGGTGTTTTTTTGCAGCTCTAAGATGTTACCTAGTTACCAGCAAATCACAGCCTGGCAACCTCTTAGAGAATTCTGGGGTTTATTTACAACAAGGTAAGTGACCCTGAATAAGCCAGGCTGGGTACACTTAGGCTGTCCAACTGTACAACAGAATGAGACTCACACAAAATTTATTTGAATTGTTAAGATTAAAACTGCAGTATGAAATTAATTGCCATTAGTATTGACAACACTAATTCTATTTAAAATCTATTGAGCTGGTTTAAAATTAAACTTCAGGTTCCCACCTGCAACCCAGCCCTGAAGCTATCGAAGCTTGCATTGTCCATACCATGCCAGATTTTCCCATTTGGTTGGAAGATTGTTATTAATAGACCATAAGTAGATACAGTAAAAAAAGTGAGATTCCCCAATTACCCAATTCTGCAAACAATCATGTTTGCTTGCTTCAGTTTTGAGAAAGATTGTCTGAAATTTACTTTCCTGATGGGGTTTAATCCTCCCCTTTTGTGCCTCTGGACCCTCCATCCCTCCTTCCTCCCCCAGTGCTGGCTAAGAGGGGTTGCTAAGCGACATGTTCTTCTCTTCTGTACTTTAGCAGAGAGGAACAGATCAAAGACACCCACAGTCCTGAATTATTTTATAAATGAATTTAAAGAGACACTCTCCTGTGCTGTATTATGTGGGGGGAGATCAAAAGTTGCTGGGTATAGTGAGAGTAACTGGAGAACTAAACTGATGTCTTCTGGAAAATAAGAATGCTCTCATAAATGAGAGCTGTTTAGTATTTGCCTTTTTTCTTGTTTTGGGTTTTTTTTTTCCTTTTTCAGAACTAGATTACAAATTTTTTATGCTAACTAATGCTTCTAGTTTCATGGCAGTCAAGACATTGAGCGCAGGCCAGGGTGCACGTGTACAACTTTCAGAAGTCAGGTTTTCTGTCATCAAGTGACAAGCTTGAGGGGTTTAACTCTTCATCTCTCACAAAAGAGATTATCTATTATCCAAAAATATGTAATTCTTTAATTTTTAAATGTTTTCCTGACTGATGTTAGGCAAGAAAGCCACAGGATAAAGTTCAAGTGACGTATCTTAAAAAGAATAAATGAAGATAAGGAAGTAACCTGTGTAGATCAGGCAGAAAACCTACAATACCAACATCTCAGACCTTGCTGAGAAGAATGAAAACCTAATGACTAACCTGTAATTACAAAAGCTGGGAATACACAAGTTTAAACATTACCTCTTACAAGACGTTCACTTTCCTGGCATCAGCTCAGCTCGGCTGCTCTGTGCAAGCTGCGACGTTTGTAGGAGCAGACTGGCAGCTGAGGCAGGCGTTTGCTGAAAAAGAAAAGGGGAGAATTATTTGCCCTCGTATCTAATCAGTTTCAAATACCATCAACAATGTAAAAGGAAAAAAAAACACCACTTGGTAACAAAGTGCAAGAATTTTTCATGACTTTTCATTTCAAAAGCTGCCACGGCTGGCACAGCCCTCAGAAAATGGAGAGAGACACAAAAAACACTTAAAGCCTTCCTCAGGCAAGCAAGACAGACCATTCATGTAGAAAGTAAAACTCTTAGGTCAGATGGCCGCAAAAAAAGCACGTAAATTTTTTTTTGCGTGCAAATCTCATTGTTCTGTACCAGCCACCTGAGTTGCAGAAGCAAATGTCTCCTTTAAGGATGTTTCAGGGGCTTGCTGAGGCAGATGTGCCCCTGCAGCTCCAGGCACAACATCGCTGGGGGAAGGTTTGCACAGAGGATCCCACGCTCTTCACTATGTGCTTGATCACAGAGTGCAGCAAGCTTCTCACTCTCGTCCTGGGCCAGTAATCTCACATCAAACTGAGGGTAGATTAGTGAAACTAATACACTCTAGGGACTATAAAAGGACTAACCTCACATAAATCTTTACCAAAAAAAAAAAAAAAAACCAACATTAGGATTTATTTACATGCATGTTATTTTCTAATGAGAAAACAAGCCTCCCTTTTTTTCCTGCATCACTAAAAGTCTCTTCAAAACTCTGACTTGCTTAGATTTGGCATGTAAAATCCACTGTACTACAGCTAACCTACATTCTTGTAAAAGCATGTATTTTAGAACTGGGCTCAGCCAGCTTCCCCATTTCTAGATATCAATTACACAGGCAAGATATGTGCTTTACTCTCACTGACAGAGTGTTTTATGTATAAACATCTTGACCAGCATTACGCTGTCAGTGGATAGCAGATTTGGTGTGTTTTGGCTGAATTTCTGAAGGGGAAAACTGTGACTTGCACTCTAAATATTTTTTCTGGAGAATGGATTCCTCCACACACTATGAGCATCTTATACAGAATACAAGTAAACATTTGGGAAGGAATTTCATGCTTCTGGCAGGTATTGATTTGCCAGCCTTGGAAGCGGAACTCCCTTGGACTCAGCGCACAGCACAGCTCTGGCTGTGTGAGCTCTGCAGGTCAGCCACGCTCCCACCACACCACTGCTCCTGCTGCAACGGTGAGGAGAGAGTCAGAGAACCCTAGAGCTGAATGGCCCAGAAGGCACCTCAAAGATCAGCCAGTGCCACCCCTGCCATGGACACCTTCCACTATCCCAGGCTGCTCCAAGCCCCATCCAAGCTGTCCCTGGACACCTCCAGAGACCCAGAGGCAGCCACAGCTTCTCTGAGTAGCCTGTGCCAGGGCCTCACCACCCTCACAGCCAAGAATTTCTTTCTAATATCTAACCTAAACCTGTCCTCTGTCAGTCTGAAGACATTCTCCCTTGTTCTGTCACTCCAGGTCCTTTTAAATAGCCTCTTTCCACTTTTCTTGTAAGCTCCCTTCAGGTACTGGAAGGCTGCAATTGAGTCATCCTGAAGCTTCTCTTCTCCAGGCTGAGCAATCCCAACGCTCTCAGCCTTTCCTTGTAGCAGAGGTGCTCCTTCTGACCATCTTGGCGGTCTCCTCTGGACTTCCTCCAACAGGTTTATGTCCTTCCTGTGCAGGCAGCTTGTTAGGATCTGCATTTCTGGCGAGTTTATTCAAACATCCTGACCATGCTGTGTTCAGGGATGCAGTTCAATTGAGCTAGTATTTTATCTTAAAGGTAAAATGTTCTGGAGTGGTGTTGTAAGAATTTTAGTTAATTTTCATTAATATTGGTAGAATTTTGTTTAATGAATGTAAGTAATTTTGATTCGCTGCTTCTCTTTCCTTACTTCCAGAATGCCACAAGAACCTGGGCTGCAGCTGGGCTGCTGGATCCCAGATGTAGAGCAGCCAGGGCTGGGTTTGGGCCTGGGAACAGGACATGATGCTTTTGATGTGTGGGAGGGCAGTGAAGGCCTTTGAGAACATTCATAACATTACTTGATGCTTCCACAGTGCTGTGCCTGCATCTGCTTAAAGCTCAACATAACTATGAGTAATTAGTGATCTGGATGTCTCTGAAATGATCAGCAGCATCATATAAATCATCATTAAAATAATATTAGCAGCCCTTTGAACAGAATGCTGTCGTTCAGAGCAGTCTAATTGGTGGCTCGTGGGCCAGTTCTGGACAACAGGAGGATTGTCTCCTTCTCCAACTGCACCAGCTCAAGAAGCATTCTCTTCCAGGAGTGATGGCCGTGCCTCTGGGATGGACGTGGGAGAGCCATTATGCGACAGGAAAGGCAACAGCACAAAGCATCGCTTGTGTCCAGGCCACTACTTTGAAAAGTCTGGATTTATGGACCTCATTTCATCCTGTGTGCTGATTCAAGCAGGTACAGCCCCAGAACTTTACCTTTTGCAATTCAGATCAATATAATTTTTTTCTACTTCCATTTTAGACTCTGCAGCAAGAGCTGTAGGGATGAACTAAGGGCAGACCATGGTAAGACAAATAAATGAGTCATCCACATCTACGGGTGGCACGCTGGCAGACTGTGCTGCTGTGTGTTCGGACAAGATGAAGAATTCAGTTGCTGTAGCAGACTGAAGGTGAAGGTCTGGCTTGGATGGTGCTCCCAAACCTGGCTGCCCTACCCCACATTTTGGTAGCTAAATCTGTTACTTCCATGCCTGAGATACTTGTGTTAATTGCATAGATGCCAACAAAAATGACATGTTTTTAAAGTGTTGGAAGTGTAAATAGCTGCTGTTCTGAAATGGCCACAGTAGATGTGTTTGAGCTCAGACGTGCTCTCGCAAGACCACTGGCAAGTGCATCTTATCTAATATCAAGCCATAGCATTCTCTTAGTATCTTTTAGTAATATTCTTGATGCTCCTGCAAAAACTGCAGTAGAATGGCTTTAAATACTGGCTTTTTGTATGTCTCACACAACTGCCACAGGAACAGCACACTACTGTTTCAGCTTTTCGAAGAAGCAGTGCTACTGCTCCCCACCAGCTCCTGCTGCCTGCTCCATAATGCCCTTATTATTTATGCTTTTTTCCTTGAAAATTCAACTTTAGAACTTAAAATTTTCATGCTTTTGTTTCTTAAAACGAATCAAAGGCAGCGAATGGCCCTGATGTAGTCTGTGTAGTGTGTGCTGTGGCTGAAGATCCACTGCTGTGAAAGCACTGCTTGTTCTCTGAAAGGAGGAATTCTTTCAGCCAGCATCATTGCCCCCTCCTCCTCCAGCCTGCTTCTCTCTGGTGCTCAGAGGACTCGCTGCCAGTCATTTCTTGCCGTACAAGTTTGCTGGAGCAGCACCATCATTTACCCCACATATGCCCAGGGCCAAACTCCTCAAGGGCTGGCCTCTATGGACAATCAGAAATTCTGAGTTTGACCATAGCAGCAGCTCTAGTAAAGTATTTAACCTTTTGAATCATCTTTTCTTTGGATTGGTGGTCCCTAGAGAGCCAATGCTGTTGGAGACACCGAAAAGTGTTTTAAATAACTCAGTGATGTGCTTTCTACAGGCACATTTTTGTCCTAAGAGGAAAATGTTCCTCCGAAGTATCATAGATATTTGAAAAAAGTTATTATATGCTTAAGCAAGATGGTGTTTGTTGATATTTTGAGGAGATACCTGAACATGGAAAAGCTCCTTCTATAAATGTTGTGCGATGGTTTATAGTTTAATTGCAGCAACATAAGAGACAAGAAAGGGATGTCGCACATGGTAGCAAATATGATGACAGAAAATCAGAGCAAGATTGCAACAAGCAACAAATTTTATCCCCAATACTTTTTTAAACCTCAACAATTTTTCTTCAGTTTCTTTTAATTTTGCAACTTTTTTCGACTAAGTGACAGGCTGTCTCGGTTTGAAAGACAGGTATGTGCTAGGGAGGGGCAGGGCCTCCCTTGGAATGCAAAATTCAAACTCCCCCCCTCCAAATTATTATAATTCTGAAGATTAAGGGGGTGCTCAGGCAAAGATATGGGGATAGGAATAACAGCTCTTTACCAGTATGTATAACAAAACAAAACAAAACAAACAACAACAGCTACTGCATTAACAACAGAACAGAACCAGGAACCTCGAGGGCTCTGCTTCACAAAGCCCGGGGCACTCCGATCTCGGTGCCCCCGCAGGACTCTGAGAGCACCAAAGCTGGAACAGTGGAAAACCCCGGGCTGGTGGATGAGATAAATCAGAGGCTCTGCGGTGGTGGCAGCAGCGGCACAATGTCCCCGGCAGGCAGGGGCGGGATGGCCCGGCAGGGCAGAGGGTGCGGGGCCACCGTAGCCAAAGGAGCGGCGCCGAAGGAGCGGCGGGACAGGCCCGGCCCGGCTCCAGCTGGGCAGGAGGAGGCGAGCTCAGAACTCCTGGGCACACGGGCACACGGTGGTGGCTTCCCAGGACCGGACTTGGTGGTGACAGCGAACTCCTCTGGCAGCAAGCAAACAGCCTGGCCGTCCTCCTTGCGATGCCGAGAGCAGGAGACAGCCTGCCTCCCCCAGCCTCGGCCTTTTCCTGTCCCCAAAACTCTCATTCACTTTTCCCTCCCAGGGAAACTCCCAGGGACAGAAGAAGTGTAGCCCAGTGCTCTGGGCTCCTCTCCCGACTTTTGGCCACCTCTTTTGTTCCGGTCAAGCACCCACAAGTACCAGCAGTTAATCTCCTGGGACAAAATTCTGTAAGTAAAAAAGAAACAAATCTAACCCCCAACACAGGCATGCCTAGAACTGTGAGAGCTGAAGTAGCAATGCAGAAAAGCATCTGCCCACAGGGTGAACCCACGGCCACTTGCAGACCTGGCAGTGACGTGAAGGCTGGGAGCTCTTCTACAGCAGCAAGAACGGGGAAGTTCTGGGGCAGCAGCTCCATAGAAAGATGCACCAGGCTGAGAAAAGAGGAGAAATATTAAGGGTAATCACATCAAACAAGTGTTTCCCATGGATAACGCATGTATCTATTTCTCCCAGGCAGATGTGCCTTTCAGGTCACAGGGTAGTCTGTTCCACAGCCTGTGTCCATGTTCCTCTTGCTGTGGGACTGACTTTTGTTAGCAGAGGAACCAAGACTAAACTGATAACATTCATCTCTGTTCTTGCTCCGACATCGTTAGTCTGTTCTTCCTAATGATGGTTCCTTCCTTTGAGGGAGCCACTCCTAATTCTCTTCTGTGCAGGTTGGATAATGAGTCACTTACTTTAATACCAACCGCTATTAACCCTTCCTTTACACAACCAACATCTGGCAACTGTGGAACAAACTGTGTCTCGGTGCTGAGGAAGAAGACTGATGAACCCTGCAGGCTTTCTACTGGTTGATGGAAAAACATCTTGTTTGCCTCACATCTTTGATTAACTGTTCTTTAAGTCTAGCTTAATCTACCTGCTTTCCAGAGTAATTTTGTTTTCCATAAATGTAACTTATTTTCCATTGTCTTCTTGTCTGGCCAAACTTTTAATTTGTATTAAATAAGCTCTGGAAGCACCTTGTTTCCCCTTACACTTTTCCTCTCTTTTCTTCTCTTTGGGGAGGAGGGGTTGTGTTTGTGGCTGAGCATGAGCCAGCAGTGCTCAGTTCTGCTGCCCCTCCCTGACTCCAAGGATGCTGACAGCCAGAATCCTGGTGGCATGTGCTCTGGACTAGTTTCCTACCTAAACAAAAAAACAGAAAAAAACCACAAGCAAATTTATCATCTTTTATTTACAGATGATTTGCCATTCCTAAGACTATTGAACCTAAAGACCCTGCGACACAATTAATGACAAGAAGTGATTTCTTCTTGACTCGGTTATTGCTCACAAGGCTCCTTAGAGAATGGCTTGCTTGTGCTCAAGCTTTGCACTGTTGGAGCATTGGATACATGCAGGGCTGTCTGAAAGTCTGCTTTTTAGGCACCTCACGTATGACAGTACTTGTTATTTTGACCAAATTTTGGTGATTTTTAGGATATTTGAAATTCTGAAGTTCTCCTTGATCCACTTTCCTTTTGTTAGCACTATTGGCCTGCTACCATGTTTTGTGTGCTCCTCAAAGTGTTCCAAATTGTTTTCTTATTTTGATGTTATTATAGCATATCTATACTTATAGGGTAATCTAAGAATTCTAAGGGAAAAGTAGTTCGGAAAGAGACCAGACTATTTACTTAGGAAACCACACTCTCAGATTACTGCAAAAACAGATTTCCAAGAAGAAATATGCACTTGTCTGTAGGTTTCAGTTTAGTTTTTTCTGGGAGACTGCGGCCGATTTTCTCAGCTGCAGTAATGTTCAGACCAATGATTTTCCCATGGGCAACCTGGGGAAAGAATGTAAACAATTCTCCACAACTAGCATTTGTTATCTTGCTTACATGTAGAAAAGTGTTAATTCTAATTAGCCAATCATAGTAATAGGGTAGTAAACAATAACCCAATCCTGCCCAGCTGTAGGAGAACCTCCAACTAGAAGTTCGTTTGTCAATAAACTTCTTCAGCCTAGAAGAAGTTGAGTTCGTGTCATTTGTCCACGCAGCAACAGCAACACTTGCCATTGATTACTTCCAGAGCTCTTCCAGTATTCTTTATTCCATCATCCTGATGCTACACCAGTTGGGCTCAGACACACACCCATGGCAGTCACTGCCTGGGAGTGAGACGGTCCACTCCTGCTGCAACAGCTATTCCCTGCTGAGAGTATTTACTGTGGGTGCCAATCCAGCCAGACTGAAATCTCATTACCAATATGCTTTTCCTCATTGATTAAATATTGAGATGAACATACAGCATCGGTAGCTTGACACTTCCTATAGTTTTCCAACACCTTAACAGCAGAAAATTGCTCAGGTGCTGTGGTATTATTGCAAAGATAAACTTGCAGGCAACCTCTGAAGCTTGGGCACCTTGGCCTTTTAAAAAATAATTTCTTCCGGTAAAACTGAAGACAGATAACTCCTCACTGCCGGTGCAGTGAAGAGCGGGTGTCTTCCAGTAGTTGATACTAATGCTCGTTTATGGGTTTGTTCCCTGACAGATGATACTTATGCTCATTTACCAGTTATGGTAACAGTTTGGCTGCCCTGTGGATGGCAGGTCCCAAGATGCAAGCAGTTGCCACTTTAAGCATGTCTAAGGTTAAAAGGCTGCCAAAATGACTTAGGGAGGTGATTGGGTAGCCCTTATTCTGCACCAGTGTGGCCTCGCCTCAAGTCTTTTGTGCAGTTTCAGGTGCCACAATACAAGAAATATCTAAAACTATTAGAGAGTGTCCTAAGGAGAGCTATGAATGGTGAAGGGTCTGGAGGGGCTGTACAGGGAGTGGCTGAGGGCACTTGGGTTGCTCAGCTGGAGAAGGGAAGACTGAGGTCAGAGCTCCCCGGGGGCTGCAGCTCCTCCCGAGGGGCAGCTCCCATCTCTGCTCCCTGCGACAGGGACAGCACGCAGGGAACGGCTGGAGCTGGGCCAGGGGAGGGTTAAGGGGGGGACAGCAGGGAAAGCTTCTTCCCCCAGAGGGTGCTGGGCACTGCCCAGGCTCCCCAGGGTTTGGTCATGTCCCCGAGGCTGCCAGAGCTCCAGGAGCATTTGGACAACACTCTCAGGGATGCACAGGGTGGGATTGTTCGGATGTCCTGTGCAAGGCTAGGAGCTGGACTCGATGATCCTTGTAGGTGCCTTCTAGCTCTGGGTATTCTACGATCTGGAAACTTTACCAGCATCAGCAAACGCTCAGCCGGTGGAGGCCAGGCCAGCCGGTCACTTTTACGGCAGGCGCTATGGCCAGGTCGGGGGCGGCACCAAGCCGGGAGCCCCGCGGCTTCCCGAACCGAACCGCTGCGGAGCCACTTCTGCTGCCGCGTCACGGCCGAACACTCCCGAGCAACAGGTGCCCGGGGCGCCGCTCTCCGGAGCAGGACCCGCCACGGCGACCGGGGGGCTGATGGAGGGCCGCCGCCCGGCAGCGCGGGGCCATGACCGGGCCAGGCCGAGCCGGGAGACCCCTGTCCCGGGTTCCCGCCGCCGCTCCCCGGCCCCGGCCCCCTCCCCCTCCCCGCCACTCGCTTCCGCCGCGGTCCCGCGCATGCCCGGGTTATGCAACGGCCGCGGCGGGCGGGCCGGGCCAGGCCGGGCCAGAGCCGCAGGGCAGGGCAGGCCAGGCCAGGGGGCTGTGAGGGGCTCCGGGCACGGGCGGCGCCGAAGGCGCTCCGCTCCCCACGCGCTCTCGCCGCGGTCCCGCGCGGTGTGTGAGTGGCAGCGGCGCCGGCGCCAAGTCCCGCCCGTTCCGCTCTCGCTGCCGCAGGCGGCGGCGGTGGCGGGTTGGCTTCCTGCGCGCCCGGCCGCTCCCCCGCCCCCCGNGTCCTCACCATGGGAGTGCAGGGATTCCAGGACTACATCGAGAAGCACTGCCCCAGCGCCGTGGTGCCCGTCGAGCTGCAGAAGCTGGCGCGGGGCAGCCTCGTTGGTGGGGGCCGCCAGCGGCCCCCCCAGACCCCGCTGCGCCTCCTCATCGACGCCGACAACTGCCTGCACCGGCTCTACGGCGGCTTCTACACGGACTGGGTGAGCGGCGGGCAGTGGAACCACATGCTGGGCTACCTGGCGGCCCTGGCCAAGGCCTGCTTCAACGGGAACATTGAGCTCTTCGTCTTCTTCAACGGCGCCCTGGAGAAGGCCCGGCTGCACGAGTGGGTGAAGCGCCAGGGCAACGAGCGCCAGACGGCGCAGCAGATCGTCAGCCACGTCCAGAACAAGGGCACCCCGCCGCCCAAGGTCTGGTTCCTGCCGCCCGTCTGCATGGCGCACTGCATCCGCCTGGCCCTCATCCGCTTCCACATCAAGGTGAGGAGGAGCCCGGGGTCCCCCCGCGCGGGGGTCCCGGCGCCCCCTCCCCGCCGCTCCCTGCCGGCTCCAAGATGGCAGCGGGGGCTGCCCGCGGGGGAGGGAGGGCACCCTCAGCCACTCACCTCAGCGCCTCAAAATGTCGCCCAGACCCGCGGGGGCGGCCCAACTTTGGGCGGCCTCAATCCTCGGGGGATTTTGGCTTATTTACATGGTGCTGCCCACCGCCCCGCCAAGGCCGGAGGCCGGGAGGCCTTGGCGGGGCGACCGGCAGCGCCCATGGCCCGGCCCGGCCCGGCAGCAGGGCGGCTTCTGCCTCCATGTTCTTTCGCTCCNGCCCGGCCGCTCCCCCGCCCCCCGGCAGTCGGAGCCGCAGCCGCCCGGATCCCCGAGCCATGGCTCTGTGAGCGCAGCACATGGCGGCCGCGGCAGCCATGAGCCCCCCACTAATCCATACAACTCCCCCCTGATCGGCCACCGACGGCAGCCAGCGCTCCCACCCGGCTCCACCGCTCCCACCGCCCGCCCGCCGCCGCCGCGCCGCCCGGCCCGAGCTNCCGTGGTGCCCGTCGAGCTGCAGAAGCTGGCGCGGGGCAGCCTCGTTGGTGGGGGCCGCCAGCGGCCCCCCCAGACCCCGCTGCGCCTCCTCATCGACGCCGACAACTGCCTGCACCGGCTCTACGGCGGCTTCTACACGGACTGGGTGAGCGGCGGGCAGTGGAACCACATGCTGGGCTACCTGGCGGCCCTGGCCAAGGCCTGCTTCAACGGGAACATTGAGCTCTTCGTCTTCTTCAACGGCGCCCTGGAGAAGGCCCGGCTGCACGAGTGGGTGAAGCGCCAGGGCAACGAGCGCCAGACGGCGCAGCAGATCGTCAGCCACGTCCAGAACAAGGGCACCCCGCCGCCCAAGGTCTGGTTCCTGCCGCCCGTCTGCATGGCGCACTGCATCCGCCTGGCCCTCATCCGCTTCCACATCAAGGTGAGGAGGAGCCCGGGGTCCCCCCGCGCGGGGGTCCCGGCGCCCCCTCCCCGCCGCTCCCTGCCGGCTCCAAGATGGCAGCGGGGGCTGCCCGCGGGGGAGGGAGGGCACCCTCAGCCACTCACCTCAGCGCCTCAAAATGTCGCCCAGACCCGCGGGGGCGGCCCAACTTTGGGCGGCCTCAATCCTCGGGGGATTTTGGCTTATTTACATGGTGCTGCCCACCGCCCCGCCAAGGCCGGAGGCCGGGAGGCCTTGGCGGGGCGACCGGCAGCGCCCATGGCCCGGCCCGGCCCGGCAGCAGGGCGGCTTCTGCCTCCATGTTCTTTCGCTCCGTTGACTCAAAATGTCCCTTCTTGCCTTGTGGACTGTGGTACCGCAGGGGAGAGCGGGTGGGCGAAAAGCATCTCTGTAATTAATTATTGAGGGGAGGAAAATAAAATTAATCAGTTTAGTTCTCGCGCAGGATAGATCTGCAACAAGTTCCTGGCTGGGGCGAGGTGTTTAAAACTTGGGCTGAAGGGGAAATGGTTCGCTGCAAAAAACACAGGGGTGCTACTTTTGGCTTTGTGGAGGTTTTTGTGTTTTGCTCGGCGTTTTCTCAGTATCAACAAGCTTTTAAAACCAATTGTAGACTAACTAGCTCCTTACTCCATAACAGCAACAATTCCAGTTTGTACAATCAGCAGTGCCAAGCTGACAGTCCTTCTTTTAAACTCCTTATTTTGAGGGGCAACCTGAGTTTTCCAGCCCCACAAACAGCCCTTCATAACGGAGCTGGGCTCCATGGCCGTCTTGCGCTCGAAGGCTGCGATTTCAAAGGTTGCAGGATATGACCACGTCGCATCTCTCCCTCCACACAGTGTTCCTGATCTACGATGGTTTCTGTCCAGCTGAGCGATTGTGTATATTGAAACACAAGACGCTGGAAAAACAAGCCCAGGGATGAAGCTGCAGTTTTAGGAGTTGCCTGCTCACCTTCCCGCTGGGAAGGGAAGAGCAGCAGGAGGGAAGCACATACTCCTAGCCTTTATTATCTTAAATTACTTCTGTGTGTAGGAAAATATTATGTAACCTTCGGAATTGCTCGATCGCTTGCAGCAGCTTAATGTTATTTGGCCTTTCGGCAGATTAGAAACATTCTGGCTGGGCTGTAGCCCTGGGGTACAGAGGCCTCTCTCCAAGGAGCTCACCCCACAGGTGACTTTGGGTGAAGTTTCTCCTAGTTCTGCCAACAGGGCGGGATTCACTGTTGCTCCCTCGTACTGCCCTGCTCGCTGGGCCAGGGCCGTCTGTGGAGGAACACTGAGCTGGAGCGCAGCCATCCTGAGTTCAGCCCACCCCGGCTGTGGCGGGGATTGGGTCACCAGGCCGGGGCCACTGCGCCAGGCGAAGCATGTGTGGAATGAACTGGAAGCAGAGGCGAAGCTCGTTCTTGCAGGACATGCGCAAGCTCTGCCAAACGCGATGGGCTTGGCCTTGGTTAAAGTGAGGAGGTTATGGCCGTGTCTGCTGGTTTTTGTGTGTTTTCCTGGTCAGTATAGAAGCCAAATGGTGTTATGTTTTTTGCATGGTGGGAATTTGCATAAGTAAAACATCCCTATCATTTGAACTTTTGCAGACTTTTTGTAGCTAAGAAATACTTCTGTTCTTTCAGCAAAAAATCTTAGGGCCCATGCAGTGAAGGTCCTTACCTTGACCTGTTTGTGGGTGCATTATAAATCTTCCTCATTTGTTGTTGAGACTTAGAGATTGTTAGTAAAAGCAATGAATGGCATAAAATAAGAAAGTTTTTTCTTTTAATGTATTAAAGTAGCGACTTGGTTTAATGCAACATGGAAGTGCATAGTACCCAACAGGAAGCCAGCTCTTTTGATATCAGTGGGAATCTCGTGCTTGCAGTAGTTTTGTAGTATGTTGAAGTGGTTGTTAGTTTGTTAAGCATTTTCGGTCTCAGACCTGACTCAGGTTCATTACATCTGAACCAAGTTGCTACATTTGACAGCGGTATCACCTGTAGCATTTTGTTTGTTTTCCAGTACAGCTGCAGCATTAGCTCCTTTATGGTGTCTTGGTGACAGGCCTTATTCCTAATCTCTGGAAGCATTTACAGAACTGTGAGCACATTCAGAGTCCCTTTTCTGTCATTAAAAAAATGACCCAAACTTGCAAAATCTCAGTAAATACAACATCCCCCCAGTTTTGATGGAGAAGGTTTGCAAGCTGTATGTTTATTTGTCCCTGTCAGGTTAGCCCTGGGTGTTGGCAGCTCCATACCAGATACTGAGGGGTGTAGGGAGAGATATTGTTGCAGTCCACACCACTGAGCCACCACCATGTATGTCCCAACTGCACTGGTTCTCTGTGCTGCTCAGCTGTCCTGGGGATGGGAAGGATGTCAGCAATTTCTGTTTGATGCCTCATTTTTTTCAGTTGTTAAGAAACCCTGTGGATAAATCTAGTTGTAACGGATTAACTTTCAGGTTAGGAAGGATATTTCATGGTTATAGTCGTCACATGCATAATACACATCAAAGATACTGCTGACCTTAAAGCACTTTCCTTCTCTGCTTTTCTTCTTCTCTTACATGATTAATTATCTTTATAAATCTGCTTTGTTACGTGTATCTGTTTTTCTCTAAATCTTCTTTCAGTTTTATTCTCACTGTCACTTTGGTGTAGCCCTCCTGATGAGCACAGAACAAATGCATCTTGAAAGTATGATTTTTATTTGCGTGTATAGGTGACTTTTTAAATCTGCATATGCGTAAGACAGTTGTTAAATTGTAGTGTTTTCTCACTTTGTTTTGAGAAGTTGGGTTTGAGAATACTGATTGACTTTAAGTGTGAAACTGATTTTCATATTTTTAGGAACATTTGAATCTGGAGTAGGTTTCTGTGTGAAGCTAGGAACTGGCCACGAATTTTGGTAATTAGAGAGGTGAAAAAGTAATGTCTTCTATCCAGAACAATTAGAAGTCACGCACAGATGGTTTCAGCAGGATGTGAAAGTAACAGGTTCCTCCAGGTTATAAGAAATATCCTGCAGGTTCTTAGTTTCATGGTGACCTGGTGTTCTTCAGCTTGGAGGGAATAATTCTTAAAAGAAACTTTTATGCAAAGTAGGTTTGCTAAAATCTACTCCACTTCAGCAGTGGAGTTCTTAATAACTCTTATACTTTGGGGTGACTGTTTTGTTCTCAGTACCTAAAGGTACTCATGTGTTTTTACTCAGGCAGGATTCTCTCTTTCAGAGCCAGCACCATTAATGTTTACACAAGATTTAGACTTGAAAATGATTCAAAACTCCTGCCTGTGATTTCCACCATGTCCATCTCCCTGGGCTGCTTTTGAAGCCTGCATGTTCCTGGGTACCTCTGCATTTGTGAGAGCCATGAGATATTTCTCTGACTTGTTAAAGAGTTTTACCCTGTGGGTTAACTGTACTTTGGTAAATACAGCTCTTTTCCCTGTGATGGTTCAGTTATTTGAACATGAATTCTGGTATTCCCTGGTCACACAGCAGCTTCTTGCTGTGTTAGAGAGCTCTATAAAATGGGGAGGGAACCGGAGGCTGTGAAGGTAGAGGAAATAGCTCATAGAAAATCAGAGGAGCTGCACACCGAGCTTCCACTTGCGTTATCTGCACACCCATGTCACACCTAGTGCTGCAGAAGGAGTTCTCACTTGGTTTTTTATAGATCAGAGCTGCTTATTGTGCATGCAGAGATGTTGGGTTTAGAGATACGGACATAATTTAAATCGATGTACCCTTAATTAAAAAACATTGGAGGGATTTTTCTAATTTAAAACCTGTGAAGACTGGTGGGTGGGGGTAGGGTGAAGCGTAAGTTGCCTTCCTTCAGTTATGAACTATGTAAATCTGAGGTCTTAAAATTTTTCCAAAAATGTTCCTGGTTTCTCCGACACCTTATGCTAGAGGACAGCATCATTGTGAGAAAAACGAGTATGTGTCCCCTTCTCACAAACAAAGTAAATTTCAAAAGCAGTCCATCAAGGAATTTTCTGAAGTCACATCTTCTGAAGACCGCAGGGTGGTAGGATTAGGAGTAGGGAGAGCTAAGTGAACTGGTGTTTGTTTGCAGGAACAGATGAGGTGCTGGCTTTTCTGCTGCTCAGGATCTGGCTTGAAAGGGAACATCTCATGAAGGTGCACGGGAGAAGTAAAATTTGACGTACCTCTCTGGAATACGGTAGTTCAGCATCAGGTTCAGCAAGTGCAAGACATGAGTAGAAGAGGAAGGTTCACTGTAAATTTGCTGTGGGTGACTGCAGGGGCTGTGGAGTTTGGGACCTTGTCTCCTGTTCTGCAGAGGAAATAAAGAGCTTCACTGGCACTAAGGCTGTAGTTATTCATGCGTGCTGTGGAGACTGAAGCTAATAGTTTTGTACTAGTCTATTTTGGGATAGCTTGCTATCTACATTGTTGTTAAAATGGAATACTCAGTGAGGGTGGGTTATACCAACACCCAACTTCCAAGGGGATTTCTGTATCACTGAATGTGTATTATGTCTGTGGATGGTAGAAGCATTAGGGATCCAAAGCCCTCAGGTGGCTGTAGTTGATTGTGCTCGGATGCACACTGTAGTTGTAGCAGTTCTGAAGGTGTGTTGGAATGCAGGACTATAGGTCCTGACCTGTCCTCATGGGACTTTCAGTTTCAGTATAAGGTTCTTGATTAGAAAGGGTTCCTTTTTATATTTCCAACATTGGTCATTGGCCCATGTCTCCTTGCACATGTCTGTTCGAGTCATATGATTTCTGTAGCCTAAAATACGTGCTTTGCTAGGCAACAGGAGTGGAGAGGTGAAGTTTGGGCTAAAAACTCAAAGCAGTTTTCACCATCAGGTATGGCTGTGCATGAAGGGATAGGCTAAAGGTGGAAAGGGGAAAAAAGTTGGCTTAATACAGCAAGGTTTGCATTTGAAAGGTCAACAAAGTTATCTCTGTTCATCTGGGATTGTGTTTGGCCCGTTTAAAAGTGGGCCAAAAAACTTTAAAAGGTATCATGGGGGGTGTCTTGGTGTGCTGAACTGCTGGAGTACCCATAGCCTTAAGGTTTTCCCCATGAGCTGGTTCAGACACTGGAACAATAATGTCTTCAGAGTTCAAGTGTTTCTGGTAATAAGCAGTTTTTTCAGATGGGTTCACTAGTACACAATGCCACTGCAGTGTTTGGGCTTCCAGAAGTGTGCTGTGCTTCTGAGTGCTCCTTACCTCCTGTCTGTATGTGCTGCATCGCTGGATTTTTTTAATTACTTAAAAAATATCTCAAGTGTTTTAAATTCACATGTATAGTTTCAGAAAGACCCACTGTATCGTAATAGTTGTGATAAATCAAGTGCTGCCATTTATGCTGAAGCTAATTGCTCTGTCTTCCGCTATAGGTTGCACAGAGCATTGAGGATCATCATCAAGAAGTAATTGCTTTCTGCAGAGAAAAAGGTTTCCATGGTTTGGTTGCATATGACTCCGATTATGCATTGTGCAACATCCCTTACTATTTCAGTGCCCATGCCCTAAAACTGAGCCGGAATGGGAAAAGCCTCACAACAAGCCAATACCTAATGCATGAAGTTGCCAAGCAACTGGACCTGAATCCAAATCGCTTTCCTATTTTTGCTGCTCTTTTAGGTAAGTGAAGAAGCTGCTAGTCAGCCTTATGATTTCAATTTCTATTAACTGTTTTAAAATAATGTGTGTGTAATTTGACAAAGCACCTGGGGAAAGGCATCCTTTTGTTCCAGACATTCCTTCTGTGTGAGGTGGACTGGATGTGTGTTTGAGGTCAGACATGCCCAGTTTGTAGAAGCCTTGGAGCAATGCAAACTGTGGCTGTCTAGAAAGCAGAGTTGAAAGCAAGGGTTCAGCAGAGCTCTGCCTAGCCAGAATGTTCTCTGTGGTGGGGGAAATCAGGACAGTTGTGGTTCTAGTTTGGGTCCTATATAGTGTATGAGGTCTAGTTTCAGTGGTACACTTTCCAGACTGGAAATATGCTTTTGTCCTGAATTCTACCTAAAAATAACACCTATGGAGTGAAGGTACTTGGTTTGCTGGGGCTTTTTTTCCCCTCAGAAATGAGTATTGGACAAACATGGCAGCACGTCAGGTGCAACAGAAATGTACTGAACTGTAATTCAGTGGAACACTGCATTTCTGAAAGCACAAGTGACTGACATTGTACCATTCCATTGGTTTTGGCTGTATACTTTCTTCGCTCTCCTGCTTCTCATGTTCACGAGCTTCTTATACTCAGCAGCATAGGTGGCAATGTCTCCAGTTGCACATTTCTGCTTAAATGGGACAGTTTTAACACTCTAGTTCCATAGCAGTGATAAAGAATAACTGTCATACTCTCTCAGACAGAAGAGAGAATTACTGACAAAGTTGACTGCAATGAGCAAGATCCATTTAGAATAGCATTCTCAATGCTTTTTGGGAGCAGCCATGTTCTTGATCTTGTCATGCTGTGCAAACAAATTTAGAAAACAGGATTTTCTTTTTAGTTTCTCACTCACTTTGTTTCAGTATGGGTATGTGATAAAGGAATAAAACTTCTTTGAAAGTTCTGAATGAGAGAGGCTTTGTGTTACTGTTTTAAATGCTAATATTTTAGCAGCCTTTAACATTGTTCCCAGTCCAGGAAGGCACCTTCCATGTTAAAAAGGAAAGAACCAATGGATTTTGCAGTAGACAGCCCCAAGTGTTTGACTAGTTGGAGTTGCTTTTTATCAGTTTGTGTTTTTCCTGCCTGCACAGGTGTAGGGATGGAAGGCAGAGGGTTGGCTGAGCTGCCATTGCAGGGATTGCATGACAGACTACTATTGCTTGGCTTTGTTTTGGAGTCTATAAATAAGTTGGGGCATGCCAGTTCAGTGAGTAAGAATTACTGCTGGAAAAGCAGTTTCCCAGTTGCAGATATGCTTTATGGACTTCATGGGAAGTGTGGCTTTAAGTTGCCACACGATTCCAACTGCATGGCCTGCTGGGGCTTTGCTTGCTTATATCAAACAGTAGGTGAGAAAAGTTGTGATAAGGTTTCTGAAGGCTTTCCAGTTTTATACAAGAAGCTCTTGGTTGTTTTTCTCTCTTGTCTTCCAAGACCAAATATTTTTCAGCATGTTCTTAGGAGAAAGAAATTGGAGGTAATTTTACATGATTACTCCAGAAAGATTTGGTTGCTTTCCCCCCTCCCTGTTATATTGGTGTAAAGGTTAAAAACCCCAAGGTCAGCTACAAGTTTAGTTCTGAGTATTCCTTTGCATTTCTTGTGTGTGTGTATTCAGTATGAGTAATTAGAACAGAGTGAAGTTCATTGAAATCAGGGTTAGAACAGAAGATACTCTAAAGATCTTCCTGTGCTTGGGGCTTTTGTGTTACTTTTATATGAGTGAATTTTAGGAACCCTAGGTATTTGGGGTAGAAAGTGATTATATAAGGTGACAACAAACAGATACAGTTTGGCTTAAAGTACTGGCAACATGTTTTAACTTTTGCAACCTTGGTAATATAGTAACTTTTTTTTTTAATAGAATACTAAATGCCATTATGCATATAGTTGTGTGTAGCATGGAATGTGTTTAAATTAGGGTGGGTCATTCTGTAATCTAAATTTTTATATTTTTGTTGAATATCTGAGGGCTTGTCTGGCTTCACAGGTTATTCTGGCCTTGTTCCTGTGTCCTCTTTTGTTCTTTTTTGATCCTTTTAAGTAGAATAAAGAAAAGCACAATGGGAAGGAATGAGTGAGTGTTTGATGACACAGGAAGACACGTGAATTTTTTCTGGGTACAGCAGTATAACTCCCTGTGCTAGTACTTCATGTAGGAATAAAATAATGTATTCTGAAAAAATTACAGTTAAGCTGCTGGTTTAATGTTTGCAATTCCAGCAGGCCCAAACTATCACTATAGCTGTGCTGTACATATTCAGCTTTAGGGCTGCAGATGTATTTCCCTGTATCCAGAAAACTGAAGTTTCTTTGTGTTCAGATTCTTTCTTGTCATTAACTCCAAGAATTAATTTGGGGAATGCTGAAAGAGGAAAATCATCCTCAAAGTTTCAGTCTCACATTGAGGAGTTGGAGAAGCCTGAGGAATGACACTAAATTGGGCAATTAAAAAATTGTTCTCTATGGCAAGTGATTTGGGATTGAGTTCTGCTCAGGGATAAAGTCTCTGTTGAAATATTCCCTCAAAATATTTTTCCGACTGCATCAACGAGGCAAACTTCTAAAGATTGCTTTCAGATGAGGTTCTGTGTACCCTGTGGTTGGTTGGCTTGGTTTACAGGTTTTTTTCCTTCCTACAGCTTTTCATCCGGAAGGGGTTTATAGTTGTAGCATTGTAATGTAAAGGGTATCCTTGGCATGGGTGGTTAAAATGTGGCCTGCATACTGCAGCCTATGAGCATGCTCTTAAAATTTTCTGTTCTAGTTGCTGCTGATGTAAACAGGGAGTTGATTTGGGTTATTTTGTAACTTTTGACTCAAATACTTCAGAATCATTTTTAAAAAGAAAAGCAACCCAAGCTTCAGCAAGTAGAAAAACAAACTCAGTGTGAGATATAGGGTTCTAATTCAGTGAACTCTTTAGAAAGGGCAGCAGCTTCAATTAGTATCTAATTGCTTTAAAAAACAAACCTAAGGCATACACTAAAATAAGCCATTAAAATGGGAAAAATCAATATATGTTGAGGTTGTTCAGCCAGGTCAAGAAATAGAGGTTGCTTATGTAACGCTGATCTCTTTCCCACTGTGACAGCACTTTGTAACATGTTTAGTTATGGAATTCTGTTCTGCTTCTCAGTAAAATTTTAGAACTACATAAGGTAAGTACAGGCATCACTTATTAATTGGACCACGGAAGACACTGCTGCACTTCAATGTACAGGGTGAGAAGTGATGAAACGCTGCATATGTGTGTTCTGAGGGATGAATTAACTGCAATGACAGATGGAGACCAAGCAAAAGGGAGGTTTTGGTGGAAAGGAGAGAGACCCTGACTATTTTAAAAGGTAGCATCTGTGGGAGTGATTGTCAGTTATCACAGAACTGTCGTGCTGTGGCTACAATAGATTTTTGAAGTCCTTTTGAAAGACTCTAATCTTATCTTGACCAGATTAGTGAGTGTGGCTGTTATATGCAAACTTTATATGCTGAATCTTTCTGATGTAAGATTAAAGTTTAGCTCCTAATGAAAAAAAATGATAACAGTTCCTTGTTGGAGATCTCTGTAGTGGGTGAAGTATTGATTGGACACAAAGACTTTCCACTCTGAGAAGGCATCTGCTTGTCACGAGGCAAGGGACAGCTTTCCTGGCTTTCACAAGTTAAAGAGCATTAAGAGCAAACTAGATGATTCTACAAACAAAATATCAAGAAAGGAAACAATTGTTGTAATCTTCAGAGAATCTTTTCATATTCTTTATGAACAGTGCCTTGACTAATAAGCTGCTGCTCTATAAAGCCAGGCATTGAATATATCCTGAAGTTTTCTGCCAGAATTGTGTTAGTACATTCTGTTTAGCTCTTTATAAAGTTTGGGTCCACAGCCACTGAACTTCATCGGAGTTGATTAGTTATGTCTTTGATTAATACAAGTGTTTTAAATGTTTCCTAGTAAGATTTTTGGGGGGTTTTTTGAGTGTGATGTGCTTTGGAAAAGGATACAATGTAGGTGATCTTCCATTAGGTTTGAACAGCGTGGTAAATACAGTCTCTATCTCTGTCCATGGAAACAACAAAATAATTTCCCAATTCCTTCCCTACTGTCAGCCCAAGGTCCCATCTGACCTGGTCAGATCAGCAAAAGAAACTTCAGGAACTGGGAACCTGCTAAGTATCATTGGAGCTGCTGGCGTTCCTGAGGGTTAGATAAACCTGGCTGGTGCCTTGCTGCTTGACCTGTGCTGCACAGTGGAGCAGAGTGCAGATTCCAGAGGCAGCTCCCATGTGGATCAGTGACGGCACGTGCTGGGCTGCAGAAAGGCCTTACCAGCATGTGTCAGGGAGCAACAGAACGGGTTCTCACTCTGTTGCACTTGCATTGTGAAATTTACTGAGGATTCCCTAATAGGACACACTGGCTTGAGCTGCACTCCGTGTTGTACCTGGCTCCGGTGCTGCTGTAGGTGAGCTGGTTTCATGGAAGAGTGCTCCTCACACACACTAATTGGCTCTTGCTGCAGCAGCAGCATGCTAATTAGGTTTTTCTGGAGTAACAGAAAGCTATCTGCAAGTTTAATCTGTTAATCCTCTTGATCAGGAGTTGAGTTAGACTGATTGCAGATTTGTTTGCTGTATGTAGAAACAGTGTGTAATGTTTTACAGTGCACTTAAATGAGTTCTTCATTATGTTCCAGGTAATCATATTCTACCTGATGAAGATTTGGCTTCCTTTCATTGGAGTTTACTTGGTCCAGAACATCCACTAGCTTCACTTAAGGTACAAATGTAATATAGCTAGGAGAAATTAAGCTAAAATCAATGCTACTGGTTAACAAGAGCAATAGCTTAACTGAGAGCAGCTCTGCTCAGCCCTTGGGCTTGGTCACTCTCAGGTGTCCCAGTGCCTGGCTGCAGAGGATACCTGGGGTCATTGGCCTCACAAGGCTAAACTTAGCCTGTGTGATCCCCCTCAGTGCCCTTCAGCCACAGGAGCCAGAGCTCCAGTGTGGTTTGGCTTGCAGAATGCAGCTTCTTGCTCTCCTCTTTCTTGAAGAGGAGAGTTTTTTGTTTAGTCATGTTCTTCAGCTATCAAAAATAATGAGCTGTATATCTTCCTACAATCTTGTTGCATTTTCTGCTGCTCTGAGTTTGTGTGTAATAATCCATTTTTAGTATTTAAAGTTATTTAAGGTGTAAATTTGCTGGACAACAGATTGCACAAGAAAGCTAAAGTGGCCTTTAGTAGGTTTAAGGGGGAGCGGAGACAAGTGAGTTGCCTGATGCTCTTAGTTTACAGTGTGTGTGTTCTGCTGCTTCATCACACTTGCCTTGTGCATCTGCCAAGTAGAGGGCTATAAAAGGGAAACTGGACACATCAGAGAATGGGATCATAGTGACCTTTCTCTCTGCCACAACAGATACATCTATTTGCCTTTCTCTTAAGGCGTACCGTATAGCAAACAATCTGCTTTTTGTAAATTCTGTCAGATTGTTTTGTTACCTCTACAGCAAAAATAGGTGGGTTTTCCTCCCCTTCTGTTCTGAAAGTTTATTAAGCCTTGAAAACTTCTTTTGCCAAAGGTAGAATTTAAAACCAGATTCCAGATTTTTCAGCAGAATTTTTAAGGCTTGCACATGCATTGCTTAGTGAACAGCTGTAGCATTTGATGTTACACTCATCCTCTATTTTGCTGCCGCCCTGCCGTTTAGAAAGGTAAGTGTCAGCACATTCCAGTGGCAAAACAAAATCTACATGCACATTTGCTACTTCCTTGTAAAATTTGAGGTGAAAAAATGAGTGAATGTGCCTGTATTTTCATTTTTTTAAAGAGGTTAAAATGTAGGGCTTCTTGCCAAGTGGTTGATAAACTTTCTGGTGATTCTATTTTGTGGTCTAGCCTGAGTAGAGGTGTTCATCGGTCAGGTCAGATTATGACTTCAGACACATAGACCTCCTGGAAAGCCCTCTAAATTTATACTGAATTATTTGAATGAAAATTACATGCAAAGAGGACAAATATCTAGAGGTACCTATTCAGTGGAAACACCAACTGGACTTTGTAGCTGGCATCCCAAGGAAGTGAAACTTGTGCCCTCAGAGCATCCTGGCCTGCCGTAGGCGGTCCTCCCTGATGGATTTTATCTGTTGGCCAATGTGATTAGATATGAAATTAGTTCCTATTTGGCTGTTAAAGGTTCAGTGAAAGCTGCTGCGCTGTTAGCAGTGCAAAGCCCCAGATGAGTGCCCTGACTGAGGAAAGGCTAGCACAAGACAGGTTTTGTTGAATTGCATGGCAGCTTGCTGGCCATTTGTTCAGTGCACAGCCCCAAAGTGAGCACAGCACGTCTGTCTCCTGCCTGGCAGTGGTGTCAGGTGGAAGGACACATCTGCAGCAAACCAGTCTTCTTTAGTTACTGCTAATGGAACAACTGCCTGTTTGTTTCAGCTTTCATTTTACAGTGCTCATGGCTTGAAATGATGACTTGTTTCAGGAGCTCTTTAATTGAGTTTAATTTCATTGACATGTTAGTATGTCAGTGATGTCACCACAGCTCTCTGTAGGGACCTCTTCAGTGTACATTTGCACAAAGCAGTATTACTTGTAAATTTTATGAATGCTTAAAAAACCCTGAAAAACATTTCTATTAACCACAAGATGGATAGCAAGGAATAGTTCCAGAACAGTACCAAAAAGCTCAAGCCTTCATGAAACCTAGAAATGGGGGGAAGTTGTTGTGTTTCCCCAGGATGTCCTTCCTGGGCTGTGCTTACAAACTTTCTTTGTCGTGTCTATTTAGAGTCACAACTGAGTATTCTCCATGCTCGGGAGCCAAGGGCTTTAATCCCACACCTTATTCAGCTCAGGATTTAGAAAGCTTTTTCTCATTGTGTAAAGATTTTAATCTTTTGTCTTTAGAACAGTATGGTCTCGAGCATCAAAGCTGACAGATTCTGTTCCAGTGGCCGGATTTGTGGCTTTTCAGGGAGAACTATGACAGTTAATAAAGTACAATTTATTTCCTGCATTCTCTTTCAATGTTTTATTATGCTGTAGCAAAATAGATCCTTTTCCTGCAAGAGAAGCTTTGCCAGTTCAGTGAAAAACTGTAACTTAAAAAAGAAACTAGCAGCTTTGGTGGTGGAAATTTGCTGGGTCTCCCATGGAGTCACAGGGACGTGGGGAGGGGAAAAAAGCAAACCAGAGGAACCCCCCTACCTCTGTTTTAATTGGAGGGGTGTTCATCCAGGAACAGCTGAGTAGAAATGGGAAGATGGGAGGAAAATGGAAAACCTGACTGAAGAACCCATACTTAACATCTGGAAGGAAATGAACCCAAGAGTCAGGACAAGGTCTCTTGTGTGCTGGATGAAAAGCCTTTCAGGAGACACCAACAACTGCTGTCAGCTCAGCAGAACTGGGAAGATTCCATGGCCAAATTTAAGTGAAGAGATATGAATTCCTGTTGCTGTAACAGGGAGAAAGAATCAGAAGCTGGCTCTGTGACCTGTTCTGAGTCAGGATCTCATCTGTCCAAATGTCTCTGTGGAGAAATCTCGTAAGAGTGCAGACCTGCACTTGAGTCCTGTCACCTACCTGAGAGCAGAGTTCACTGAAATGACCACCCAGATCAGGGATTTGAAACAAGAAGAGTTGATCAATTTCCTGAGAAATCATCTGATTGCTAGACCTTGTTTGTAAACCAGCATTATCCTGCTTTTTATTTGTGCTTTGGGATTTGTCGTTAAGACAACAACAATTTGGTTCTTACTCTGGAAAAACTGCTTGCAGTATGGAGCTTCAAGATCAATGTGTAATACTGTGAGAATGAGTTTGGGAGGGCAGTTTCTTACCTCGGGAAGGAATTGGTGCCTGTTTGGGAGCACAGACCACTGAAGAAGTGGTGACTCTTCATTCACAAGTTAACCTTAGAAACAAAGCTTGAGGCAGTCTCCCTTTATACATAAGAAGAGTATGCAGAGAAACTCCATCTCCTTGGTTGTTCCATCTCAGTGGAGAGGCAGAGATGCTTCTAGAAAGCAGTCCAGAATATGCAGGTTAGTCTTCTTTGAATCTCTCTAGGAAATTCCTGTTATACTCTGTTGACTTCAGAGGGTGTTTGCCTGAGGGAGACTAATATGTGAAGTAGGTACTTAGGTAATTTGCTGCTGCTCAGATGACAAAGGTATCACTATTACGATACACTTCAAGTAAGTGCCTTATTGTTCGTGGGGTTTTTTGATGCTAAGGGTCATCATAATGCAGGTCAGAAAGGACCCCAGGAAGTCATGTAGGACAGCCTCCTGTGAAAAGTGTTCTCAGCTTGAGGTCTGAGGAGATTGCTCAGGGCACTGCCTAGACTAGCCTTGAAAACCTCCAAGGTTGGAGACTGCACTGCCTGTCTGGGCAGCCTGCCCTGTGGTTTGATGGTCCCAATGGTGAAGATACTTTGCCTTGTGTGCAGTCGGAGCCCCTCTTCTTTCAGGCTATGTCTGGTGTCTTGCCCCTGCACAACGTACTGCTGTGAAGAGCTTGGCTCTCTGTGCTCAGTTACCTTTCTGTGGGTAGTGGAAGGCTGTATTTGCAGAGCCTTGTCTTTGCCACGCTGGATAAGCCCCATTCCCTCAGCCCTTTCTTTCCAGAGTGATTGCTCCTGACTCTTCGACAATCTGGATGGCCTGCAGAACCAGCTCAGCTGTTCTGACACGTGGCTGGAGCCCCAGACAGAGTGCAATGCTCTGGAGTGGATCTGCTGTGCACTGAGGAGTGGGATCCCTGGGTCTGCTGGTTGTGCTCCTGCTGCACAGCCTAGGGTGCACCCCCTTGCTCCTGTCTTCTGCATCTTCAGCCCCAGATCCTTTTTGACACACCTGCAGGCTGTGGAGTAGCCAGGGGTTATTCCTGCCCAGGTGCAAGGCTTCACTGCTGTAACTATAGAATTTCTGAAGGCTCCTGTTGGCTCACCCCTATGGCTTGTCAGGGAGTTCTGGATGGCAGCCCAGCCCTTAGGTTCAGAGTGTGCTGTCCATGGCTCTCAGTGAAGTCTGTATGTATCACATCTTTGGCTTGTGCTTCTGCTCTCTCCTTTGCTTTCTGACATAATTCATGTTCTTCTTCGTATCTTCAGCCTTTTCATTCACCAGCAGAAAAAATATGTTCCCTGTGTGTTGCCTCACGGCAACTGAATGTTTGAGGTCTCTTTTTTTAATGGTTTGAAAATGAAACTGAACCAATTATCTGTTTCCAGCAGGCACAGCAGTAAATGTGGTGTTGATTAGTCTCTGCAGGCTTTGCTTCCTGAAGGCAGTGGGCAGCTGGGGTGTTCCCAGAGTTGGGGAACTTTGCCCAAGTGTAGCTTAGGTACATTCTACACTATCCTGATCATCCTGTGGAGTTGTGCTTATGTGAGTCTGTTCTCTTCCAAAAAAGCATTTTTGCAAATTTGTTTTGTCAAACCCAAGACAATTTTATCTTGTTGCATCTATGTTTGTAGTGTTACTGTGCCTCTCATTTTGACAAATACCCCTCTGAAATTCATTGCCTTTCCCCACCTAGTCTTTTCAGAGTGCACAATCAAGTGACCTGTGCTTTCGTCAGTGCTCTGTCACAAACTGAAGGAGTCCTTTTACAACTAGCAAAGAGACTGGGCCCCTCTCAGGTGTAAGCTCTCCAACCTGATTGCCTGCAAGTATGGGACCCATGCCCATATTTGCCTTCCAGAACTGATTTTCAGTTTTGTTGCTTGTCTGAAACGTTCCTCCAGAGGATAAGGGAAAAAAGTAACTTCTAATAAGAAATTGGTAAAACATGCTGCTGTTTTGTCCTAAAATGCTTTGTGTGACACTAAAAGTAAGTTTGAACCACCAGCACATGCTCTGTAACTTCCACTGCAGGTCTGAATTTTTCCTATCCTTAACATGCAGTAAGACTTCGCTTGTGTTTTAATGCACACAGGATTAGAAACATTCTTTATGATTCAGTACAAAATCTACAGTTTTGGATTTCTTGAAAGTTCTGAAATTAATAGAAAGATATTTTGTTCTTTAATATCAGGAAAGTATATCTCATTTCACCATTTTCATTTCAGACTTCTGTGTAGCATAGTTCATGATACTCTTAGTTTTGAGGATATTCTTGCATACGCAGTGAATGTCTTTGAAACAGAAGAAAGTCCAAATATGTGAAGTGTCTCTAGCTCTGTAAAACATACTTCCAGAAGGTCTCACTTCAGGATTTAAGAGTATGCTCTAGTGAGATCTTAAGGCTGTTTACAGCCAGCTAAATGGGAGCAATATGCAAAGTGAGCCCTTGATAGGCCTCACTTGGGCTTCAGACTTCCAGGGCCTGACTGGCTGTTAGTGCCAGAGTGATGTGATGTGATGTCTTCTCTTGATGCCAGCTTTGTATGATTATTCAATATTGCCATCATGGAGATCACATAAATTAACGGGAGATTGCTTACTCCTGTCATCCACTGTGTTTCCAAGCAGAGATTGCAGGAACACTCAGGAGGGAGCAGTGCAGGGTTTCTGCAAGGACTCTGCAGAGAGCACATCCAGCATGACACAGCCATGGAATGATTCAGATGTTTTAGAGATGCCTAATTGTTACACATATGAGGAAAATGGGAGGTGTTCAGCAAGTGACTTGGATTACCAGGGAGAAGAAAATCTGTTCCTTCTTCTGGAAAAATGTGGGCAAAATTTCATCACCAATATTTGTGACTCTAAGCTTACATGTGAGTGTGATCTATTTTTAGTATTGTTGTCTATATTCAGAATGCACACTAGTGTAAACTTAGATTTTAGTATCTGAGATAGAAATAATACCCTGCCACTGACTACACTAAACAAAACTGTTCTTAACTGTTCACTTTTCACAAGGGTGTGGACTGGCAGAACATGGAGGAATGGTCTTAACCTGAAGGGGAGGGCAGGTTTAGATTAGTTATCAGAAAGAAATTGTTCCTTGTGAGTGTAGGGAGGCCCTGGCACAGGGTGCCTGGAGCAGCTGTGGCTGCCCCTGGATCCCTGGCAGTGTCCAAGGCCAAGTTGGACATTGGGGCTTGGAGCAACCTGGGCTGGTGGAAGGTCCCTGGTCATTGCAGGGGGTGGAGCTGGATGGACTTTAAGGTCACTTAACCATTCTGTTTCTATGTTTCATTCAGGCTTATAAAATATGGAGCTCATCTCTAGTAGAGAATGACCAGATATAGAATGAATATCCTGACATTTGTAAAGAGTAGACATTAGGAGAAGGAAAGTAATAAAAATGGGTATCTGGCAAAAATTCCATGGTCTAAGTGTGAAGAGGGCAGTGTAAGAAATCACATCATAAGTAGATCAGGTAAGGGCAGGGAAGAAAATCATTGCATATGGTAGACCCCATATAAAATGAAAAGGAGTTGTGGTACGGATTTTAAACTTGCAAAGATAAAATTAATGAAGTATTAGTCAGAATTTTGCATGAATGTTTCTGACAAGACTGAATTGCACTATTTTCTATTACTGTTGAAATTTAGTATTGAATTTGAATTGAATATGAATTTACTATTTTCTAGTAAAGTATGATCTCTCTGTAGAAGGCAGTAAGACACAAAGATTTTTCAGATTTTTTTTTTGTGTCTTAGAACAGTTAGATCATAATAGTGATCTCTCAGGTTCTGAATCACTGAATTTTGCAAACAGACAGATTGAAAGATGTTAAAAGCAAAAACCTAGCTGCCCCTATTGGCACTGGCAGAGTGCTTCAGAACTGTGCAGAAGTTCCAGCCAGAATTTTTAGAAATTGCTCAGGCTTCCTCTGGAATGTAGGACATGTGTTTTGAGACCTTGTTCCTGGCCCTGTGAGCCTGTGCAGCAGTTGAGAGGGAAGCAGAAGCTGGTGATGGTTGAAGAGTTCTTCAGACCCAGCTGGCAGCACTGCTCCCTGCCTGGAATTCCACAGAGGTCCAGGCTGGTTCCTTGGCATGAAGCTTCTTTCCCCACGTAGGATTACGCAGGGCATAGAGGAGCAGCCATTCCCATAATGATAGGGCAAGTCATAATTTATTTTCAGGAGTAACCAATTGAATGCTGAGGTGGAAGTCCAGGGTCTTTTTCATCAATTCTGCTATCACTTTACACTTTGAAAATAAACGGTGTCAGAAATATTTCCTGGCACATATATGTGACTGTATGGTGAAGATTATGGTGTATGATGAATTAGATGAAGCATTTTGTACTGGAGGAAAGGTGCAACTAGAAAGCAGTAAAAGAATCAGCGTTGTTGACCTTGTTTGTTGTTGGAGCTGATACTTAACCAGCAGGTTTACACAGAGATGAGGTTTCACATACATATAAATACATTGTAATTGTGTGAGTCACTGTTTAAGGCGAAGTCTTAAAAACAAAGCGAGAGGGCCAAAAGTAGTTAGATAGTACATATGGGAACAGGGAATTCATTGCAGATACTGTCAGAGGGAGGGTTCAGCTGTGTGCTCTGTGCCCCATTCCCTGCTCACCTCTCATGTTTGCTCACAGGTACGTGCTCACCAGTTAGTTTTACCGCCATGTGACGTAGTGATCAAAGCCGTAGCAGACTACGTCCGCAACATTCAGGACACCACTGATTTGGATGCCATAGCAAAAGATGTTTTTCAGCATTCGCAGGTAAAGTATAAAGCCAAATATTGTCTTGTTTTTTTAATCAATTTTGCTGTACATTTGTGTTGAAGAACTTGATGAAGTAGTGATTTGATCAGTTAGTAATAGGAATCTGTTGATACTTGCAGTGGCTCAGCTGCCCTAACTTCATGTTCCGTGCTTTCTGAGGGTGAAAATACTGTGTTTACCCTTAGAGCTTTAAATTCTTGATAACCAGAGGGGTTTGTAGCCTAGCTGTGGGCAGTGCCTTTGAGAATCAGCTGTACATGAAGACCGAATGTTTAAAGTTTACCCTTACATGGGTTGACCTAACGTGTCCTGTACTGGAGCAGTGCTGCAGCCCTGGAGGGTCCATAGACATTAATCCTGAGGTGTGGTGTACAGTAATTACTGTAGAGCCCTGTGCTGCCCTACAGGTGACAAACCTGGGTGTGCTTCTGACAGATCGTCTTTTCTTGTTGTTTTAGTCCAGAACAGATGACAAAGTTACTCGGTTTAAGAGAGCGGTTGCTTATTACTCGGCAACTAATAAACCTATGCCATTTCATCCACCACATTACCTAGGTAAGTAATGACAGCAGCCAGGCTTTTTGATTTAACTAAAACCTAGGGTAACCCTCAATCAGGAATGGTATTGGTGGCAGCATCTTACAAAAATATTTATATCTTCTGGCAGTTCTCATTGACCTGGGAAGATGAGGTTTTCATAGGATATGTGCTGAGGTTGTCCCAAAAGAGCACAACCTGGATTACTTTTCTTCTTGGCTATTGCGGCATCCATTCTGACATTGGGACTCTTGAGAGAATGATGCTGTGAACAGCTGAAGTCTGGTGTCTGCTCCCATTCATGAGGACAATTGCTGTTTCTGGTTGTTAAAGCATACTTACTGTTTCTCACTGGCCTTGCTGGCATGTTTTAGAAATCCCTTTACAGTAATTCATTTTTTGGTGTCATAACAAACCTGCTCAAATTGCAGCCACACATTGTTGCAGTGTTGCAGATTATTCTCAAGGCTTAAAAATTTAAATGTGTGATCACAGGATTTCCTACTCATGCCCCAGTCTTTACATTAAAATGTTATTTCAGCTGAAATTCTCTAAAGATCTTCCGTTACCATACTGGTACACTGACACAGATTTTCCCGCTCTTTTTGAGCATGTGGGGTGTTGTTATTTACACCCAGAGATGTGCATTAAAGGGTTTAGAGGCTACTCAAGGTCAAATATTCAAATGACAAAATGCCAGCATTCTGTATCTGCATGATGTTGGCAGTGTCTCCATTATGACATCTCTTGGGCTTTCTTTTCTTGTAAGCTGCCTTTGATTCCCAGATAGAATAGGAATGTGCAGCAATGAGAGATACAAAGACCTGAAAGAAGGTGAGACACATCAAATACACTTCAGAAGCTACAAAGTATTTTTATTGAAATGTAAAAATTAATAAAACTGACTTAAAGGCATAGGAGAAAACTAATGCTAACAGAACAAGAATAAATAAACCATAGAAGCAAAAGGACAAACAGGGTAACATTTGTGTCAAATACTGAGTGTTTTCATGAGCACTTTTTTTTCCTTCTCCTTTCCCTTCCTCCCCTGCAATACAGCAGCCAGACCGAATCAGTTTGGTGTGCCTGGGATAGTGCCACCATATGTTCCTTCTCAGATGCTTAACATTCCACAGACCTCACTACAAGCAAAACCTGTGGTAAGTACAGCTTCTGCCCTGCTCCTTGGGAGAGGCCTGCTGTACTCAGCAAACTGGAATCCAGGTGGGAAAGGTGTAGCCAGCTTTTTCAGTGTGGGCAGTCACTGAGTGAATTTTACATCTGGAAGTAAAGTGATGCTACAGACTCTGGTGGACCAGTTTTTGTGGATGCTCAAGGTGTCTGAGTTTTAATGCATGCATTTGGAAAAAGCCACTTGATTAAAGAATGTATTTTATTTTAAAAGCAAAGCCTTAGTTGCCTTCACTTAAGAGAGATCCCTTTATTTTAGGCCCAGCAGATGTCCAGTCAGGGTGGGGCCCAAGGCCAGGGTCCATACCCCTACAGCCTCTCTGAGCCAGCCATCACCTTGGAAACAGGTGGAAAAAGTCTGTCTGAGCAGAACAATTACAGTAACATTCCTCATGAAGGAAAACACACACCATTGTATGAACGGTCTTCTCCAATAAATCCAGCCCAGAGCGGGAGCCCTAACCATGTGGATTCAACCTATTTTCCTGCCTCTTCTACATCCTCGTCCTCTGACAATGATGAAGGCAATGGGGGTACAGTGAAGTAAGTTTCTCATGAGGTTCTTCCCTTGCTGAGCTTCTCTTAGAATAAATTTACTTTCAAAATTGTTTATCTGTATCCTGAAAGTAGGAACCATAGAATCAATCATAGAATATCCTGAGCTGAAAGGGACCCATAAGCATCATTGGAGTCCAACTCCTGGCAGAGTTGGACTATGCAGAAATCTGCAAATTAGTGCTATGATCGACCTTAAAAAGATAGTTCTGGGTCTCTATGACTGCAGTCATGTTCAATCTCACACCTTGTTCCTTAAGCAGGAATCCAAAACCAAATAGTGTTGGGTGTTTTTCCTCTTCTGCCCTTATGTTTTATTGAGAGAGTGAGGTTTTGGTAAATGTCATAAAGCCTTCCAGTCCTTTACTTTGTATAAGAAATATTCCTGCTTCACAGTATAATTCCTTAAAATTTCAGAAGCTTAAATCTACAGAACTTCACTGAACTTGCAGTGTTTACATATCCTAAATTTAGGTGTAATGTAGTGTGAATGTCAGAAATTTTTTTCAAGACTCCTGCAAATGGACATTTTTAATAGAAAGGATCCCTTAAAATCAGATATCTTGCCCATAATTCCAGTCAGAGACACCAAGGATTTATTTCACTGTCTCTCAAACTGCATTGTAGTATGATGTTTTTCTTTCTGTTGTCCTTCAGCCATGTCAGTGGGAACAAAATAGGCTGGGAAAAACCAGGAGCCCAGTCAGAAGGTCAAACGCGTGGGGAGCTGGGAGACCAAACAAAGGTATTTCCTTAAATTCCAGGCATCACATTTTATTACTTTGTGTTAAAGCTTTATAGCAAACTCAGAGGAGGATTTTCAATATTGATCAGTAGTATTTAGTGCAAACCTGTACACTTTGTGAATTACAAAACAACTTTAAGAGTACAAGCGGAAGTTTTCCAAGGACATTGAAGCATATATGTAAAAACAAATACGACATAGACATTTTAGAAAATATTAGATACAAACCAGGAACAAATCAATAACCTTGGTTGGCCCTCAGCCAACAATCTCGCCCTCAGATGTTGCTCTCTGGGTTTCCAGTAGTGCATGTTGGATTTTTAGGAAGGAGTGTGACAGTCTGTGTCTGTGGAGTCCATGTCCTGTAACCCACCGTGCAGTAAGCACAGCTCTGATACCGTCAGTGTTAGCCACAGGCCACTGCAGGTGTATTAGAGCTCAGCTGAGGAGTTAAAAGTCCTTTATAACTGCATGGTAAGAACTTCACGTAATGCTTGTTAAAGTAGCTCCATGGGGCCAGTGTTAGTGTTGGGGCTTAACTAGGTAAGGATGGGCTAGATAAGCCCTTGATAAAAATTTATCACTATTAAATTTGAGATTTCAAACCATATTCGAATCAAGAACATGATGGTCTCTATTCCAAGTTTGATCTGTGTTTGGAAAGAACATTCAGAGCATTTACATTTAATCTCGGTGCCTTGATGTTGGAGCTGTACACCAACTGTTAACTCTGTCAAAAACCCCTGATCTTGAGTTAGTTACACTGTGAGCAAACAGAACATTTTCCCTGTACTTTTGGCATAGGAATTCTGGTAAACTTGGGCTTTTGTGCTTAAAATATCAAGTGGATTTTTTCATCCACCAGCGGTTATTATTTCTGCAGACTACGCCTGTACAGTAACTGTGTCTGCCTGGGGATTAGTCACCGTATGCAAATGCTAATTTTATCTATTACATTCCTTTCTTCTCTGCTGGGCTGGGCCTAGTGTGCAGCCCTGTGGGTCCCCCAGCCCTGAGCGTGTCCTTTCCCAGAGACAGCCCCCACACTGAGCCAGAGCTGTACGAGCAGTCACGAAACTGTCGAAGCGATGTATGCACAGACTGACTTAAATACAGCCAGTTGAATGTGGTACTGCTCCTGAGCTTTACTTGCCTGTTTGTTATTATCAAACCACTTTGTCAGCCCTCAGTAGCAGGAGAAGGCAGAAGTATCTTTTGAGCACAACAGGAAGGATTGTGAGTACATTTTGTAAATTAACTAATTTCCTGGAGAGGTGAACATTAATGACTGAGAAAAGAGGTGGTACTTCCTTAAGAAGTTGCCCAGAGAAGCTGCCCCATCCCTGGCAGTGTCCGAGGCCAGGTTGGACAGGGCTTGGAGCAACCTGGGATAGTAGAAGGTGTCCCTGGCCGTGGCAGGGGTGGAATGAGATGATCTCAAAGATCCCTTCCAATCTGTGATTCTATGAAGATTTCAACTGAGTGAGCTATGTGAATTTCTGAATTGAAGTGCTGAAAATCCAGCATAGGTCAGGCAGGTAGCAGTAGACTTGACACTCCTTTCACCTGACTGAAATGTCAGAATACCTTGCAGTTATCTCACAGTGTGATTCTGTGTGACAAAGGTAAGCTCCTCTAATTTGGCTGGATCCATATTTCTAAAGAAAATAATCACCTTTTAACTGTGGTGTTTCCTCAGCTTAGGTGTTGGAATATTGCTGGAGCAGATGCAGGAAGAGCCAGGGTACTGCAGTCAGGCAAAGCATTGCTGTCGTGTTGGGGTTTTTGTCTTCATCCCTGTGTGCCTCCAGTAATTGATAGTTCTGTAAACTTCTTCCTGTGGTTCAGTATTGCTGACTTACAGTTGTTGGGGTAGTAGAAAACAGGGAAAAAATATTTACCCTGATACAGAAATATTTGATAGTATAACACAGATTTAATAAAGGTGTGATATAAAAGCATTTGGTATTAGCATGTTGTTTTGGAAGTGTTCTAATTTATAGGTTTTAACCATTTCATGTATATCTTTTCATTTTTATAACTCAAATAAAGTCTATATTACCAACTAAAATAGTAGCATCCTCTTTGATTGTCTGATTCAAGTGTCATCTGAAAAGAAGGTTACCCTTTGGTATTTTGCTGTAGCCTGTTTTTACTACCTACACCTTTCTGTAGAAGACTTTTGGAAGTTGTGTGGAGTTTTGTTGTTTGCTTTCAGGTTTGTATTTTTCATGGGTCTGAAGTGAACCACCTGAGCTTGTTTGGGCCTATTTTTCATGTTACATGTTCTGTGGGATTTCATGCTTTGGCCATTTCCATTTCAGCTTTGTTTTTCAGGTCTTAGGAAGCATGTAAACTTCTTTACTCATGTTGTGAAAATACTTACGCATGATGTATCATCAAGTGATCAAAATTTGCTCTCAAAAGTTCTTACTATCACTATAATAATCTATAGGCATGAAGCTCACATGAACTCTTAAGCTAAAACCAGCTTTTGGTTTTGAAGACCAGGATTTTTAGGAATGAACTCTGAGTTGGTTTTGGTTGTATCTGTGAGAAGTCAACATAAAATCCTTTAAAGCCTGGGAGGTTTACAGTATATTGTTATGCATCATATTTTTCCCATAAGTTTATGAACTGCATTTCTAGAACTGGACTAGAATGCCACTTTAGTCTTCCAATCAGAAAACTTCGCCATTTTCTCTTTCAGTCTTCTCAGACAAAGAGCTTTTGTGTTAAAAAAAAAACCCCAAACAGCCAAAAGACCCAACAACATTTACCAGGCTTTTGAGTTTGGACACTGTGTTTTACATGTTTTTTAATATAACCATGTGATTCTCCCTGTTTTGTCTAGAATTGCAGGCTGAGAAGGGCTATGTGTATGGAAGTCTAGATAAATTACAGACTATGTGACTGTCAGTTAACACATTGAGTTGGGAGTATCTGGGAGATTCTGACTTCAGAGGCCATTCACAGGTCATTAAAAGGCCATCAGTCCACTTATGCATTATGCAGTTAAAATTTCTAGAAAATAGTAATTTCTGTTGCTGTTAATAAGTTAAACGTTTTGTCATAATACTTATTTTCTTGGTACTTTGGTTCTACTAGCAAGTAATGGCTGAAGGTTTCCTGAAAACCTTACAGCCAGCTTTGGATAATGTACTCTGCACACTGTAACAGTGTGATGTGAAGATTTACTATTTTCCTTGGGAATGAGGGAGGAAGTTTGCTGTTTCTCTGGATTGATCTCCTGGTATGTTTCTGGACACATCTAAAGCACTTTATTTTGTGTGTTCTGTTACAGGCAGAAGGTTCCTCTAGTGCTTCTTCAGGAAGTCAGGCAGCTGATGTCAAAGGGAATCAAACCAGTAATCCACAAATCCCATGCCTGTTGTCCATGCCCACCAGAAACCACATGGATATTACCACCCCTCCATTACCTCCGGTAGCACCTGAAGTATTACGAGTGGCAGAGCACAGGCACAAGAAGGGGTTAATGTATCCCTACATCTTTCATGTCCTAACTAAGGTATGACATTTGAAAATGAGGTACTGTGAGACAGTGATTCTGTGAAGATAATTGCCCTGGCATTTCTGGCTAAAGAGTATCAGATTTTTACATCCTTTTTAATGGTCTAACTCCTGGTCCCTTTTTAGTCGTTTGAACCAGTTTCCCCCCTGTTTTCTAACCACTGATATGGTACATTGTTCCAATAAATGAGAGATGTTATAATTAGAAATGTTTATTTACAAAATTAGTTATTTTTTCCCAACTATTTGCAGTTATTTGTATATATCTCTATGCATGGGTGTCTGTGTCTGTGTGCATGTGTTTATGCAGAGTCCATTTCCATCTAAAAATTCCTGCATATGTACTTTGGTGTCTGTGCCAAGTCTTTTTTATTTTCAGTGTACAGAAGTACTGAGGTTGTTATCTCTCCCAATCTGATCCCTCCCATTACTGATAGCTGGCCCTGAGAAAAACACAGCAACTCTAGGAAATCCCCTTTGTACGAGCAGCTAGCAAAATTGCACTGTCCCCATACCTGTTAACCTCTATTCACCTTAAAAATCCTCTTCAGGACAGTAAGGACCACAGGCAGACCTGAAATCCATCAAACTACTGCATCAAGGTTGAGGTTTGGATTTCCTATTTCCCATTTGTATGTTTAGCACCACAGCTCGTGTTGCTGTCGTGTTCTTACACTTTGCTGTCAAAGACAAGTGAAGAAGAATCAAAAGGTCTGTGAAGACCATTGATACCTGTTCTGTTTCACACTTTGCATAGCCAGATATTCTTAGCATGTTTAAATACTACTTGATGTTTAATCCCAGATCATTTAGGTTAGAAAAGATCTTCAAGATCATTGAGTGCAACTGTTAACCCAGCACTGCCAAGGCCACCACTGAACTGTGTCCCCAAGTGCCACATCTGCTTGGCTTTTAAATCCCTTCAGGGGTGGGGACTCCACCACTGCCACTTGAAGCCGTTCCCCTTGTCTTGTCCTGGGAGCAGAGCCCGACCCCCTCAGCTGCCCCCTCCTGGCAGGGAGTTGTGCAGGGCCAGGAGGTCCCCCCTGAGCCTCCTTTTCTCCAGGCTGAGCCCCTTTCCCAGCTCCCTCAGTCCTGTCCCCAGCTCCATTCTGTTCTCTGGACACACTCCAGACCCTCAAGCTCGCTCTTGTTGTGAGGGGCTCAAAACTGAGCCCAGGATTTGAGGTGGGGCCTCAGCAGTGCCCAGCACAGGGGATGGGCACTGGCCTGGTCCTGCTGCCACACCAGGGCTGGAACAGGCCAAGCTGCCCTGGTCCTTCTTGCCTACCTGGGCTCCTGTTCAGCTGCTGCCACCAGCCCCTGCAGGGCCCTTCCTGCCAGGCCCTTTCCAGCCCCTCTGGCTCAGCCTGGAGCTGCAGGGGGCCTCTGTGACCCTGGTGCAGAACTGTTGAGCCGTGTGGTGTGGTTATGGGGATTCGTTAGAAATGAGCACATGAGGTTATGTTGCTGTTATTGAGAGGGACCTTTGAGTCTTAACTTTACACCTAAGGCAGTGTTGTCTGAGTTAAATCTGACAATATCCTAATGTAACCTCTTCAAGGTGTCACCTTCAGCATTCATTACTGGGATAGTTTCAGTAGTTTTTTTTTAAGAGAAAGCAACACAATGGAGTCTTTTCTTGTCAGTGTTAAAAATAAAGGTTGATTTTTGGGGGCAGTGCAGTCAGTCATTTTCCAAGAATATCTTAACATGTTTGGATGTGCAGTTATAGAAAACAGTGTTGCTGTTTTGAGAGAAATGTTGGAAGCTTCTTTCATGCTTTTTTTTTTAAAAGGTATAAAATGCTACATTTTTACGTGCATGTGTTCAAACCCAGCCTTACTGGAGTAATTCCCAATTAGGTGATTTTTGTCCAGGTGTGCTCATGCATTGTTTTTTACAGTGAGTCCCCAATGCTGTTTTAAATCCTGCAGCAAAAAGTCAGACTGGTGTTTTTAGATAGCATGAATATTTCTTAAAATAACTGCCTGAAATCTAGATCAGCTTCCAATGTGCTTTGGCTATCTAAAAGCACATTGCTCTATTTCCATGTGCCTGTATTAAAAGAGCAATATTTAGTTAATCCTCACATGTAGCTAGTCCAGACAAATATGTGTGTGATGGAGGAGAGAAAGAGGAAAGCAACGGAACCTGGAGGAAATGAATCAGGCTGGGCTAATCCTTCCCTGAGCTGAGATTCAGTTTACTACTGAATCACATTTGTCTTGACTAGCTGACGTGTCTCAGGGTTGCATTGGGTTCCTGTGCGTACCTGAGTGCTTTTTGTTCACTGTAACATGTCTCATTTCTCTGCTTTCTTTCATGCCAAAGGGTGAAATCAAAATCGCCGTTTCTATAGAAGATGAAGCCAACAAAGACTTGCCTCCTGCTGCTCTCCTGTATAGGCCAGTGCGTCAGTATGTTTACGGAGTCCTGTTTAGTTTGGCAGAAAGCAGAAAGAAAACTGAAAGGCTTGCTTTTAGAAAGAACAGACTTCCACCAGAATGTACGTACTGCGGAACCCGTGCTTTATTCCTCTTTCCTTTGCTGTGATTTCAGAGCCACTTGGGATGTGAATGGGAACTGTTGCTAAGATCCTGTCAGGGTAGCTGGTGCCAGAGGAATTTTGGGCCTGTTTGGGCCATGGATAAGAGAAAAAGATGGTGCTAATTTAAAATTTTATTTCCTATCGTAGTTTTAGAAATGGCAGCATTTATAGTTCTTAGCAAGCTCTGAGGTTTGGTTTTGAATGTCTGCTTAAGCTGCTGCCAGAGTGATGTCAGCTTGTGATGTCTTTTCTGTGTATGGCAGAACTGGATTTTAAGAAACTTCTGTTCCCTGCACACACATACAAATCTGCCTGCTTTCTTCAAAAATGAGAGGTGCACGGGTTAACTTGCCCTGGCTTCCCAAATGTGTACCTGAAGGTACCTTAGGGAAATTTGCAAGTGTTTTGTGTCCTTCAGGTATTGGCATATAAAAATGCAGTTTAAAACCCAGAGAAATCAGGGTGTAATGTAACCAAAGGTTAGACTTGGGTGAGAACAGACTAAACTTTTGCTAACAGCCTTGTCAAAAGATCCTTTCACTTGTTCAGAGATGTGGATGTTAATCTTCTCATTAATCTGAAAGTTGTCTTTTTAAGTCTTCAGTCTCCCCGAATTACTGTCATTCCAGCCCTTGTTCTAAAGTGTTTTTGTTATAATGAATGCATACAGGGAAATGACTGAACTTTGCAGTAGCAGCTTATAAAGGCTACAGGAATGCTGAAGCATTCAGTGGATGGCAGCAGCAGCACAAGTATTTAAATGTAGGAGTCTGCTGTCACTATGCTAAATTTAAGAATCAGATATTCAAATGATGAAATCATCATTCACAGACTTCATGTGTAAAAGGATAAAAATAAGTATCAGTTGTAATCTTTATATCATTCTCTTTGGTCTTTCCATTTGTGATTGTAAAATGTTTTTGTACATTTGTAGTGAAGATGATAATCTCCCAGTGATGTTTTAAAAAGCTGTTTATCTTTGCCAGTTACTTTGCAGCAATCAGTATTTACCCTGCTTGAATAATGCCTCAGCATACCTACTCACAAACTTCCTACTTCTTAAAAGTCACACAACATAGTGGCATTTCAGATTACAAGGTCATTTCAGGATTAAAACAGAGATTTTATTTGCAGTCGTCATTTATCCTCATGAGAATTCTGTCCTGAAAAGCGTACTACAGCCTTTTTTTGGTGAAGTGGCTGAATGCCGGAGGTCTGCTTCAGGTTAATCTTGTAAACATAGAATGTTCTCTTTAGGCTGCTGGAGAAGCCTATATAATCTCTATTTTCTCTTCATTTATCCTGCTTTCCAGAGTTTATTCTCAGTGGAGGGTAAGCACACTGCTGCTGACTTGGTTTAGTTATGGGAGCTCTGGCAAATCTTGCTGCAGGACGCATTCAGCTACTGACCTACTTCTAGCTTAGGACTGACCAAGCTCTTAAAAAAGCAAAATCCAATTTGAACGTATGCCCAAAAGTTCCTTGCTTCGCTGCAAAGCTGGCAGTGCCAGTGAAGATGGATTTGGGCTGCTGTGCAGGTGTGGGGTGTGAAGGGGCTCTGGTACAGGAGTGCCTTTATTTTGGCTGGTTCTCTTACAGAGCAGCAAGGCTCGGGCAGTCTGTGCAAGACATAAGGAGAGAACAGTGTGTGAAGCACTGATCAGCCTGCTCTAACCTTTCTGAGCACCCAGGCTATAATGAACTAGTGATGCTCATTCTCCTCCAGTGTCTAAATTACTTTGCTGATCTCAAAAATGAGTAAGTTATGAAACACAGTAATGAAGACAATTAAGGGAAAATCTAGGAATGAAGGTATGTTAAGAGAATTAAGAAATTAGTTTCTGAAGAAATGTAAATGATCCTTAAGATTTATGTAGAGAGGTAATGAATATTAATATCTAAAATCCTGTCATCTTTGTTGTACAAACCAAACACTGGCAACTTAATAATAGTGCCTGAATAATTGGCAGGGGTATTGCATGTGAGGGTTATGGAAAGCTGGGAAAAATGCATAATAAATGGACACATCAGGATTACTACTAAATGTATAGACAGCAAGATAATGGATCTTTCATGAAACGGATAGCTTCTTGTCTTTTAAATAATTATTTTTTGTATAAAGCTTAAAAGCCCATGAGAAACAACAGAAGCAGCAGTTGATGGGGTTCTTGAGTGACCAGTGTCTGCTAAGTGATGCTTTTGCTGTACATGGCCTCATTTGTGCTCCCAGAGGACAGGTGATGCTGGGTCACGGAGTGCCTGATTGTGTTTGCTGCCAAGGGCATGGTGCTGACCGTGCTGCCCTTCCCTTGCAGAGGGTGGAAACCAAGGGTCTCCCTTGCTCTGCTTGTCAAGCTCTGAACCAGGTTATTTCCGTGTCCTGATAAATACATGTGTGTAGTGAAACCATCTGCTCTTTCTGCTCAGTGGCAAAAGACACACTTGGACAAGCTGTCAGAGCTCCTGGTTGGATCCCAAGGCTTGTTATTTTAAGCCCAGCCACCTTGTGATGTGCTGTTCCCATCACGGATGTGCTCAGCCGGTGCCAGCCCTGCCAAGAGGAAAGCTGTAGGCTTTCCTTTCTCTTCGGTGGTAGGCCTCATGCAAAATCAAGCATGCTGAACTCAAGCTGTGCTGTCAGGAAGGATTGTAAAGTTAGAAATCACAGTTAATGAATAAGACCAGAACCACTGGAGCTGTGCTTAGCAACCAGAGCTCTGCTGGGGTGCTGTGGCTGGTGCCCTCAGAGCCCATAATGGCGCTCGGGTGTTCATCAAGCAGGTCACTGTTGTGCAGGTTGATGCTGACCCTCTTTGCTTGGATTAACCTTAGCATGTGGTGAAGGCACTGTTGAAAGCAGAGATCCATGGATTGTCTGGTGCCTTGTGCCTCTGTGAGTATTCAAGCGTGCTGATGAGCAGTAGGATGAGGTTTGGTACTGAAAACAGTATAATCACCATGGTAATGGGGCTGAGCATGCTGATCCTAGTTGTAGTCGATGTAGTTTTCAGGGTAGGCACTGCTCATTTCTCAGTGGAAGTCATGGGAGGAAATGCCATACCTCCTGTGATTCTGGCAGCTGAGGATGCAGTGTGTTTCGCAGCAGTCTCAGTAGAGATTTTTCAAAGGTTTAAGAAATGCACTGGAGAAAGAAATTGATATGGACAAGTCCTGGATTCCTCTATTATGTTAAATACTAATTTTGAGTGGACCGTGCTAGAGTTCCTTGTTAATCGATCCAGCTGCAATTCCTCATCCCTATCAGTCAGAGAGGAAACTGTATTTCAGTCTTTTCACAAGAAGCATGGTTACCTGCACCCAGCTGTGGCTCCTCAGCACAGGGCATGGACCTGCAGGAGCAAGCCCAGAGAAGGCCGTGAAGGTGTTCTGAGGGCTGGAACATTTCTGTGGAGACACTCTGGGAGGGCCCTTTAGCCTGGAGAAGACAAGGCTCCAGGGAGAATTAGAGCCCTTTCCAATACCTAAAGGGACTCCAAGAGAGCTGCAGATGGGTTTGGACAAGGGCCTGGAGTGGTAGGACAAGGGGAATTGCTTCTAGAGGGCAAATATGGAATACTGGGAAGAAGTTCTTCCTTGTGAGAGTGGTGAGCCTCCAGCACAGGTTGCCCTGCCACAGCAGGAGATGGAACAAGGTGGACTTTAAGGTCTGTTTCCACTCCAGCCATTCTAGTCTTGTATGTTACTATTATTTAGCATAACGTAGAAGGCAGTGTGCATCTCTAGTGTGAGCTTTGTAGCATATGGCTGAAGAACAGGCTGAGGTATTCTTCCTATGGGCTTCATGTCACAGGGCCATGGAAATTCTCGTCCACAAATTAAAAGCTTTGAACCATATTTGAATGTTGAAACATAAGGTAGAAAACATAGACATAAAACATTCCCTTCTTCTAAGCTTAAGGTCTTTATGTATTCAGTGTGAGTGAAAGAAACATCGGGGAAACACTGGTGGTGTGTACAGCTTTGCTTCTGTTCTCTAAAGCAATTTCAGAAGGGTTTGAAAGTAGACACAAAATACATACTTTTATTTGTATTTGCTGTTCTGGGCCTTAGCAAGCAGAGAAACCCAGAGAGATGAGCTGTGCAGCAGGGCAGGGTGGCTCTCCTGGCTGTTAGAGCCCATCTTTAGAGTGTGGTAATGTATAAAACCTGGGAGCAACCAAAATAGAACATGATTTTGTAGTGAGGCAACCAACTAAATATATCAGAATGTTTATTTACATTGCTGCACGTGATCTTTGTAAAACTGCCCTGAGCTCTGTGAAGAGTAATTGTAATGCTAGGCTGAGTTTATTCTTGAAAAGCAGGAGAGTTCTTTGGGGTGTTCTGGAGTTTTTCTCTTTAATCCTGACCATCATCTCTGCCGTGGTTTGCCTGCCCCTGGCTATAGAATCACACATTAGGCTGCTGCCCCATTGCTGAAGGAGGCTTTGTAGCCATCAGGCCTGTGCTGGCACCAGTGGGACACATTCCTCAGGCTGTATCCAGTGGATTTCCAGCAGAAGGAGCAGGTCTGGGCTCCCTCGGGGAATCTCCCCAGGCTGTAACCTGAACCTGCGCTAACAAGTTCCTTGAACCTTTCCACACTGCATAACTGGCTCAGAGTTAGAAGGGTGCAGGCACGCTGTGAACTGTGTCAGGCTCAGGGTTGCTCCAAGGCCAAAGGTATCGTGTCTCAGCCTTGACTTGAACTTCTGTTCTGTTCTGGTTGTCTTCAAACAGAAGGAGGGAGATGATTTAGCAGCAATGTAGAGTGAATTGTTTTTGTGCTGATGCAGATGAGAGGGAGCTTAGGCACAAAGCCATTAACCTTTTCATAGAAAGCAGGGCAATAAATGAGAAGACTTATGCAAAGTAATATTTTGTAAAATTTTTAGGGAGAAGAGCTCCACACCTGCCTATATTTGAGATCTCATTCCATTGCAGTAGCTGAACAGCTACAGACAAGTATAATAATACCAGGTTTAAATATGATTCAAATAAAATCACTAGGATCATACTGTTCTTAGAAGACCACCTATGGAATATGTTTCTGTTTATGTACTATTTTTATTTATTGCTGTAGGTTTCTGATCACACACAAGTATTGTCAGATATGACAGTATGATCACACACAGCTATGACACAGATATTTACGGGGAAAATTACACTTTTAAGTTAAAATCACGGAATGGTTTCAATTGGAAGGGACCTTAAACCCCGTCCATTTCCAATCCTCTGCCATGGGCAGAGACACGTGCCAGTAGGTGAGGTTTCTCCAAGCCCTGTCTACCCTGGCACTGAACACTTCCAGGGGAAATTGTGCTGTTTGTTTTAGAAAAATATACATATTTCCTCTATGCTATATATTCGTTTGAAATATTAGCATGACATTCCTAGTGTATGCATGTCTATATACACCTAATTTGTAAATGATCACAATTAAAAGATATTTCATGTAGGTTTGGCATGTAATCCTTCACACTGTTCAATGCAGTCTCAAAGTAATGCTTTTTGAATCAAAATCTCTTGCATATGAAATCTGAAATAAATGCTGGAATATGAAATACTAAGTCAGGCTGATTTCTTTCTGTTGTTGCCATTCTGCAGTTTCACCAGTGATAATTAAGGAATGGGCTGCTTACAAAGGCAAATCTCCTCAGACCCCTGAGCTGGTGGAAGCCCTCGCCTTCAGGGAGTGGACCTGCCCAAACCTGAAGAAGCTGTGGCTGGGCAAAGCCGTGGAAGACAAGAACCGACGGATGAGGGCGTTCCTGGCCTGTATGCGATCAGACACACCAGCAATGCTCAACCCAACTAATGTGCCCACTCATCTTATGGTGCTCTGCTGTGTGCTGAGGTTAGTGTCACCTCCAGGCACATCAGAACCAAGGAAAGCTTTTACTCTGGCATCTCTTAGAAAGTGTTGATTCATATCTGCAGCCTCAGTGGGAGAGGGGGTTTGGTTGTAGAAAAGTGTGTATGTAGTTTTTTTTCGGTCTCTAAAGGATTGATGGGAAGACAAAAAAGATCTTGTGTGGCAAAGAGGTTGTATCATTTGAATTAGTTTTCCCTTAGTGTATTCAAGGCTTCAGCTCAGTAAAAAACTAGTTTTTGGGGCCTCAGAGGCTTCTGTGGGTGAAGTTGCACAACAAAAGCTTCCAGCTTTCCAAAGAAAAAGTCACAAGGTCCAAAATCCTGAACTGTTTAGTTTTCAGATTGAAAATTAACAGAGGAATTGGGAGATGCTTACATTTGGGGGTAATTATTTAAGACTTATTTAAGGCTTGCTTATAATTCTTTCAGAATCCAAGGTCAACCTCTTACACATGGTAAAATTTAGCCCATTTTTGAGTATGATAAATGTAAATGTGTCTTTGGTTCTGCTGAGCTTCATCTTGCCTTTTGAGCACTAAAACACTGTTTCTCCTTATAGGCAAGTTAGTATGCAAAAAAAAAATAGTATCTCAAAGCTCCTCTTTTCACTGGCACAGCATGTTTCTCTCCTGTCACATGTCCTGAATGTACACTGGTGATTTCTGACTCAGCCATTAAGAAGCCAGTGACTGAGGCCGTGCTTCCCTCACAGGTATATGGTACAGTGGCCGGGGGTGCGCATACTGCGTCGCCAGGAACTTGATGCTTTCCTTGCCCAAGCGTTATCTCCAAAGCTCTATGAACCTGACCAGCTTCAGGAACTCAAGGTAATTCTTAACTAGAGCTTACATAATTTAAGAGATTTGTTTCCAGCTGATCTGGGAATTAACCGTAGTGGCTGATCTGTATGTGCCTGTCTCACTAAAAGCCTTGCACAATCACCTATACTTTCCAAAATATTACTCTTAGTGGGTTAAAGTATTGCAGAGATGGCTGCAATGGTCCACAATGTCCATTTTCCAAACATAACACAATAAATCAAAATCACAGACTGGGCTGGATAGGGAGGGACCTTAAAGCCCATCTCATCCCACTCCCTGCCATGGGCAGGGACACCTTCCGCTATCCTAAGTTGCTCCAAGCCCTGTCCAACCTGGCCTGGAATACTTCCAGGGACGACTAAATGACATCTAGGGGTAGAGATTTTGGCAAAGGTATCTATTACAGAGTCATCAAAGTCTCGCTTCTCTCTTAAGATCTGATGCAAAGAGGAAGAAACTCCACTGTGAAAATACCTGTTCTTAGAGACTTAAGAAAGGAATTCCCAGAGAAGATATTCTTTCTATTCCAACACAAAACAAAAGGTCACTGATAGCAGATAATATTTTGGTTTAATAGTAATTGTTTTATTTTTCAATCACACATAAAGTAATGCAGATGACTTCCGTAAGATATGTCGGTTAGCTGGAAGATGCAGTAATTCCCTCAGGGTTGTTACTGTCTTCACAGGAAGCAGCTTGTGAAGTCAGACAGAAAGAGCAGCTGAATTTTAATGCAGCCATGTATCTGCAAAATGAGCAGGAGAGTCTTTGGGCTCTTAAAGGTTGCTTATGCATAAGGAAGGTGGTAATGGAGTTTAATTTTAAGATTTAATACCAAGGTCTTGAAAGCAAGGGCTGATATTTTGAGAAGTATTTCAGAGAACACCAGTAATGATATTTTCTTACACCAGAGCTGAAAATACACTAGCTGCAAGCAAATCCTTTTTGCTTTGACCACTACCTATTATTCACTGTTTAATTCTACCTTCGTGTCCCTATCCTGCATCCTAAATAAAGCTATTGTATGCATACACACTACTTTCTTATTAAGAGATGTGTTCTTAAAGCAAAATTTTGAATCAAACTAAAGGAAAATCCATTATAAAGGGGTTCAGAAGAAAATGTGTTACATGGGAAGAAAAATGGAATTTTGTGTTGGGCTCATTCCTGAGATGTTCTGCCACATGTCTCAGAAGCACTTAATTATTTGGAATAAAATTTTTACAGAATTTTTCTGGTGCTGATTTCCTTTAAGTGTCTTTAGAAATAGTTTCCTGGATGTTGGGTTGAGAAAATAGGGGTTTGTGTTTATCTCTGGTCTCCAGAGCAGGTAGATAGGACCACAGCTTTTCTGAAGGTGGCAGCTCTGCATGCACAAGTGAGAGATTCTGGTGCATTCTTCTGTTCAAACTTCTGAAAGTCTGGATGACCTTTTAAAATCCCTCTGTTTGCAAGAGTTTTGAAAAGAATGTAGCTATTGAAATAACTTTGAATTACATCTCATTGTGATCTTCCTACATTTACTCTGTTTTTTAACAGATTGAGAATCTGGATCCCCGTGGAATCCAGCTGTCTGCTCTCTTTATGAGTGGTGTGGACATGGCTCTTTTTGCCAATGACGCCTGCGGACAGCCAATTCCATGGGAGCACTGCTGTCCCTGGATGTATTTTGATGGGAAATTATTCCAGACCAAGCTCATCAAAGCAAGCCGGGAGAAAGTTCCGCTCATTGACCTCTGTGATGGTCAGGTGTGTAGTTGTGCAGGGTGATGGAGTGTCCCATGTGCCCACAAGGGTTCCAGGGTGTGGGTTCTCATCATTCACCATATGTGTCAGCTCTGCTTTTAAAGGCAAATATGGGGGGAATGGCTAATGGGTGGGTTTTTCTGTTTAGTTCCTTGTTTCTTGATGAGTAGGATGACATTTGGGTAGATTTGGAAGAGGCATCAACTTGAATTTGGTTTTTTTTCTCTCTGAAAACGGAAACACTGATACGATGAATGGCCAAGTTGGAAACTGCTCATTTTTTCAAGTCCCACCTTTTTGGGTCAGACTGTCCAAAGGACTAAGCTGCACTGGGTTTGTAGGGACAGAAAATTGGTGTTTTCTAACTGATTTTACAGACTGTGAAGTCATTCGTGGGGTCCTCAGCTCGAAATCTTTTCACATTTCTTACAACCATCTTAAAACATGAATGAAGGAGTTTTTTCTGTTATTCAAATCATGCAAAGTTACTATCCACCTGTAGTACCAGGAAACTGATAAAACAGTTTACTGAATAACCCAAACTTTTTTGTTTTTAACTTTTTGAAAAGTATGAAATTGTATCCCTTCTTTTTTTGTGACTTGAGGGAAGCTGATCCTAGCTTAGCTACTGCTGGTGGCTGTGGTGCCTCTTAGGGTTGGAACCCTCCAGGCATGTTTCAGCCTGTATGCACAGACTGGTGTGCAGTCCAGGTTTAGGATGATGATTCTGTCTCTACTCCTCTATTATTTTGTGTTTTCCTTTGAATTTGTTGTGTAAATGTAGCTTTATACAATTGAAATGAGAATTTTAATGTCCCTCTGTGACCTTCTCTTTATTCCTAGGCTGAGCAGGCAGCCAAGGTTGAAAAGATGCGTCAGAGCATCCTAGAAGGATTAAATTTCTCCAGGCAGAACCATCCTCTCCCTTTCCCACCTCCACCTGCCATGCCTTTCTATCCAGCTTCTATGTATCCTCGACACTTTGGGCCAGTCCCACCACCTCAGGGCAGGGGGAGAGGCTTTGCTGGTAAGTGATGGGACTGCAGTGCTACACATTGCCTTACCTTGCACATTCCCAAAACTACCAATTCTGGTCAATTTCATAGGGAAAATGCAGAAAAGCAAGTGGTCAGCTTGTCTTGGCATGTGCCAATCACTATATTTTGGGGTTGCTGTTATTAACCCAGTGATATGGAATGTGCTGTATTACTACGTATTTTCATCAGGACTTTAGTAACTGTGCCAGATCAAAATATTTTTACTGTTATTGTAGAACTAGAAAAAAAGAGGAATGGATTGACACTGGGTGGTGTGAAAAAGCTCTGATTTACACAGTAAATTGGTTCAAAACATTTATAAATTAACAGACATCATTTAACTGGCAGAGCTGAAGACAACTTTTGCCCCTCCCCACTCCGCTTGTGTTTAGCTACAGTCATATAACCATTGGCACCCCCAAGTGTAAATACTGATATAAGCGTTCCAGGCTGTTCCTGGAATTGCTCCCTTCCTCAAAATCTCTCTGTACCAGGGCCCATAGGTGTATGGATACTGGACACAAGCATTCCAGGGGTGCCATGACTGTAGCCACCAGAGCTCACTGCAAAAAAATTGTCGCAATCCTTTACAATGCCATGGAAGTTGGAATCCCATTGCAAGCCCCAAGACCTGCCCTTCGGATCAGAGGCTCCCTGCTGGCTGGGACAGCAGGACACCTTTGGCCAGGGCTCCCTCAGCGCTGCTGCTGCATCGCCCACAGGAGCCCGGCCAGCAGGAGCGTGGTCCTCCCACCTGGCTCTGGAAGGGTGGCAGGAGGCAGCAACCTCTCTGCTGGGGTCTTCCCGGTTGCCTGGCCCCCTCACAGCTTTTCCCATCTTTCTTTACCCTGGGTCTAACAGGAGTCTATGGCTTTGGAGGCCCTTATGGGGAAACAGTAGCCACAGGCGCTTACCGGGCCTTCCGGGTGGCAGCAGCGGCAGGACACTCCGGAGCCTTCTCTGGCAATGACAGCAACAGGACTAGCAAGTTTCAGGGCGGTAATTATACCCAAACCCCTTTTCTTAGAGCTTCTGGCAACGGCTTCCTCCACTGTATGGTTTGGTCTGAGGCTTTCCTACTGACTCCCTATCTCCCTAACTGTCTCAGCTTTCCTCTCTAGAGCCTGCCCGGTGCTGTCCGCTCTGCTCCTGTCCCTGCCGCAAGCCCCCAGCGCCAGCCCTCCTTCGTGCCAGAAACATCCTCCAAACACAGGAGAGCCCCAAACCCAGCGGGGCAGGCTGGCTCCTGTGCTCGCACAGGCAAAGAGGGCACCTGTAACCCACTGGCCTCTGTCTCTGTATTAACAGGGACTTTCTGAAATCTGGGGACAGTTGAGCTTTTTGCAAAGACCCAGTGTAGAAATGACTGACTAGTATTACTGCTGAACCCTTCTTCGCTGGCATCAGTGCTGGTGTGGACACAAGAGGGGGATTTACTTCCCTACCTGTGTGTCCATTGCTCACTTCCTGTATGATGTGGGATGATGGATTTACTTACCCTGTTCGGGGTAAAATTTTCCCACATGTTTAGCTCTTCTTTCTGGCCTCTGAGCTTTCATCCTAAGAGTAAACATACCTCTAATGCTTCATGTGTGAATAACTCTGGCCCTGTAAACCATCTACATTTGGAGCTGAAGGACTTGCACAGGGATGTAGGAACCTTCTGTATGTAATCAGTAGTGTAGTTCCCAGCCTATTAACATTTGGACACTAATTATGGCTGCGTAAACACTGTGGTTTGTAACCCTTTTGGTGCTGATGGTCTTACCAGTAACATCTTGCTCAGTTCACATACCTGGATTTCTTGAAATATATGTTGTGCCCCAGAGCTGATTTACTATAAAGACATGAGCAAGTTGAACAGAAGCTATAGCTGCATCTTAGACAACAGTAATTTTAGCTGCCTTCTTTGAGAGGGAATGATAAACCCACCTTTTAAATCTGATCTGTTTGAATGCTACATTTTTATAGCAACTTAGTGCTAGTACAGCTTATCCAGCCTAGTAAATTCTTTATTGTCAATATAATCTGTATGGTCAATGCTGATACTTGCTGTTGGCTAAAAAGTGCCTTGAACCTGCAAGAATTCCTTCTTCTTTAGGAATGCAGGAAAAAAACAATCTTCAGCCAGCTTGTAAAATTCCCCTACTTTTTTGAGACTTATCTCAAGTGTATTTTTAATTACTGAAGCTGAAGCACTCATTTCAGATCATTTGTCTTTTCAGAATTCGTACCTATTTTTAAAAAGGGGTGAGGGGAAACAGGCTCTTGGAGTTCTAACACTTCTGGAATATTGCAGAATGAGCAATAATCTCACAGTATCCGTATAGGAAATAGGTTATGTGGTGAAATCTGGGCAAACCAGCTTTCCATTAATTTGGAACTTTACTGTGATGACTGTGAAGCTCAAAGTTTGGTTTTGCTTTTATGTGCAGGAGTCCAACCTATTCCTTCTCAGGGAGGGAAACTTGAAATTGCCGGCACTGTAGTCGGCCATTGGGCTGGAAGCAGACGTGGACGAGGGGGGAGAGGGCCATTTCCTCTGCAGGTGGTGTCCGTGGGAGGACCAGCCAGAGGGTAAGTGCCAGCCTGGGAATGTGCTTCTCACGTGGGATTTGATGACTGAGGAAACAATGGAAAACGGGAAAAAGTTGGAGGCAGTAGAGATTTCATATGACATTTTAGGACACATAGGGTCAATTATACCCACTGAATACTGAAGAAAAACGTTGGCAATCCTTTTAAGATGCTTTTCACCAATTATTTGTATAGGTATAAGCATTTCCATGTGCAAATAAAATTCATACTCAATCTGAAATATATATAGATATATATATACACACGCAGAGGTTGGTTTTGTGTGAGGAGATGACTTCAGGACTGCCAGAACCTTTATGACAGAGAAATACAATTCTTCAGTTTGGTTTTGATTTGAGATCATTTTCAGTACAATTTTGATTGGAGATAAAATACCTAAAGTTTCTTTTTGTTGGAGGTACTTAAGGCAGTAAGGTTTGGGTGCAGGTTGTCACCCCAAAGAGACAGGAAAACGGTCAATGCCAGATCTTCCTGTGTCCATCACATCAGCACCGATACGGCCTTGGCCACATGTAGAGTACTAGAATGTGCCAGAGGGAAAATGACTGCAGCCAGCTTACCTGTTGGTTGGGTCAGTTGATACTAAAGTAGAACCAATAGGAAAACATGCTCATGTTAAGGGTTCTGCCTAAGACAGAATCACAGAACCACAGAATCTTTTTTGTTGGAAAGGAGCTACAAGGGTCATGGAGTCCAACCCCTGGCCCTGCCTGGCCCCCCCAACAATCCCCCTGGGCATCCCTGGCAGCGCTGCCCAAAGGCTCCTGGAGCTCTGGCAGCCTCGGGGCTGTGCCCGTTGCCTGGGGAGCCTGGGCAGTGCCAGCACCCTCTGAGGGAAGAACCTTTCCTTAATCTCCAGGCCTTTAACAACAGGTTCATGTTGGCAGAGGTTTTTTCCTACCAAAGGTCACAACTAGGAAACAGCACAGCCAGTTGTCTCAGTTCATGGCCTGGTTTTGCACACTTGTGTTCCATTTTTATCTCTTTCAGCAGAGGCGATTCAGTCAGGCTTGTTCACCCCATTGCCTTATGTCTCTGCAGTGCTGAGCTCAGATGTTGTTCTTATTGTCTAAAATTATACCAGCTGCTTTGTATTGGCCTCGATCCATCAGTGTATTTAGTGTGATTTTCTGAGGGGGAATGGTTTTTCTCAGCTCCTTGAAGGACATGCTTTGACCTTGTAAAAAGAGAGCCTGTGGGGTTGGCAAGGAGGGAACACAGTGAGAGGGACTCGCATACAAACCACAGCTCCTGTCTCTTCATTCTCTGCTGTTGCTTTTAAACCCCAGAATTTGATTTCTTACTGCCCAGTGTGGGAATTCCCAACATGTGAGACTGAGGGGCACGGTGCTGTTCCCCTGGGCAGTTCAACCTCAGCTCAGGGACCTGAGCAGCACCCGGCTGCTCCAGTCAGCCTCAGTGGAGTCAGGTGTAACACCAGCACCTCCCAGTATTGGGCAGCACATCCAGAGCAAACATAGGGCATTCCCAGGCTTCTAGAGCAATCCAGTATTTCTAGTAGAGAAAACAAGGAATTTTTAGAACAGTGTTCTTCACATGATGATTGGGAAGTTCAGTTTCTGCAGCTGATGGAATTAAAGCAGTTGTAGCTGAATCCTGGAATTGCTGAGGTTGGAAAAGACCTCTGAGATCATCAAGTCCAGCTGTCAACCCAGTACCCACCACCATGCTCACCCCTAAACCACATCCCCAAGTGCCACATCCACGTGTTCTGTGAACAGTTCTAGAATGGTGACTCCAGCACTGCCCTGGGCAGCCTGAGCCAGGGCTTGACAACCCTTTCTGTGAACAAATTTTTCCAAATATATCTAATCTAAACTACCTCCCCTGGCACAACTTGAGACAAGGTGAGAAAGTTTGGTTTCATCTGATGTAGTCTGTACTGAATCACACCAAAAGCCACCACCTAATGTGTCTAAGTCGGGGGTTTCGATTGGAAAGCATCCCAACTTATCAATTGCCATATGCCAGATACAGGTGAAACTCCTTTATTCCCTTAGTTTCTTAGATAATTTTGTACCTACACAATTTTTTAATTCTGCCTCACTTTCTTTTATCAGAGCCTGTCTGTCTCCTGTTTTTACATTGGGAACTGTTAATGGGGGAAATGGCTTTCTATGTGGTTCAAATTGCTATTTTTGTAAGGTGAAAGTATTTCGAGCTCTGGTTTTAAAGTGCCATGAGGATAATTTGACACTTGGAAAATGTTTCTGCAAAGCTTGAAAGTATCATTTATTGCTTCTTTAGATTAGAAAATCTAAAAAGAGACATTTTATTGCACGGGACCTAAAAGGTTTGTTGGGTTTGAAATTGCAAGCAGTAGAACCCTGCAATTCAGAATTAGGCATCTTGCCTCTTTTAAAACGTGTTGATGATAGGCACTATACAGTAAAGCTAGGGAAATAATATTCCAGCAAAACGAAATGTAAAAACTAAACAAAACTGATCTGTGTTTTATTTTCTCCCCTTGCCCCACCCCTGCAGGCGTCCCAGAGGAGTTATCTCCACTCCGGTGATAAGAACTTTTGGAAGAGGTGGAAGGTACTTTGGGCGAGGTTATAAAAGCCAGGGAGCAATTCAGGTAATGAAGCCATGTGCCTGACTGCAGCACGCTCTGTGCCGGGCTGGGCTGGGGTGGACTCCAGACCAGCACCACTTTAACAGCTACAAGTGTTTCTGGCGACCCGTGGAAGCTGTGAGCTGCACAGCGGTGACAGGACAGGCTGGTGTCACAGCTCACTTAAAGCAAACTTGGCTTCTAAAGACAGACGTGGAAGAATGTATTTTGACATGAATCCTGTGCCTACACAGCTCTAACCAGCAATGGGAGTAGAAGAAAATTTAGAAAATGGGAGAAATACAAAGCTGAAACAAATTAGCAGTTCTGTTCCTGGCCCCACTCTTGCCCAATTTCTTTTCTGGGACCTTGGTCCAACCTCGTGAAAGAAAGTTTGTAGCAGTGAAGGATCTTTGCTGCTGCCATGCTCCAGATCTAAGAGGTCACTCTAAACTTCTTGGGAATAGCAGAGCAGCCTTTCCCCCAAGCATGCAGGTTCCTTTCTGGTGACACCCTGCAAAGCGTCCATGGATCATGACTTCTGTCTGTTCCATGGATCCTTCAAACATAGCTGAGGCAGACTGCGGATGTGTATGAGATGCCAGTTGCTTTCAGAGTTCTGTTTTCCTCCCTTTTCCATGGTTCTGGCTGCTATGCAGTTTGGATGAATGAGTAGTAAAAACTTCCACAATAAATATGTCATATGGACATGCCATTTGTCTCAGGGAGACCTGAGAGTAGGGGCATGTTTTCAGGTGTCAGACAGTAAAATAGAGAATGTTCTCTGGTAGATAACGAAGCAGCTATTAACTTCCAGTGAAACTTACTGTTTTACAGGTGTAAAAATTCAAATACTTCTCTTCCTTGTTAAATTGCTCTGTACACAGACTATATGTCTACAAATGTACCTGTGGATCTGAAACTTTACCTAGAAGAGAAACCACCATGTTAATAATAGAGCATCTAATTTCCGAGTACCTTAAGCTTTGAAATAAAGGAAATCCTGAAAACGAGCTCCCAAATACTCCAGGCTTACTACAGGTGTACACATGGGAGTGTAGTTCAGGTAGTAGCTGCAGGTGTCTTGACAAGTGCCATCAAGGTGGGGTGTTTGCATTTTTATTAATGATATGTAATTTGGATGGTAAATACTTGTGATCACAAGGACCTGTGTGTAAAATCGTGCCTGGAGAAGAAAGATAAATGGCATTTTCTATGGACCTGAGCTCATTGCATTTTGTGGTCATCAAGGCCATGTAGGATGTTCCCTGTGCAAGAAGAGAAAAAACATGATTTAAAATGCACGTGGCAGGGAGAACTTGGGAAAGTTCCCACGCAGTGAGTGGATTGTGGGGGCCAGGTGAAGCTGGGAGGTGCTGGTGGCCTCTCTGCCTCACTGAGGCAGTGCCTGTATGGGGCCAGGCTCAGCCCGAGGCACTTCCCTCAGCTTGGGAATCTGACCAAAATGAGCTCTTTAGATTTATCCAACACACCAGACTGGTCTGTTTTGTCCCAAGATGAGACCTTTCACTCTTGTTCTGGAACGAAACTAAAGCATGTCTTGAAAGCTGAACATAAGGATGTATGTAAAGAGGCACAATGACAGTGATCAGTGTCCCTTGTCCTCATGTGCAGTCCCATGCAATGGGTCTGAGAATTGTGATTACCTGGATAATGAGAATGCTAGGAGAACAGCAGTTCTGACTCACCTGCAAAGTCCTCCTGTAAAATCCTTCAGCAGCTTACTGCAGGTGTTCTAGCAGGTACCAGTGGAGGTTTTTGTACTGCAGAGCTGTTTGCTGCTGTTTGAAGTGTCCCTGTCTTAAGCCATTTCTTAGCACTTGACTTTGTGAACAGTGTGACAGACCAGTGTGCTGCTTCTTAGCAGCCTAACCCGCTTATTTTGGTTCGTTTAAAGCCTATTATGTTTCTGGAATGCTAAGATTAATTATAAGTACTTAAAAACTAATTGTATGCTGCATCAGTCTGGTTTTTATGGCTATACTCAGTCTTGTAAGATTTTACTATATGCTTTTTTATGAAAGCCTTTCCTAATCTTGGAAGCATACAGGGAATAGAGCGTGGTGCCTCTGCACTCCTCCAAATGCTGGCTGGAAACAGTCGGGCTTGTATTTGAGGAACACGGAATCCTGCCACTGAATCACAGCACACATGAACCAAGGAGCAAAGTGCAGCTGTACATTGATTCTCCATTTCGGTGTTTCAGACATTTATGTAGCTCTGATGTTGTGAAAGGAGGGCAACATCAAAGTTAAAACTAAAGCATTTGCCCCAGGGGCATCAGAAGGCTCTGGGGAACACCGAAAATCCTCTCCTTGTGTTGTGGGCCACTTCTTTCAGCAATGCCTAGTATTTGGTGTTCACTCACGACCCTGTGCCCTGCATGCTGCCTGTTGTAGTGTCCTTATATCAGACTGTACATTTATATACATTTTTAGCACTGGTTCTTCAGTAATTCTCTTCTTTTTTTAACAACTAGGGCAAACCTCCTTACGCTGCTTCAGCAGAAGAAGTAGCCAAAGAACTTAAGTCAAAATCCGAGGAATCTAAATCCTCACTTGTGTCTTCAGATGGATCCCTGGCTGAAAATGGAGTTGTGACTGAGGAAAAACCAGCTTCCCAGATGAATGGGAATACAGGAGACATCAGGGCTTCCAATCAGTCTGAAAGTGCCTTGAGTAATGACTCTAAAATGTGCAATACGAATCCTCACTTAAATGCACTAAATGCAGACAGTGTTTGCCATAAAGATGATGCTCTTGAGGCCACTGTCTTAAAAAAAGAAGAGTAAACTTATTTTTTATAGAGGGTGAAGGATGTTGGGAAGGGTCAGGATTAGGAATATCTGGAAAGAAAGAGAGCCTACAGTTACGTACATTTTTTCCTTTCCGTAAGAGAAAAATGAGGACTTTGGAAATTCGGATCCCTCTTTGATGTCAGAGATTTAAACAACACATTTTTTTTTTTAGTTTTAACCAGTTGTAGTCAAAATGCTACAATAAAACAAAAAAAAAAAAAAAGAGAATGAAGAGCATTTGACTCCCGCACTTAAAATGAAGTATACATAAAGTTTAAACTGGTTATGACAAAAGCTTGTAGTTTTGTTTTTTGAAATATAAAGAAAACAAATTTTGGCAGTCTTTAAGTATATATAGCTTAAAACTATAATTTTTAGTACTTGGCACCATATGTATGCCATTATATTTGATTTTGCATTACTGTGTCACAATAAAGCTTTCTTTAAGGCTTTGATTTCATGATTATGGGGGGAAAAAGGCACAACCACAGTTTTTTCTTTCTGAAATCTCATCACCGTTGCCGTGGTTCTTTTGTGTTAAAAATGTGCAAACTCTCGAAACTACCAATTCTCAGTAACACTGCAGTTCTGCTGAGTTCAATAGACATCATACATATGTTACGAGTGAGTTAAACGGAGATAAACTTGAAATCATAGAAGATGCAAACGACCTTTCAAAACAAACACAATGTGTTGGGAAACTTTTTGTGACTAATACCATGCATCCGTGATCAATGAACTATGTGGTTTTGAATCAGACGTAGACCATTAGTACTACTATTTGAGCTAAACTTCTGCATGGTTCATGATTTTTAAAGTGTGTAGTTAATATTATGCATGTTATTGTCCTCTTTCTTCCATTCTTACAAGTACTGTGCCCATTTGCAAAACAAAAGAAGCTAATAATCAGTAATAGTCCTATAAAAGATGTTAACTATGTTTAGTCATTGACTGATCTTGCTCTAACCTTAAAATTTTGTGATTATTGACCTCTGTTGCATTTATTCTAAAACTTTAAAAAAAAAATTATCTAGCCGTTTTGAATATCAACGTTACCCTGGTGTACTCATTGCTGTATGCATTATTGTTCTCTGTTGCTGTTTTATGCCTTCATATTAGCAAATATGAAATTCTGTGAAAAACAAAAAAAAAAACGCTTTGATCTTCAAAAAAAAAAGTACCCCCCTTCTGTAGCAGGAAACAAATGGCTTGTTCTTGAGAACTTTCCCATCAAGAATTTAGTATAAGCAAATATACCTGTATCATTTTGATGTTTTTGTTAGTGTTTCCAAACTTAATGTACTTCAAAATCAGAATCATTTCTTTATATTCGTTTTCATATAATTCTCCTGATGCTCTTCATCACACATTAGTGATCAGAAATGAGGTGTAATTCCCCATTCCCTGCCCGCCAGAGCTAAGTAGGTATCTTAATGTAAGTTGAAGGGAGTTCTGCCCCAACTCATGGATTGTGCAAGAATGAACTACTGTTGGGTTTGGCTGGTTGTAGATGGATTGTGGTGTGGTGTCTTTGAAGGCTATTGAATGCAACTTACAGTGCTTAATAAAAATCTTTATTCTTTTAGTATAAAATACTGTATGCCTTTTTTGTCAAGTATTTTTTTTTTTAATTAACATGTAAATAAAAGTTTTTCCTATGCCCAGGTCAAGTGGTTGAGTTGCCAGGATCTGAGGTGTCCTCCTAAAAGGCCAGGGAGGGAAGCACAGCCCTTGGTTGTGGCTGCCCCTGGATCCCTGGCAGTGTCCCGGGCCAGGCTGGACAGAACTTGGAGCACCCTGGGACAGTGGAAGGTGTCCCTGCTGTGGCAGGGGGTGGTGCGGGATGAGCTTTAAGGTCTCTTCCAACCCAAACCATTCTGGGATTCACTGCCGGGGGACACCACACCTGGTTGGAGTCATGCCCTGGCTTTGCTGGTGTGTGAAGCTCCTTTTGACGTCACTTTTAAATGTCAGATGGTTGGAGATGCAAATAAGGCAGAAATTTCGGGGACAGTTGATAGAAAGACAGGTGCTCACAGAGGTTGATGGGGTGGGCAATGACTCTACACAGCCGGGATCCAGTGACTCTGTTACACAAGATCCAACGGACAGAACAGAGGAGCTGCCGATTGACACCTGAGTGTAAACTGGGGAGCCTTCTCCCCTGCCGTGCCTGTCCGCTCGGTGCCCACAGCCGCGTTAGCGACAGCCCGGCCCCCGGGCTGTGAGCGTTGGGCACGGCTCCCTCTGCTTTGACCTGTTCTGCAGCACAGCCGTGTTTTCCACAAGGGACAGCAATCCGTCCTCTCCTTCGCGAGTCAGATCCCCCTGCAGCAGCCGGGAGGGGTCGCGTCCCTGCCCTCCCTGCTCCGTGCGGTGTGACTCGGCCCATGCCAGCCTTTGTCTACTCTGACAGCATTCCCACGCCCTGGTTCTCCTGCAGCTGCGGGGCACCCCTTGTCCCATTGCCCAGCAGTTTTCCTTTCCGAGCCCAGCCTGGGAGCCGGCATGGAATGACGAGCATCAGCAAACCCAGGGTGCATGGGAGTGGTCCCGTGTGCCACTGCTGGTCCCCGGGGTGGCTGCACTGCGAATGAGCCGGGACGGGCGGGCTGCGAGAGCCCAGCGATGTTCTGTGAATCTGCATCTCTCCGGACGAGCACAGGGCTGCCTGCCTGCCGTCCCAAGCAGCTTCCTGCAGGAGAGATGCCTTTAGTATTGACACAGTTCTCTTACGGAGAGCTAAACTGACTCTGGGATCGGTGATCCTGTGGAATGACTGGCTACTGCCTGGGCTTGCTCCTGAAGAACATCTTTGACACCTGAATTTATGGAAGAATGGAACAGAATTAAGAATAGGATAGGATAGGATAGGATAGGATAGGATAGGATAGGATAGGATAGGATAGGATAGGATAGGATAGGATAGGATAGGATAGGATAGGATAGAATAGAATAGAATAGAATAGAATAGAATAGAATAGAATAGAATAGAATAGAATAGAATAGAATAGAATAGAATAGAATGATAGGACAGGATATTTCAGTTGAAAGTGACCCACAAGCATCATTGAGTCGAACCGCCTGATCCCTTCAAGGCTGACCAAAAATTTAAGCTCATTATTAAGGACATTATCGAAATGGCCCTTGAACACTGACAGTTTGGGGCACCAACCCACTCTCCAGGACCCTGATCCAGGGTCTGACCACCCTCTCGGTAAGGAAAGCCCCGGTGTGACCAGTATCTCATTAGCCAGCTCCAAGACGAGTTAAACCGGGAGAAACCACTCTTTGGGTGGGACGAGGGGCCACTGGCCGTTCTGTGCCATCAGCGACAGCATCGGGGCTCCTCCCTCACTAACTATCTGCGTTAGCAAACAGCGATGCTCGGCGTGTCCCGCAGCCGGTCCCCGCCAGTGCGCGCTGTACCCCGGCCTTGCCCGGGCCCCGCCAGGGCAGGGCTGAGCAGCGGCCGCGGGGAAGGTTTCGGGTCGGGGAAAGCCCAGCGCAGGCGGCCCGGCCCGGATTTGTTCTCGGCTTCCGCCTGCGAGGCGGTGTCCGGCAGCGAGGCGGCTCCGGTTCAGGGATGCCTCGCCATCGCCACGGCCACCGCCATCGCCACGGCCACCGCCACTGCCACCGCCGCAGCCGCTCCGCCTCTTCCTGCCCGCGGCCGGGGGAGGCGGGGCCGGGCCGGGAGCGGCTCTGCCACTCAGGATATTCCCGGTCCGTGCTGGAGCTGGCGCTCAGGATGTTCCCGGTCCGTGCTGGAGCTGCCGGAGGGGCGGGTTTCAGGGGGCTGTGAGAAGCCCTGCCCGCGGCTGGGGCCGTTCTCCCTCTCAGTGAACAGCTCTGGTGACCCCGGACGGAGCCGCAGCGCCTGGTGCAGCCAGGAGAGGGAATGGGACGTGCAGCCATCGCTCCAGCGCTGGGACGAGATGAGGGTGAGGCCGTGGCAAGTCTTTCACTGCGGCCGGTGCCCAGGAGCACCGTTATCCAGCCCCGCAATTATCCAGCCCCATGGCAGATGGCAGCACCGCTGGTGGGGAGAGGCAGTGTGATGCTTTAGATCGCACCCAAAGCCCGTAAAGTGAATCCAGCCCGGTCGCACTGACCCGCCAACTACAGGCGGGTCCCACCCACTGGGCAGAGATGGGATGAAGTGGGACAGTGTAGGATCCCAGAAGATAAGAAGATAAGATAATAATGTGTGTGTCTCAAGCACTGATAGCTGGATAGCTGTGGAGCCAACCAAGGATTGTTGGTAATAACACCCCATTGGAAAAGAACAAAATGTGGCTGGAGAAGGGGTCATGCAGAGAGAGGGCAGCACTTTTCTGGGACATCCAGACAAACATCCTTGTTTCAGTCTCTGGAGATAAGCACAACACAGTCCAGTGCAAGCACAGGAATGAGGATGAGGAGTGAGCATCGGTTGTAGGAGGTGATCAAAACCACCCATGTCCCTCGAAGCCCTCTGACCCATTTCCAGAAAGATCTGATAGAATGGACTGCATGGGATGGGGTGGGATGGGATGGGATGGGATGGGATGGGATGGGATGGGATGGGATGGGATGGGATGGGATGGGATGGGATGGGATGGGATGGGATGGGATGGGATGGGATGGGATGGGATGGGATGGGATGGGATGGGATGGGAGCAGAGGGCTCATCTAACAGTGATTCTTCTGTTATCTTACTCCAGTTTCTGGTTCTTAACAGCTCTCAGCGATAGAAAAAGTTCTAAACACTTGGAAAATCTCTTTTACCTGGGAAATTCCTGGATGCTTTGAATTTGGGAAAAATGAACATTCTAGTGCCTCAGGAAGTGTCCTGATTCCTAGTGAGACACGAAATAAGTGGGGATCAGCCTGAGGCAGCGATGGGCTTGTGTATCTCCCTCTTCTGTGGAGTTTTGGACTAGAGAATGCTCCTGGCCCTGCACTGCAACACTGTGACAGGCTCTGCCCTCTGTTAGGACCTGTGCTGCTTTTTTCCAGTCTGTTTAAAAATACATATTAAAATTCACTTCAAGGTTTCAAGCAGTGAACTCTGTGATCAAATGATGTTTTGCTGAGGCACCTGGGCACAGCTCCACTGCTCACCCTCCCCTCCCAAGGGCAGCCAGGCACCTTCTGGATTGAAATGCTCGTGGAGAGCTCAGGACAGTGGGACAACCTCACCCATAAGTTTCTTAATCCACTAATCCCTGTTAAAACGATGAGTAAGATGTCTGAGCTGCCAGAACAGAGCCTCTACATTTCTGTGCAGTGTCAACTCCAGCATCCTCCAGCACAACTACAGATGGCCCAACTGACTATGGCCCTTGGCAGTATCCATAAAAACGTGGATGCTGTAAAAACAGGACTAAAACTACAGACACCACTCTGCTGCTGCGTATGGCATCACCTGAGGGCCAGCGATGGACAGTGGAGAGCTGGACATGATTCCAGCCCCTAGGAGCACCTGGCTGCACTCAGGCATGGCCCTGCTGCCCTTTGTAGCGAACACCAAACCCCCAGGGCATTCAGAGGGATGGCTCACCCACTGCTGCAGCCAGGACACGATAACACTGGCATTCAGGTGGTGCCTTGGAAATAAAGCTGTTTGCATGGAGATGCTCGTGGACTGAGGAAGGGTGATGAGAAAAATTCTTCACAGCTGATATGGGCTGGGTGAGCAAAGCCCATAAACAGCTGGGAGAGGGAACATGAGGACAGAAAGTGGTGTGGAGGAGATGCTTCAGGGAGTAGTCATTTTGTTTGGAAAAGGCCTCCAAGATCATGGATCCACTTGCTGCTTCCATGCTCTGTAAAATGACAACACTGGTTTCAGGAGGGGAGGGAGGCCCTTCGGGTTGCAGCTGCCCGTGGGGCACAAAGCCCAGTGTCCTCATGACCATCCTGTACCAAAGAACATCCCAGTCTCATTTAAACTCATTTAAACCCTGAGCTGAGCAGTGCTGGGAGATGTCCTCGGCATTGAGGAGCAGTGTGCAGCTGCTTCTAAAGGTGTGTGCAGCTCTGTGATGGCTCCCAAGCTGTTCTGCCCCATCCTACCTTACTCCCAGGACTTGCTCTTCTACTTTCTGGCTGAAGCCCTGAACCATTAAAGCCATGACCAATAGATTTAAACTTAAAGAGCGCTGGTTTTAGGGGGCAGGTTCTCACATGGTGCATTGTGATGAAGGAAACAGGTCCCTTGGTACACTTTGAGACACTGAAAAGCATTGAGTGACTGTTAAGGACACAGGCCTGGGGCCTCCCACTGTGTCACTGCACTCCCAGCTGTATCAGAGGCCACCTGTGGCGGGGCTGAGTGTGTCACTCACACACAGTGCTGTGTGTGACAGTCCTGCCTGTGGCATATACATGCAGTGGGGAAGGGGAATGATCCTGACAGCCCCTCTTCAGCCATTCAACAACAGCTGCCTTTCTGTAGAAAAACTTGAAACTGAAGTTTTTTGGCTTCATGAATTACCCTTGTCCTCCATAGGCGATTCTGAGGATTTTTGCAGACAGATGAAAGAAGTCTGAGAAATGTCAGTTTTCGTTTTTTGCTCAAATTCCCCGCCACACCACCAAATGTAATGGATTCAAAATGCTGAATCCATTGTAACAGAATTAAAATCCCACCTTAGTCGGGAGGCCTTTTGTGAGCACTTTTGTAGGAAGCTATCACTCCTCAGGGAAAGGTGCCACTGGCCTTTGAACACTCTGGGAACAGAGGTCATTCCAAAAGCCCCAAGCCCGTTTGTTTAACCCCTCTCAGAGCCTTGGTGTGGCAGGACAGCTGACATCCTCAGCCCTGGCTCACACTCCATGGTTCCTCTTTAGCCTCTGCGTGGGAGGGCTGTGCCGTGCTGGGGTACATGGTCAGTCAGTGCCTCAGTGTCCCCCACAGCCCATACGCTGCTGTGGTCTGGTTCTTGGTGGACACAAGGTGTTTATTACCATAGCCTTGGTGTCACAGCAAGGGAAAGGGCTGCTGTGAGCAAAGGTGGTGACTTTAAAAGCAGAAATCCTACAAATACAGAATCACAGGGTGCTTTGAGCTGAAGGCGACCTTAAAGACCGTCTCGTTCCAACCCCCAGTAAACCCCCCAGATGGTTAAACCCCCAGTAAGATTATGTTACTGAATAAAAAGAAGCTCGTTCTTTTGGGTTCTTCAGATGTGAACCAGCCGCGGTGTGTTTCTTGCCCCCGGCCGGACACCCAGCCGGGCGTTGTTCCTGCGGATCTCGCCGCACTTGCGGCCACTTCTCCGGGCTTCCTCGCCCTTGGGGCGGCCCGGAGCCCCTCCCGCTCCCGCGGGCCCTCCGCTCCCCGCGGGGGCTGTGCCCGCTGCCGCAGACACCCTCGGGCACCCCGAGCGGGGTCCCCCCGTTCCCGCAGCCCCCGAGCGCTCCCCGGTCCCCCCGCACCGCCCCCCAGGCCCCCCCGGCAGGGCGGGTGAGGGCGCTCGGGCTGGGCAGCTCCCTCCCGGCAGGCGGGGGTTAACAAAAACACGCGTTTTCCGCCGAGCCCCCGCCGCGCCCCGGCCCCGACCGGGGAGCCCCGCTCCGCCGCGCTCCGCTCCGCCCGGCCCCGCTCCCTCCGGGCTGACGCAAGGCCGGGCCTGCCGGAGAGGCCGCGCCGGGCTGTCACCAGGGGGCACCGCCGCGATCGCCGAGCACCGGGAATCACCATCCTGGAGGGACAACAACAACAACAACAAGAGAGAACCCCGGCCCGCGGCGCCGGCGGGCGGCGGGACCTGGCCATGGCCCCCGGCTCCGGGCAGCGCTTCCCTGTCCTCCGGCACCGCTCGCCCGCCCCTCTGGAGCCCTAAATCCACTCCCGCGGTTTTGTAGCGGTTTTTTATTATTT
>WAAE01021285.1:74288-274452 GCA_013400495.1 Nicator chloris
AGTGCGACGCCTGCAAGGACTGGTTCCACGGCAGGTAACGCACCGCGCCCGGCACCCCGGCCCCGGCCCCGCCGCCCCCGGTGCTCCCGCCGCCGCGCTCCCTCCCGCAGGCCTTCCCGGAGCGGGGAAGGAGGAGCCGCGTTTCCCGGCGCCGCTCCCGCGCTATCCGCGCGCTGGTTTTGTGTGTTTTGTGGCTTTGGGGCTGGATTCCCGACACAAAGCTGCTCCCCCCGCGGTGACACCGGAGCCCCGGGGTGGCGGGGGCCATTGTGCGCGCCCGGGGAGGGGATGGGGCCGCCCCGCGCCGCCCGCCCCGCCCCGCGCCGCCCGGGCCCGCCGCTTCCGCCGCCGCGGCGGAAGTCCCGCAGCGGCACGGCCTGGAGCCCTTCACCCCTTACCCATCANCAGCGCCCGCCCCGCGGCCCCACAGGGCAGCGCCCCCGCCCCCGGGGACCCCCGCGCACCCCCGGCCCTGCCCGAAGCCGGGGCCTGCCGCGGCGGGGCCGCGGGAAGGGGAGCGGTGGAGGAGGCCGGGCGGGGCGGAGGACTCGGCTTTTCGGCTCGTTTCTCCCCAAAGCGCCTCCCGGCGCGCAGACAATGGGCGGCCGCGGCGGAGTTGGGGCGGGCGGCGGAACTTCGGTGGCGCCTGGTGTGATGGGGGCGAGGGCGGTGACTGGAGACCGAGAGCCTCAACAGCCGCTGCACCGCCCGGGCAGCCGTGCCGGGGAAGGGGGTCACCGTGCGAAGGGGGGTACACGCGGGGACAAGCGCCCTGACAGGACCCCGTCACCCCTTCGGATGTGACGGAGAAGGAGGATGGAGTGTCAACCGCGTCGCAGCAATTCCCCAGGAGTGACTGAAGTGTAAAAAGTGTAATTAAAATCAGGTAAATCACCTGGATGAGCGCTTTTTACGACAGGGGTCCGGTCAGGTTAGGCTGTCGCTCTTTCATCGGAACCAGCGCCCAGCAGCGTCTCCGCGCAGCTGGCGGAGGAGGCGGAGGCGAGAGGCTCTGCCTGCTGCGGCTCGCGGGTGCCCGAGCGGGCCCTGGGGCATCCACGGATCTTCCGTGCGCGGAATAAACTATTCAAGACACTTTGCCGTGGCATTAGGAATGATGTTCTGCCGTTTATTTTAGAAATCGTGTAGAAACAGGAAGGGAAATACAGGAACAGCCAGTCCTAGTGGCAGTGCTGGCAGAAGGGTGCTCCGCACATGTGGTCCGGGACAGGAGGCTCGCAGGACTCGAGCTGGCCCGTGCCAGTGAGGACTCGGGCACAGATGGTGAGGTGAGGCTGAGAGAAGCCTCAAGCATGTGTACTGGAAACTTAGAAAGTTTAAGGACATGAAAAAAATTAAGATTTTCAGGCAACGTAATGACGGAGTGAATTCCTGAAGAGTAAACAGCGAAAGGAGTTAAGCTGCCTGCACAGGATGGTGAATTTCCACTGGAACTGACCAAGAAAGGTTGCTTGTAGCTGATCAAGCAAATCGTGTTGTGGGCAGCTCAGGGTCAATAGCACCAGGAAAGATGTTTAATTTTGTGGCATAAAGGGTAGAATTGATTTGTAGCACTGCTGGGGTGGGGGGTGGGGGTGGGGGGAGTTGTACCCTTTTTCCTTAGCTTATGGTAGTGCCCAGAGATTGATTTTAGAGAAAGAAAACTGAGGAGGAGTTCACTTCTCACAGTGTCAAAACCTGAGATAATTGTATAAGAGAAGTTAATGGAGTATTAGGAGCAAACAGCTTATCTATGACACCGTTTGCTTTTCTTGGTAATATACAAGCAAATAGATAGAAAAAACCCATCACTATATAGTTGTATAAAATCGTGTCTGTCCTGGGCACTCAAAGCACTGATGTTAATATTTATACGGAACTGCAACAAAAACATATAATGTTATATACTACTGCAACCAAAAATACAATGTTACGTAGGTGCAGCAACCAAACATGAGCCAGTGTGCCAAGCTGCACAGTGCTCAGGAGGCTTGCCCAGTGTTTAATCATACTTCTGTTTCTTTTCCACATGATGTACAGTGTGCAATTCATTAAAAAAAGGTCATTTCTGGTTTGGTTTTGTAGAAGCAGGTCAGGTGTTTTCATGTTTACCTTCCGACAAGGGTTCCCAGATATTTAAAAGAAGTATTTTTCATGGGTTTATCCCTGCAGCAGCCACAGTCTCCCTTTCAGCTAAGGCTGGTCAACACCTCTGTGGCAACTTCAGCAGTTTTGATGGCAAATGGATATTTTCAAGATATCTTAAGTGTGTTAAACTTAGGTAATGTAGTTTTGAAGTTGGACACAGGTCAGTGGAGCCCTCTCCGCTTATGGGACAAATGCACTGGGGACCCTTGGGCACTGCTGAAGTGTGCTGAGCCGTGGAGCTGTTGGTGTGTTCGCAGAACCCTGTGGCTCCTTGTGAGACTGAGGTCTGATCATTCCTGTTCTCTCACTTTGCCTGAGCTGCTCCAGACAATCAGCTTCCAGCTGTCTGGAAAGGATGGAGATGATCTTAGAGGCAAAGGACAATAATGCCAAAGTGGGCATGAGGCTGTTTGACTCCTCTTTATGTGCAGGTCGTGTGTTCTTTGGTGTGGCTGTTTGGGCTGATGAAGTCCCACACACCTCAGTGCTCTGCCCTGAGCAGCCACCCTGGTGCTCCGTGGTTTCCTGGCCTCTCCATCACCGTGCTGGCTCTTCTCCCCTTGGGTCCCATCCCCAGGAGGAGTCCTGGTGTTGTTCTGCCTGCTGCCAAGTCTGCAGGCAGCAGGGACAGCCGGGGTGTGGGGACTCCTGGCATGGGGGGTGGCTCATTGAAAAAGACCAGGAAAGGAGGAAGAAGAGGGAGTGGTCTTGATCTTTGAAGAAGCTGAGACTCAGCAGGTGCCATGGGTCACTCTGCTGCCTCAAGGGTAGGCCTGGCTGGACAGAAGGATTGGTGCCAGCTGTGCCACAGGCCGTGGGCCAGGGTCCCTGGGCCAGCCACACGCTGCTCCGGCACAGGTGATGTGGGACAAGGGGGTTCAGCTCTGCGCTGTGAGGAGCTCTGCCTTCTCCTCAGCTTGCAGGGGATGCTGCTGGCCATCTGTGCCCGGTGACACTGTGCTGCCCCACAGGGACACCCTCCAACCCCTTTCCTGGGAGCAGGGATGGGCTTGCTGGCATGTTGCTGGAGGTTGGAAAAAATTGTACCTGATGACAGATCTCCGAGTGCCTCATCTTCAATGGAAACAGTGCAGAACCTTGTGTCCAAGACAAGTCTTTTTGTACGAGTTTGTTCAACTAGAAATCTGTACGGGGTTACTCGTTACAGCTGGAGGTGAGGGGAGGTAAATTATTCATTTTCTCTGCAGTATTTTGTTACCTGTTCTTATAACCCACACCTGGTGCTGTAGAGTGGGATTGTGCTTGCTAAATGAAATAGCAAGTATTGACTTTATTACCTCATGTATATTTAAACTTTGAACCTTCTTGCTCCAGGCCTAGGAGTGGTCAATAACTTAGCAAAAGGCTTAGTTACCTAAAAGCAGCTCATGCAGTTATCAGAGCAGCCTCCAGTGGTGGTGGGAGTCACTCAGGATGCCCTGGCACACAGAGTGAATGTGGCAGGGTTAAGAAAAGGATTTCTCTTTTACACTGCAAAGCCAAACCCTGTGTGTGGGCAGATTTTATGCTCATAATGGAGCATTCAGCATTTTCCCTTTCAAAAACAGGTCTGGTTTTACACAGCAGCATCTAGTTCCACTCTTTTACCCAGGCTTATCACTAGCTATGGACAATTTTGGAAATTTGAGTAAAATTTGAGGATGAGGATAGTCCTGAAACTGGAGTGCTATTTGCTTTGGTTTTATCACAGCAGAGGGAATCCCTGAGGTTAATTGTGCTGTGCCCAGAATGATTTCCTTTCATGTGCCGAGTTCAGATAGGACCAAGGTGTGTAAGTTTTTCAACTAAAAATCTCAAGTTGTTTCAATTTTTCCTGAAGAGTTAGTTGACATGACAGGCTCAGTTTTTCTGGGAGCCTGCCCACAGTAGGTATCACAAACGAGCCATGCTAATGCTATATTAGGATGCTTTAGAAAATCCAAGTTTAAGTGATACCAGGAGTGGACAGTGGTGTGGAAAGGCCTACATGAACATTGTCTGGCCTGCTGGCACCTGAGAACCAGTATAGATCACAGAAGATTTTTGCATATAAAGATTCTTCTAATTCTAGAAGGTTTTACTCAGATTTTACCTCTGAAAGGATAAAATGTTAGCAATATTAAACAAAATTCATGTGTAATTAAAAAAAGGGAAGAATCCTGTGGTTTAATGAGTACTTCCCAGCAGCCCAAGACTTTAGCTGCACTGCTTTGTGAGCAGCCCTGTGGACACCTAGGGACCTGTTGAGTTCAGCACTAGAGGGATGGCAGCCTTACCAGCCATGTCACCACAAAGAAATGAGTTCTGCAAGCAAAGGGGAACTTTGTCCTTGAACACCTGCTGAATAGATCCATAATAAAGGAAATGGGTAAAGACGTCTTAACAAAAATGATCAAAGGAATGTAGCTACGTATGGGGAGATACTGGTGAAGAGAAAACGCGTTATACAATCACTATAAGGCTTTCCAAAACTCAGAGGCCACCATCTTTAATATTACCTTAATGTATTTTCTTCTTTCTGACCGACAGAAAATTTGAATTTGGAGCATAGTATATCTACACCAAAACCTGAGTGTGCTCTCCTGGCCCAGAGAGCCCTCTCCTGTATGGGGGCAACCCTCTTTTGTATGGCAGCCTGTAGGTCTACAGTTCTCAAAATATTTTATTAAAACACAGTTTGTGGCATTAAAAGTGTATTACAAAGGTGCTCTGTAGCAGTGCTGGAGGTTTGTTTGTGCTACAGGTGAGCTGCTGCTTTGGAATCACATGGGTTTTTCATAGTGACCACGTCGTGCATCTTACAAGTGACTGATAACACTGGTAGGTGTACATTAGCAAATCTTACACTTGCTGACTGATATCAACAGTAATTCCTTTCCAGAGTTTTATCTGAAAAAAAAAAAAAAAAAGAGCCTGTTCACAGTCCATTTTACAACTTTATGCATGGCTATTTTGGGGTGTTACCTGGCTGTTGCATCCAAATGCCTCTGGTATACAATATAATGGCAATAACAACGTGTTTGGCAAATCTCACCAGGACTCTCATGTAGGTTTTTTGCTGGGGTGTTGGTCCCCCACCCTGTGTGATGGCTGAGCATCTCCCCCACCTCAGAAGGGCACTCTCTGAGGGACAGGGATGTCCTGGAGGCCGTGGTCTCCAGTAGTGTGGTGTGATCAGGCTGCAACATCCTGAGGTAAATGGCTTCAAGTTGTGCCAGGAGAAGTTTAGATTGGATATTGGGGAAAATTTCTTCATCAAAAGGGTTGTCATCCCTGGCACAGACTGTCCAGGGCAGTGGTGGATTCACCATCCCTGGATGGATTTAAGAAGGTGTAGACTGGGGACATGGGTTAGTGATGCTTGACAGTGCTGGGGGCATGGCTGGACCTGATGATTTGAAGGGTCTTTTCCAACCCAAATGATTCCATGATTCCACGATCTCCAGCTTTGTTCTGGTGCTTGGTGCTCTCCAGCTCTGGGACCACCCAGGGTGCGAGGGATGAACGTTTTCTCCCAGTCTTGGAGAGTGCAAATCCCTCCTTGTTTCACTCTCCTGGGCCTTTGGAAGAGCTGTTGGAAGAGGCTGACAACATGTGCAGGGCTCCCAGCCAGCAGCCCACAGAGGAGTTCCTTCTTCTTTTCCTCTCAGGCACATCCCCAAAAACTGATGGGTGCTGCTTCTCCAGGTGAGGCCAGGGCTTAGTTCTGTGCTTACAGGCAGAGCAGGAGGGAGGACACTGAGTTTCCCAGGCTGTAATTGTGCTTAACTCCCAAGCTAACCAGGATAGGCTTCTGCTGAGATATTCAGCAATTTTTAGTGCTTCATCCATTAGTTTTAGCAAGTAGTTGAGACAAACAGAAAGTTAAACAATAGTATACTTTGACAGGAAAAAATAAACCAGAATTGCAGAAACAAAGATATTTTTAAATTTCCTGTTTGCTGTTGTCAACTCAGTAATCTGGAACTATGTGAGAGCTGCCTTATTGTTTTTATGGAATTGCTCATGGATTTCATGGTGTTTTCCTCTTTTAGCAAAATCCACAGTACATTTACTCTCAGAAACAGCATTTTGCCTCATCTGGCAGACTGGAAGGATGTAACAAGTGAAAAAAAGTGAAATATTTCTTCTAGATCTCAGTAGCGGTGATGTTTTGTTAAACCTCCATTTTTGCTGTTAACATCTCAATGGAAGGGAATGGAAAAGTGACAATTGGCTGGAATGCTGTTCCTGTGCCATATGTGCCGTGTTCCTTGTGTCAGCAGCACACGGAGCAGCCAAGGATCATTGTGCAGGAGCACCATCCCCACAGCCAGGTTGTGAGGGAGATTTAATGCCTTTGTTGAGCATCTCAGCAAAGCCTCTGTGTCGGGGCAGGTGGGGGAAGCAAAGGGCTTGCAGTGCTGTTGCTGCTGGGCCTGTCTGTTTACAGGGCCAGTGTCTCCTGCATCACCACACTGTGCACTTGGGATTTCCTCTCCATTCCTGGTCACTAAGTACCCTTAAATACAATTGCAGCTGTTACTAAGGAATGTGGATGGTGTCTAGTATACTCTTAGTTTGTTTAGCCAAAAGCAGCAGTTTAGTGGCCAGGAGCAGGACCACTGGAACCTCTAGCTCCTTACAGGCCACAGGGACAACGTTGGAACAGCGTGTGGGCTCCTTCACATCCCAGAAGTGTTTCCCAGGGAGTTAAAGAACGCTGTCACCAAGGAGTCCTCCTGGATACCTGAATGAAGAGTCACTGAGCAAAGAATGATAAGCATGTGGGGCTGCTAAGTCTTTTGTTCCATGGTCACTTCAGAAATCTGAGTCACAGAGGTGCCATCAGAAGCCACAAGAGCCCCAGAGAGCCCAGGTGGTCCAGAGGCCTCCTCTCATCCCTGCCCCTGTGTGTGGTGCTACTCTGCAGCTCGTTGCTGGTAAGGGAGTCCTCATTCCAAAGACTTGACTAATTCCTGCTCTGGTTTTGCCTCTCAATGAAACTTCACCAGTGGAAGGTGTAAAGGTGGGCAGAGCATGTGAAAGAGGGTTGGAAAAGGTGAGGGTGCCATTTCCTTATGGGTGAACACGGGGCTTGTTCTAAAAGGGGTGGATTTGCTCTTGTTGAGATGGCTGAGGAGGTCTTAAAACACTCAGATGTGTTCTGAGAAGATCCTATAAATTCACAGCTTTTACTGCCAAAGTGGTTCTTGGCAGTATTGGGAACTCTTATCCACCAACCCTTTTGCATCAGGACAAACACACTGGCCAAATGAAAGCACAGCTGTTCTTGAGGGAAAGTCAACAAATCCACTAATGAGTTGTCCCAATGGCTTATTAGTTCATTATTGGAAAAAGTCTTGTGTATTTCCAATCCAAGTTTGCTTATTTTCAGTTTCCAAGTGCTGTATTATTGCACTCGTGAAGAGTCTCTCTCACTGAGGTGTTTCTGTCAAAGTTTTGATGTGCTTCTGCTCAAGTCATCTTCTTTAATTGTGAGATGATAAAATTGTTCATCTGGGTTTGCCTGAAATAGTAGAACATTTCTTCTACGGTCCAAGAAATACTCTTCATTCTCTATACTGTTTTATATATTCTATATATCTATATATTTTTTTCTATACATTTTCTATATAGTTCTATACAGAGACCTTTTAACTTTTGACCATGTTTCAGGGAATATTTTTCCCATCTCTTCTACTCCACATTAAAGTTTCCCTTTTTCTTTGTTTATATTTGCAGTAACTTATCAGCCAAATGTTGGTTATCTGCATTAAACTCGTACAGGAGCCAAATATGGCTGTACTAGTTACTTTTTAAGCAGTCTGGTTTTGAAATTGCGTTTCTACCTTTGGAAGCGGCTCATGAATCTCAGCAGAAGGCATCAGCCTTGTTCTGAGTTGGAGCAAGAAAAAACCTCTCCAGTCTGCTGAACTAGCACTGATAAGTCAAAGTGCTGAAGGACCAAGGGAAGCAGAAAGAAACATGTAACAGCCTCATGTAACAGCCCCTCAAAAGAAATTTTTAGACTATTGCATGGGGCTGTGCCAGAGTTCAGCCTGGTGGAATCCCCAGGCGCTGCCTCACACCAGCTCCTGCTGGGGGTGCCTGCCGACAGCTCTGTCCGTCCAGCACCCATGGGAACAGGCTCCACACGCAGGCCAGGCCAGCAGCACATCACCCCCTTCCAGCACCCATGGGAACAGGCTCCACACGCAGGCCAGGCCAGCAGCACATCACCCCCTTCCAGCACTCATGGGAACAGGCTCCACACGCAGGCCAGGCCAGCAGCACATCACCCCCTTCCAGCACCCATGGGAACAGGCTCCACACGCAGGCCAGGCCAGCAGCACATCACCCCCTTCCAGCACCCATGGGAACAGGCTCCACACGCAGGCCAGGCCAGCAGCACATCACCCACTGAAGCCTTGCTCTGCCAGCACAACCTCTGCCCAGCCTGCACTGCTGCACCTGCTGCCCCAGCTCCGCGTGCTGCTGAAGGAGCAGGCGTGTGGCCGTGGCTGCAGCAACGTCCTTAGAAATCAGGGGTGGCTGGAAGGTGTGGGAGTGAAACTGCAGGGGGCTGTGAGCCATACCAGGGGGTGAAACGCAGCTGTGGGTGAAGAACTGCTGCTACTCCTGCTGCTGCTTGTGAATGACAGACTGGAGGACACGGTCAGCGCGAGGCACTGTGTGTCAGCACGCTTCTCAAAATGGATGGAGAAGTCTCTCAAGGACTTGGATACATTCTTTTCCTTCATTCTTTAGACACAGAGTTGCACAGGACTGTTACAAACTGAGCAAATGCTTCAGTGACAGCCCAGCGCCGCTCCTGGGCCCTGCCAGGCTTCACAGGACCATTCCCCTGCAGAGCTGTCAGTGCCCGTGGCATTTTCCGGTTTTATCAAGGTTTGCCCTCTTTTTGACGTCACACCAGACTGACCAGAGAACAGCACAATTTTGTCCAAACACCTCCTATAAAGGGCAAAGCGCTGAATTTGGCTGTGCAGTGGTGATTCCTGCTCAGCCCCACGGAGGAACACCCTCATATCTCAGGTACCTCCAGGGTTTGGATGTGATCAGCTGTGTGCTCCTCCTGCACATTCGCTGCTCCCTGTGAGCAGTTCACAGGGAACGTGGTGAGATTCCTTTAGTTTGCAGGTGGACACAGCCCACTGCCTCTGTGGGATGTTGTGGGTGCTACTGAAAAGTGGGGGGTTCATGTTTCAGACTCACTTGTGACATTCCAGACTGCATGGAGAGGGGAGCAGGTAAGGAAATGGGTGCTGTGAGTGACACCAGCAGGGAGGAGATGGTGTGAAGAGCAGTCCTGCACCGAGGGTGGTGCTGGACAAAGTGTTCTGCTCCCAGTTCCCGTCTGGGTCTGCCCTGAACGGGTGTTGGCTGCTACCTAAGTCCCATATACAATTTATGTCCCTTTTTACCATACTGCTAAATCTTTCCATTTAAAAAATGCTGAACTGAACTAGTTTCTGGAATTCAATTACAATCCTATTTGAAAAATACCCAAAGGGCTGGAATTGAGCTGGAGCTGGAGTTGTTCCCTGATGCTTCCAAAGCAAGGGGCTGTAGGAAATGATCTATTCAACATGTCACTTGCAATCAGAACTGCTGTTGCCTGTAGTGTTCAATGACGAGCCAAGCCTTAATGTTTTTAAGTTCTCAAACCTAAGCTTTCCCAGGAGGCTTTCTGTGGGGAAGGTGGGCAGGTTTTGTTGTTTAGTTGGGGTTTTTTTTGGGTTGCTTGGGACTTTTCATTTAGAACAAGCAGAACTGTTGTTTTATGCTTTGGTGCAAGGAAGTTTTTCAGATACAAAGCATTCACAAATGTTCTTCGGAATAATTATTTCTGCTTTTTTGTGGTGTGAGAGTTGGCAAATGGTTTGAGGAAGGAAAATGTGTGTCAAGGAGGTGTTTCTGAAGAGCACTTACTCGGAATCTTGCAGTGAGTGGGAGCGGAGCCCGTCTAGCTGCCTGCAGTCACAGCCTGAACCTGCCGGCTGCTGCTGCTGCCTTTTCATTGTTCCTTTTGAATTTTGTGTTTCTTTGCATTCTTGGAGCTCTGAAATCCCTCTCAGAGCAGAACCGTCTGCTTTAACTGCAAACCATGCTGGTGGGGAGGCTCAGTGGCACTGGCCTACTGGCATTTCAGGTCCTGCTTATGCCACGGGGCTTCAGGGGGACAGAAATGTCACAGACAATGTCACAATCATTTTTAAAGGAAGGACGTCTTGTGGAGTACCTTTAAGGAGTGTCTTGTGGAGCACATCCTGGATGGGCTAGAAGGGTTCAGTCAGGTAAGGTTTTCCCTTTGAGAAGAGCAAGGCTGAGCTCTGATTTTGTGTTGATAAGTTACAAGCAATGAAACGATGCTAACACTTCAGGTCGTGTTTGTAAGAAGGCAAGAAAAGTACCTGAAGGAAAAGAGGAAATTTATGATTTCCCATAGAATCCCAGAATCCTAGAATCATTTGGGTTGGGAGGGACCTTGAACCTCCGCTTGTTCCAGCCTCCTGCCAGGTGCGTTGATGTGCAGGTGTCTGAATCAGCTGAAGAAAAGAGCACTTTAGTCAGCACGACACCACACATAACAACGTGCAATCCCCACTGCTAACTCACTGCTGCTGGCACTGGGTGATGCTGGGTATTTTATTTCAGCTGTTACTGCTCTCCGCAGTTCAAAATCATGGGTGATTAAGAAATATGTTGGAGTTTCCCTGTCAGTTACCAGGTGGAGCAAATCCTTATAAGTCCATGGACACGAAGGACACCATTTCATACCAGCCCAGTGGCCGGTCTGAATGCCTGATCCCAGGACACTCATGTGGTTTATGGCTGTTGCTACCATGGCTTTCTTTCTAAACAAGCAGGTTCTCCTTGTTTCCCTCTGTCAAGGATGTCATCCATCATCCCCACACACACGTGCCATGTGCTGTACCAAAGGACAAGATGGACCAGCTCCACCACAGCTGTCTGCAGCAGTGGGGCAGAGCTGAGCACTCCATGGGCAGGGGAGCCTGTGCTGTCACCTGGGTTAGTGATGCTGGAGGTGAGCCAGCTGGACAATGTCATGGCAAGAACACGCAGAGGACAGCATGGATGTACATGTAATAAAGCCAGTTTGCATCTTGAAATAGGAATAAAGTGTGATAAAGCTGTAACTAGGGCATTTGAAATTTGATGTTAATCTTTGGAAAATGTATTTGAAGTGATGAAAGTAGACACAAGAGCAGGTTAGGTATCTCAACAACAGGAACAGTCAAAAATGGTTTGGAGGTTCTGTTAATAATTTATCATTCTTTAATTGTGTGGTTGTTGGGTTTAGTATAGTAAGTTCTTTGTAAATATGACAGTGAAAATCATTCCTGCTCCTTCTCCCTTCTTTTGGTACTGTCAGCTCATTTTGGAGCTTCCCCTGTGAGCGTTGCACTTGGTTCAGAGTGTTTGCCATGCAGAACAGAGCACGAAAAGTACGTCGGGGTACTGTCCCAATGGCCATGTGTTTATATTTATATTTATCTATAAAGGATACATGAAAATGATCCTGTGACCAAAAAGGACAACCAACCATTGATCAGTACTTTTAGCAAGATCTGAGCATGCTTATGCAAATTACAGTGATAAGTGACCTCAGATTTAAAAGTAAGTTATATAAATGGTTACATAAATGGATGCCACAATTAAAGCACATCAATCACACACAATACTCAGTTTTGTATTAATGTGTATAAATCCACACATGAATGTATAGATACACAGGTACAAGTAGTTGTTACTGTACAAAGTTAATGATGTCTGGGTCTTTGCTGCTGTTTAGTTTATTTGCATTTATCTGTCATTTAGTCACATGTGTACACTGCCCATCTCCAGCCTGTTCCTGCCGTTCGTGTGGCCGTGGATGTCACACTCAGGATGAGCAGATCCTTAATGTGGTCAGGAGGGAGGAGAAGGAACATGAAACTCAAAGGAGTGGTGTTGGTCTGACTATTGTGGCTTTTGGAGGACGAGTCACAAAATCAGAAATTCCAGAAGGATCCATTGGTGGCAGGTGTGAGTTTGTAACAGGCCAGTGTTACCAGAGTGTGGTGAATTGGGGGTCCTGCACAGCTGATATTACAACAGTGGTCTTTTTTTGCAGTAATGTTCCTGTTGAGGGAGAAATGGAACGACAGGGTCGGGGCAAGGCTGCAGTCAGTTTGTAAAAGTTTTACACAGTGGCTGATTTCCCGGTGTGTATGTGCTCATTTTTGAAGGTAATTCCTAGAATTGCAGAGGGCAAGTCATAAGGGATATGTCTGACCAAGCAGTGCTTGGTAAACACAGGTTTGTATTGCAGCACAGCTGACCTTGGCTCCTGCTCCCCGGGGCTGGGTTTAGCCCAGCCTTTGGGGTTGCTTCTGCTGTGGGGCTCCCCGGGGAGGTGGCCTACCTGCCTGGCCACCTGCAGGGTGCGATTCCTGATGGACATGCTTTTAATCTTCAAGTCCTTGGGCCGGCAAAGAAAGGCTGAGGTTAAATCCAGTCTCATTTGCAATGCTGCTTGCTGCCACACTGCGTGGTGGCTGTCAGGCCTCACTGGGACCAGTCTGCCATGGGAATTGGCTCTGTTGGTCTGTAGGGTCTGGATACATCCTGGTTAGAGAGCTGGCAGTGTATGGGCACTCCTACTCATCCCTCGTGGATGCCTGATGATTTATATTAAACCTTGAAACTGAGACCTCATTCTATAGGGTCTCAAGGAACTGAACAGTGAGCCCTGGCTGATTTTAGGGGTTCTGACTTCCAGCTTTGAATAACAGATTTGTTGCTGGCATGCACAGGTTCTAGTTAGGCCACACAACAGTGTGATGCTGGCAAAGACTTGGGCTGTGCAGTAGGTGAGGTGCAGTAGTCTGCGATCTAGAAACTTCATTTATTTCTGTTTGGTTGATTTATTTTTTCCAAGGTGAGTGACATTTCCTTTATATAATGTCACCAGTTGGTTTTTGCTGAGGAACAAAGGACACGTGCTAATAGTAGATATTTTTGTAAAGTAGTTTGACCTGTGCTTGGGCAGAAGGTGCCCTGTGAGTGAAAACACACAAAGGCTGGATTGCAGCACTTCTCTGTGGAGGATGATTTGTGCTGGGTTTGTAGAAGGCTGATCTGACCGTGGGCTGTTCCCAGGGGCTGCCTCCTGGACGTCTTCATGGAGCAGCAGTCAACAGCTGAGGTGACACACTGTGTGAGGAAGAAGTGCTGAGACACTAATATCACAGAATTTTGTTGATCATTCAATAAGTCAAAGATTTTTTTTCCCTGAGACAATTCTTCTTCCTACTCCCTTCTGCACTGGGCAGAATACAGCCTGTGGTTTCTAAAATGCTCATGAAAATCAGTCCATTCCCGGGATCTTTCCGTTGTGCTTGCCTCAGTGCATGTGAGAGAATGCACTCCATCACTCCATCCCTCAGTGGTGTGCAGCAGATAAACAAGGATTTGTTTGATCAATCTAGCACTAATTCCCTATAGTTTTGCAGTATGTTTGGAGAGAGAAGAGGAGGTTTTTAGGGATCTGGAGAGTTACCTGTGCAGACTGGGATGAGCTGGGAGCTGGAGGGAGGAGGGGTAAAGGGGAATTTTATGCAGGAGTCCGTGTTCTGGTGTATGGCCACTAACCTGGCACAGCGTTTACACCCAGGCAGAGCCCCAGGGCAGGACTCCTCCTGCAAGCCCCCTTTACTCTGTAAGGCTCCCAGTGACCTCAGCAGGAAAACCTCAGTGTCCACCCCACTTGTGTTTAGGTCTGAGCCGTGGGGAAGCTCGGTGTGAGAGGTTATTCTACTGCCAGAGGCTCTGGTTAGGAGTGTCCTGTGAGGATGGCAGGTGTGAGGACATGGAGCCTGTAAGGTGAGTGTCAGGCTAGTCCATGGAGCAAATGGGCAACAACCCCCAGCGCTATGGACCCCATCAGGGCATGGAGCTGCTGCTTTCCTTAGGATGGAGCAGAAAGGGTTTGGGGCAGTTGGGGTCACGAATTAGTAGTGACACTGGCAGTGCTGGGCAAAGGTTGCACTCCATCGTTGCTGTTGGACATGAAAAGACTGACACAATTATTCAGCCTTCTGAATAATTCTACAAAGTTAGAAGGCTGAATAATAACTCTATTAACAAGGCAACTCTTTTTATACAGCTGGACCTAATTGGTCGTTGATTAACACACTATCACTATGATTGGTTAATTAAAATTAACACTTCTCTACATCTAAACAAGATAACAAAACCAGCTGTGCAGATTTGTTTAAATTCTTTCTTTGGGTTGTTTCGAGAAAAATTATCTCTTCAAGGCTCTACTGCAGCTGAGAAAACTAGCAGTAGCTTTAAGGAAAAAACTAAAATGAGACCCACACTCCATGTCCTTCAGATTCTTTTCCAACATAAACAATTCTGTGATCCTCTCATTCTGCTGGGCAAGAGTCCTGTGTGGGTCAGTGGGTGGAGGGGCTGCTGTCACAGGGCTGAGTGCCACAGGCTGGGGAGATGAGCTGTGGGGAAGGGCCCCTGCACTGCACCTGGCTGTGGCTGTGCAGGGGCAGCCAGGGCGGGTGCTGCTCGTTGGCTCTGTTCTGAATTCTGCAGAGTGCAGTGTGTCTGCTCAGGTGTGTTTGAAGTTGTGTGGCAGCAGAGCGGAGCTTGTGGATGGTGTCACGCCGAGCGGGGCGGGTGTCAGCTCCGCCAGCTCTGTGCTTCTTGGCTGACACCTGCATGTCAGTTGAAGATGAAATAGAAACCATACACAGAGAACAGAAGGTGGCTGCTGAAAGGAGTGGGAGAGAGGAAGAAAGCAGCAGAGACAAGACATGTGCAGACCAGTTCACTTTTCACACCTGCAGCCTGTTGGCTCAGCCCGTGGGGTGGAAGCTCCATTGCCCTCAGCCCCCTTTGGGCAGGGCTGGGTGCACTGGGGTGCTGTGGAGGGCCTGCACACTGGTGTTCTCTGCTTTGTCACCTGCTCCCAGGTCGGGATGAGCCCTTCTTGCTCCCTGCAGCTGCAGGATGGCTACCCTGGAAAAGGCTTTGGATGTGGCCAGATCCCTTTGTGGACCAGTGCCACTTCTTTTAGTGGAGTTACACAAGGAATAAACTAAACCCAAGAGAATGATTTTGAGAGGAGGGTTATTTTTGTTCTGTTTGTCTAATGGACTTCTTGATCTTTTGGGTTTGATTTGGGCTTGGCAGCTTTTTCCTTCAGTTTTGTTTTATTCCTGTTTTTTACTACTCTCTTTCTCTGGTTCCCTCCCTCTTGGCTTATTTCCCATCTGCTTTTGGGAAACCCAGTGATTATAAGGAGGAGAATAAACATCAGGGCAGCTGTAATCACACAGGGCTGAGCAGCTTCTCTGCTGAACAGGCTGAGCCTGGTTTTCAGCAGCAGCAGCATCTTGGCACAGTGGTGGGTCCACAGATGTCCTGTGCCCAGCTCAGGTCCTTCACCCAGCAGAGGATGAGGCTGGCACTGCCAGGGAATGGGGCAAGAGATATGTTGCTGTGCAAAAGATGGCATGAGACATTCTCCCCAGTCAGTGGTGAAGGTGTTCACCTCTTCAAGGTGTTGCCTCTGAGGTCATCGAGATGACAGGCATTGCAGTCAGCTGGAATTGTGTGATTGATTGTTGGGGTCAGTCTCTAAGTCTTTAATTATTTTAAATTATATGACAGCAAGATTGAATAGAATTTTGAGCTGACATAAAATAATTAGGGGGAAAGAGTCTCATCTAGCACTTTTCAGCCACGTGTGTTTCATGAGAGTTGTCTGCCAGCAGTAGGGATCAGGAGACCTGGGCTTCACTCCTGAAGCAGGGTGTATTTCCTTGCTCTGTACATTCCCTCAGTGAGAAGAGGTTGTTGGAAAATATAATTCCTTCTAAACTAAGCAGTAATTCTCCTTCAAATTATATCTTAATAAAAAAGAGAACATCTTGGCCTGTCTCTGATTTAGGCACACTGCATTTTAAATCTATCCTAATTATAGTGCTCATCGCTTAACATTCATTTAATGAAGATCCTCATTTATAAGGACAGGGTTGGCAAATAGGAATTAATGCCATTATAACCTGTGAGTCTCCCAAAGGAAACAAATCGAAATCTTTGTGAAGGAAACGAAACCTTATTATTTATAGCAAGGCAAAGCACAGAGGCCCCAGCCAGACCTTTGTGTATGTGGCTCAGGGGCCTGCAGCAGACATGGTTTGGAAGGGACAGTGCCCTGCTGCTGTGGGCATCGCTCCAGCTGGGGCACAGCTTCCCTTGAGGAGCCCCCAGGCCAAGGATCCTGTCTTGCAAGTGGACCTTGGTTTTGTTTTGGTCTCAGTTTCTGATTCAAGACCAGAACTCCTCTCATCAGCCCCAGAAATAACCCTAGTGGTTCACAAAGGCGCAAAAATAAGGATGGAAGGAATACATCACAGTTGTCTCAGTGGATTTAGAGTGTTGTGGTGGATGTACATCTCTGCTGCTGTCATTTCATCTTGTGCTGATGTCAGAACTGCTTGGTTTGAAGGAGCACTGTCAGGTTGTATTCACAGGTGTTGATTTCAATGCACATAGGAGCTGGATGCTTCCACTGGCTCCTTAAAAGCCTTGGTCATCCTGAAAAATGTTTCAGTGGTGGAATTCAAGTGATGGCAGTGAGAGTTATGTACCAGCCTAAGAGCCCTTAGGGCAGTGCAGACTTGCACAGGCCCCTGCAACCCTCACAAGTATCTCCTTCCTTACTTGGAGGCTCCAAGTCTCTGGTGACGTGAGGGAACGGCTGGAGCTGGGCCAGGGGTGGGTTAGGGTGGAGATCAGGGAAAGGTTCTTCCCCTAGAGGTGCTGGCACTGCCCAGGCTCCCCAGGGAATGGGCACGGCCCCGAGGCTGCCAGAGCTCCAGGAGCCTTTGGACAACACTCTCAGGGATGCACAGGGTGGGGTTGTTGGGGGATGTGTGCAGGGACAGGAGCTGGATGAGGTGATCCTTGTGGGTGCTTTCAGCTGAGGATATTCCATGATTTTATGAAGCCTCTGAAAGTTCTCTGTGTGGGTGGGCACCACAGCCCAACCCTGTGCCAGAGCTGGGCATTTTCAAAGCACTGAGTGTTTGCCCATTTTACAACAGCAGCCTCGAGGCCATGGGGTAGGTGTTGGTGGTGCTGTCTGCAGTGGGGAAACTGAGTCAAAAAGCTGAGCTCTTTTCCTGGGATGAAAAGTAGTCCAAGCAGTCTTATGAGCAGTGAGGATTTTCCCTATCTCTGCATTCAGGTGTTGCTGAAGCTGCTGGGCTCCTTGCAGGGACTGCACAGGCGCTGTTCAGTTTGCAAGAGGAGCCCTTTCCCTTTCCCTTTCCCTTTCCCTTTCCCTTTCCCTTTCCCTTTCCCTTTCCCGTGAGGTGATGTGATGTGATGTGAAATCCTGGCTGTCCAGTACAGCTTGAGTTCTCTTTCATTTAGGCCTTAATTCAAGATGTCCATGCAGGACACCCTCACCCTTGTGCCCACACCAGCACATGGGTTCCTTCTACTGTCCTTGGTCTTGAGTCTCCTGCTGAAGTGACACCGACGTGTGTCCCTGTTCTCCTGAATGACTCCTGAGCTCGCTGCTTGGCTTTAACCCTGGCAGACAGCAGGCTTCAACCCTCCAAAATCTCTGTTTCATGAAAACATGGGACTGATTAGATGAGACAAGTCCTTTTGCTTAGGAAAAGGCTTGTCTGTTTGCTCTGGGGACACCGGAGAGCACACAGGGGAGAGCTCTGGTCAGAGTTCACCCTGCAAAGCCACCAGGAAAACAGCCCAGGACTCACAAACCCATGGAACAGCTCATTTCCTTGCTCTCAAAACAGCCTCCCTCTTTCCCCTTTTCTGTCTTTTATTAACTTCTCTTGTGCTCAGTGTTGGCTGTTGCATTTCTGGATGCTGGGATGGACACTTCACACTGGCCTGGCATCAAAACGTGAAGCATGAGCCTCTCCAGTGCTGGGCAGTCCTGCTCTTCTGCAGCACCTATGGCTTTGTCCAGGTGGTGGAGGCTCCTGGAACTGGGCAGGTGTCTTCTGTACAAATGATGTACAAATGTCCAAACAAATGACACCTTGTTGTTAAGGAAGAGTGTTATTGTGCAACACCTGATCAGTGACACACCGAGGAATACCAGTCCTTAAGGGATAGGGGTGAGCTCAGGGTAATCACTAATTGGGACCTATAAGAGTGCTGTGGATTCTTCTTCTGTGTCTCATGGAGCTTTGATGATTTGTCCTCATGAGTTGGGGTGGAGCAGTGCTGGGAAGGGAAGGGAAGGGAAGGGAAGGGAAGGGAAGGGAAGGGAAGGGAAGGGAAGTTAGCCTGTTTTTTCTTTGGCTCTATTTCTGTTCTCCTAGATTTGACTTTCTTCCCCATCTAAGAGTCTTTTTCTTGTTTATTTTTTAAATATTTTTCTATATTGTCTTCTGGTTGATAATGGAGACCAATATCTCCATGGTTTTGATAGAACAGATACTATGTGGGTTAATTTTTCTCCTGAAGGTACTTAAAATGTTACCTCCCTGCAGATGACAACCCAAGGTTGCCAGAAACATTCATGCTATAAAACCAGTCTAATTTACACACCTTTTATTAGTGTTGCCTTCATAACAAAAAAATCATTGTTAACTTTATCAGAATATTGAAACTTGAACATCTCTTCACTGTGAACACAGAAGCAATTTCATTTTAAAGTGGCAAAGGGCAGAGTTTCTAATAAAAATGTAATTTGTAGCCTCTGACTGCAAAAGCTTCTAATGTGCTAATTCTCCTTTAAGTCCGTGTAACGTGGGTGAGATATCAGCTTAAACAGCTGCAATATCAAAGCCTTCACTTGTCATTGATATTTTTTCCCTACAACAGTTTTGGTAAAACTCAAGCACTTTTAAAATAATATTTCCCTTTTATCTCATTATCAAATTAGTTTTACGCTGCCTTAACATGACTTAAATCACTTAATGACCATTTAAAAATCAACCATTAGGTTGGTTCAAATTGTTCCAACAAGATTCCTGGATGCAAGGCAATTAATGTCTTAGGCTATCTTTGCTGTGTTTATGCAGGAGGGTTTTTTGAGCTGTGAGAGGTGGTGATGGCTGCTGCTCCAGCACCCCACGTCCCCGCCCTGCTCTGCATTCCCAGTTCCTGCTGGCACAACTGCAGCCCCTCAGGCATTAATGGCCATGGCACAGCGAGTGAGGGGCTTTGTGGGATGTCTGGGAAGGGTTTTCTCTCACAAAAGAATTGTCCAGCCCTGGGCACTGCTGCCCAGGGTGGTGGTGGGGTCCCCATCCCTCCAGGGATCCCCAGTCTCATCCCTGAGGGATTTAAGAGCCCTGTGGATGTGGCAGTTGGGGACATGGGTTAGTGGTGGCCTTGGCAGTGCTGGGGAATGGCTGACTTAATGGTCTTTGAGGGCTTTTCCAACGTGAACAATTCTATGGCTCTGTGCTTCTGTCCTTCACCAAGCAAACATTTTTTGCTTCTAACCCACCCAGCTTTTCCTAGTTCTTCCCTGACAATGGTAATGAGCCCAGATCCCACACTGACACTGCACAGAGTGTCATTTGTGCTGCAATTCAGAGGCTGAGGGGGAGAGCAGCACTGCTCAGTCACTGTATATGATTTGGTTTTCTTCAGCTGGAGAAATGCGTTGATTCCATATTATTGGTAAGTAACCACCCTGAGAAAAAAGACATTAGTGAATTGGGTAGGAGACGCTTCAGAACAGGGCCCTAGCTTCTACCACAGCTGGCAGTGCCCTTCTGCTTTTTATTCCCAGGTGGAAACGCTCAGACCAAGCCCAGGGTCAGTCACGGCCCCCTGCTACCCAAACCTTGCTCCATAAACCCAACACGGGCAGCAGGAACACCTTGTTCCTCTGCTGGCAGGAATGATTGCTTGGGGCTGTCTGGCAGTCTGGCTTTAACCTTTGGTGAGAATTTGGTTTTCTGTGCCTGTATCCATATGGAAGCCACCAAGAGTCCTGCTGGTGGCAGTGCCTGGAGAGCCCAGCTGTGCTGGGTGAGAGGAGCGGCACGGCCTGGAGCAGGTTGATATTTTGCTTCCTGCTGTCCCGAGGCAGTTCAGCTGGGCGATCTCTTGGACAGTTCACACTCCCAGAGAGAGTGAACAGAGAGGGCAGCCGCTTCTCCCTCTGAGCAGCTCTAAGTGGCCGAATCTTATTCCAAAGCCGTGCTGTAGTTGGAAATACTGAATGTGTCTTGTGGGGCCTGCTGGAGTTTGAGGTCAGTTATTTTTACTTCTCTGCGTTGTTCTCTTAGATGTTTGACTCTCTCAGAACAATGGCTCCCACCACGCTGCAGCCATCGCCCTGGCCACAGCTGCTCAAACCTCCTCCCATCCCGTGCCAAGGTCTCATTTCCTTACTTCAGCTAAATATAGACTTTTCAAGCTTTTGTAGAGAGCCTAATCCATACCTTTACTGAGCTTAGGCAGCTGAATCCAGTAGCATAAACAGCTGACACAGCTTTGTGGGTAGAGGAGTCCTTTACATTCTCTTACACTGGCTCTAATCCACCAAGGTTTGTTTAAATTTTCTACTGATTAATCTGGTATTTTTCTACTAATTTTTTTCTGGTATTTTCCACCAATGTAATAGTTTTCTGTATATATGTACAGAATTCTGAGAACTGGATTGTTGTTATGGTGATTTTTCCTGTTGGCAAACTTCAGTTTTCTATGCTGGCTTCCCAGGGACACACAATAATTTTGCATTTTTTCAAGTAACTGTTTATTGAAAAAAATCAGCCAAATCTGCAGTTGCTTTCACACAATTCCAAAATACTGATTTCTGTTTCCAGTCTGGGTTCACAGAGATGAGAATGTCTCTGGCTTTGGTTGCAGAGCTTCTCTCACCCTGGGCTCTTTGTTTTGAAGGGAGCTGGCTACCACATTGACAGCTGCAACAAACCCACCAAGGTTTCTGGCAGGATCTTATTTTGACACAACATTTACAGTGGTAATAAAAAGGATGTGTTTCTGTATCTTAGCTAGTTTCGCCTTTCCCAGCATGGTTACAGCCTTGGTTGTGCTGCTGCTCTTCTCCCACAGCAGGTGTGTCTGTGGTTTATGATGGTGACGTGCACCACCACGTGCCTTTGGGTCAGCACGGGGTTCAAAACCACCTCTAAGGGCTCACAGTGCATTTTAACAGCTGCTCCCCTGCCCCAGGTGTGCCTGTGTTGCTTCTTGGATACCTGCACATGCTGCCAAGGGCACCCAGAGCCCTGAGTGCGGGCCAGGGACTCTCATGGGACGGGTGGGCGCAGGATTGTGTGTTATCCCTCCTTTAGCAGCACCCAGGTCATGGCCTTCCTGCTTCTGGACCAGCAACAGAAGGCGTGTCCACCCTGTACGAATTTCTCCCATTGCTGAACCGATTTTGGGACACGCTGGTGTCCTGCAGAGCTTGAACAGGGAGAGAATGACCTGAGAGGTTCTGCAAAGTGCTTGGTAGAACTGGCTCACACTGCTGCCTGGCCTTTGGGATGGAGCAGCCATCCTCTGCTCTGCTTCCTCCAGGCAGAAACAGGAGCAATAAACTCTGAACTCCTGCACTCATCTGTGTTCAGCGCTGCTGGGGAATGCCAGGAGGCAGAATGTGGCCTTGTGTGTGGAGGTGGCAGAAGAGCAGTGTTTGCGTTCTCTGCAAGCTGAGGAGCACTGAGAGGTGCTCTCTGCTCACTCAGAGCACTGGCAGTTGTTCCCTGCTCCCTGCAGAGCACTGGGGAGGCATTTCAGGTGATGAAGTAGAGAAAGCCCATGGTGTGATCCAGCCTTGCTTGTGCTGGAGCTGGACGTGCCTCTGATGCCTCTCATGGGTGATCTTGCCTAGGCAAGTTCCCACGGAGCCAAGGCACCAGGGATGGATCCCACAGCACCCCACTGAATCCTTTTCTCTGTGTAGTGCCTTGCAGCCTGGGCTGCTCCTGACACAGGCAGCAAGAGGAGTCCCCTTTGCCCTTCCTCCATGGGCAGGACAGTGCCATGCTGGACCTGGATTCTTTGGCTGGCTGCTTGGCACTTGGACTGTGCAGCAGCTTCTTGTCTCGGGTGCTTCAATGCTTTGCTGTGTGTTTGGCTCCTCCCCAGCTCTGTGCTCCATGGCATTGCTGATGGGCAAGCCCAGGGCTGCGGGTGCTGCTGCTGTGTCCCATCCAAACCCACCTGGGTGGCATCCTGGCACACCCAGCTGTGCTGACAGGGGTGTCTGCCTCACCTCCTCATCTTCCTACATTGCAGCAGAGGTGGGACCTATGGAAGTTGTGCTCATGGAATTCCTTGCCAAGATCCCTCTGGTACTTCACAGCTGCCCACACATATTTTGTGAAGATGTGTTTTGTTAATCAGGTTTACGTGGGATGGTGCTGGGAGAACTCTGTTTAGGTGCAAAATAGTCTCCTTGGAAAAAAACATCCTGTGGGACTCTGCCACATTTTCATGGAGTTCTGCAGTGGGCTACTGGGTGGGCTTGCGGCTGGCAGCTTTTGGAGCAAGCCCTCAGGAATGCAGGCTACAAAACCCAGCCTGTAGCAGGGCACACGGCCCCAAAGCTGGTTTGGGCAGGGTGCTGCAGCCAGTGCAGCCACACAGCAAACACACGGGGCTGTCGTTATCCATGCTGTGCTTGGGGATGGTCAGGCTAATGGCAACTTTACCTTCTTGTGTTCCAGCTGTGTCGGTGTAGAAGAAGAAGAGGCACCAGATATTGACATCTATCATTGTCCAAATTGTGAGAAAACCCACGGAAAGTCGACCTGTAAGTAGCCCTGTGCAGCCAGTCCCCGATGTGCAGCAGGGTGGGAGTGTTTGAACAACAGGAGCTTTTCATTTTGGTCCTTGCAAAAGGCACGCCTCAGTATCATGTGCCATAAATACTGGAATTCAAACCAGAAGGTGAAGAAAGATGTTAGTGGGAGGAAGCTGCAGGTCGGATTATGGACCTTTGGCTGCAGCCTTAGGCTTGTGTGTGAGCTCATGCAGGCACTGACCTGGGAAACTGCAGTCCCTGGCTCCACAAAAAATGGTCTCCTTCCTTGCATGGATTGTGCCCACACTCAGTAGTGTGGGCTAGAAAAACCCTGTGGAGGCAGCTAAGTGCTAGTAGGAGGAGTTTTGGAACCTACGTGGTGTTTTCTGTCTGCAGATGAGAAGAGTAAGAAACAGTTTGTTGTGCTTGGCCTGGATATGGAATTGCAGCGATTGCAGTGTCAGTCAAAATTGTAGGATACACTGAGGGTGCCAATTCTTGCAGTTCTTTCACAGGAAAAGGTTCTCCTGAGCAAAAGTGACAGTTGATCTCAGTGGGAGTTTTGTCTGGGAAGGAATCGTGGGATGTGTTTGCTTTGGTCAGATTAATTCACAAATTCTTTCTATTATACAGTGGAGAAAAAAAAAAGAAAAGAAACCAATCCTTGTGAAAGATGAAATGCTTAGCTTGAAAACCAGTTATTGTAAATAAGGAACAGTGCTAGGGAGGATCCTGCTGCTCTGCAACCTCAGGGCATCCTGCAGAGGAAGAGGACCATGCTCACCTGCCAGAGCTGAGGGAAGCCTGACGACCTTTTATTTAGTGTCAAATAAGGGATGACTGCAAAGTGGCTCCTGTCGTGTTAAAATTCAGAATTTTTAACCCAAGCAATTATTTCTGTATTGCCATTAATTGTTAAAGTTTAAAAATTTTCTAGTAGGAATGGGTTAAAGTCTGAAGTGTTTGTTTTGTGGGCAAAAAATAGAATTGTATTTCCACTGTGATTTTTAAAAAATCAGATGTGAACTGGAAACCTGCAGCTGTTCCTGTCTCCCAGAGAGTCCAGTTGAGAAGCTGGCAAAATCCCCGTTGGGGGGCTAGTTCTGAAAGACTTAACAAAATCAGTATGTCCCTACAAAATGTTCTGGTTTGAAAGGATCAGCCTTTCTAGTGTTTTGTTTTTCTGGATGCACAAATAACCACAAATCATTTTGAAGTGAATGATTGGGGATTGGAGAGGGGGTGACTGCAGACACACCCAGACTGTTCCTAACCCAGGAGGGAAGCAGCAGCACAGGATTTACAGCCTCTGAGAGTGTCAGTGCACAACATTGAGATGGGTCTGATACTTTGATTTCTTTCACTTTTCTTTTTTTTTAATTATAAATGATGAAAGGCACCTACTTTTCAATGCAAGGGGAAAAACTCAGACAGATGCAGCAAAAACCTATAATCAGGAAATGAATATCAATTCTATAAAACCTGGGGTGTGTCATCTTAGAATTCAAGACATGGCAGTTTTGATAAAAAGATTGCAAGTTTAATATACCAGTTATGATGAGGAGAGTTGAATTGACAATAACATTCTGATGCTTTTTAAAAGGTCTCTGTCTATCCAGTTATTTTTATCCAAATAAAAATCCACTGGTGTGTCCCACAGCACGCAGCCCAGCAGAAAGTGCTGCTGGAGCACAGTGCCACCCCTGCCATGGCAGGGACACCTTCCACTGTCCCAGGCTGCTCCAAGCCCCATCCAGCCTGGCCTTGGGCACTGCCAGGGATCCAGGGGCAGCCACAGCTGCTCTGGGCACCCTGTGCCAGGGCCTGCCCATCCTCACAGCCAGGAATTCCTTCCCAATATCCCATCCAGCCCTGCCCTCTGGCAGTGGGAAGCCATTCCCTGTGTCCTGTCCCTCCATTCCTTGTCCCCAGTCCCTCTGCAGCTCTCCTGGAGCCCCTTTAGGCCCTGGAAGGGGCTCTGAGCTCTCCCTGGAGCCTTCTCCATGTGAGCACCCCTAGCTGTCCCAGTCTGGCTCCAGAGCAGAGGGGCTCCAGCCCTGGAGCAGCTCCAGGGCCTCCTCTGGATCTCTCCAACAGCTCCACATCCCTCTGGTGTTGCAGCCTGAAGACCTGGGGCAGCTCTGCAGGTGGGCTCTCAGAAGGTGCCCCTTGACCCTCTTCCCTCTGGAGATGCAGTGTTGTGGGAACACAGACCAACATCCATTCTGCAAGGACACTTCCTTTTCCCCCTTTGAATACAGCATGGGCAATTTAGTGACATGCAGCACCAATCATCAAAGAATGGGTGTGCAAAAATTTTATTTAAACAGAAATTATTGCTATCCTAACACTGAATTTGGTGACAAGGTCACAAGCTGCGTAGTAGTTTTCCCTACTAACGTGTAGAATTGTGATCCTGTGGAAGAAGGAGGCTGTTCTGCTGTAGCCCGTCCTTGCAGGGTACACCAGGCCAGGGTAGTTAGAAGCTGGATGGAGTGAAGGAGGGAGCGGCTTGGCTGGAGAATTGCATCTGCTGGAATTTGCACGAGGATGTCCTGCTGCAGGGCTTGGGTGCTGCTGGGGGATCGCCTCCTTTGCTTGTTAACTGCTCCAGAGTCTGTTCAGACCCGTTATCCAGCACTATCAGCTCTGTGATAAAGGAGTAGGAGTTGTTCCAGTGCCAGTAGTTCACTGGCAGGATTTAATTATTGTGAGATTAGCAAAGGGAAACACAGACACCAATTGTCTGTTATGCAACTTGTCTGGATTTAAAAATATACGTGTATTTCTGGAACTTGCCTTCTACCAGATATGTTTTCCAGATGTCAAATTTAAAAATCATTTTCCTCTCCTTACATTTTCCACATTACCACTGTGGTGAGTGGCTGCTCTCAGAAGATTGCTTCCTGTCACATGGCACTTTAAGCCATTCCTGTTTAATGAAATGTGTAGGGACTTCTCTTCGGGAAAAATCATCCATATTCATCCAACATTTTCTGACATCATTTCAATAAAATGTAAGGGCTTCATTTGGGCAGGCTTGGCTCATTTTCATAACACAGTCTGAAATGCTGGGTTTGATTGCTGCCTCGTTTGCAGCAGGGAAAATCAGGAGAAATCCTTTGGAATCAGTGGAGTTACAGAGCTGCAAGTGAGCCAAAGGCTGTGGCTGGCTTTACGTGCATACACCCTTTGGTGTTGATCAGTAGAGAGCTCACAGGGTGCTCCTGGGTATCCCTGCTCTAGGGAAGCATCCTGGTCATGGTTGGAACAAGCTGGGCTGTGAAGTCTCTTCCAACTCAAACAGTCGTTTAGGTTGGAAACAACTCCAAGATCACTGAGTCCAACCTGGGACTGATCACCAGCTTGTCAAGACCAGAGCACTGGGTGCCATGTCCAGTTGTTCCATGAACACTTCCAGAGATGGGGACTCCACTCCCCTCCCTGGACAGCCCCATCCCATGCTTGTCCACCCTTTCATTCTTCCCAAGCATTCAAGTTGATGATCCCTTCTACACAAATAGGTTTGAAATAATATATGTATACCTGTGAATTACTAATCTTGAGATACAGTTTTTGTAAAAATGTATGCCCTTTTTCCAATGTTGGACTTCCCAAAGGTTAAATTTGGATCAGAAAGATCTGCAGAAAAAGAAATTTGTGATAAATTACAGAAAAGTAGCTTTTCTGGCCAAAGCTGGGCTCTGTTGCACGTGGGAATGAGCCTTTGGTCCTTACTGTGGTGTTCATGGCAAAGAACAAATATAGAAAGTGTGGCTGAAAATGGCCAAGGGTTGAGTTTGATGCAGTGTAAGGGACTCCAGCTGCCTGCCAGGAGACAGCCCCTCCTGGGGAGTGCTCTGGGTTGAGGAATCCAGGCTGCTCTGCAGGAAGGCTGGATGGGAGAGGTGGATGGGGAGAGGTGGATGGGGTGAGTGGATGGGAGAGGTGGATGGGGTGAGTGGATGGGGAGAGGTGGATGGGGTGAGTGGATGGGAGAGGTGGATGGGGGGAGGGGATGGGGGAGGGGGGTGGGGGGAGGGGGGGGGGGGAGGGGGGGGGGGAGGGTGGTGGGGGGGGGGGGATGGGGGAGGTGGAGGGGGTGAGTGGATGGGAGAGGTGGCTGGGGAGAGTGGATGGGGAGAGGAGAATGGGAGAGGGGGATGGGGTGAGTGGATGGGGAGAGGTGGATGGGAGAGGCGGATGGGGAGATTTGTGGAAGAGGCAGATGGGGAGGTTCTGGGACAGGTGGATGGGGAGGTTCTGGGACAGGTGGACGCCTGCCAGAGTGCAGGAACCCTCCTGGTGCCGAGGCAAAGATCTGCACAGAGGTGTTGGGAGAGTTGCGGTGGATTTGTCAATTCAGCACTGATCTGTTGCTTTCCTTTGCTGACACTCCGTGCTATCTGGAGTATAATAAAGGAACATGCTTAGAGGATAAGCTCTTTAATTTTCCTGGGGCAAGTGACACCTCTTTCCCTGGGATGTACACTCCGAGTGCAAGCACTCTCCTGGTGTGGATTCAGATGTGCTGAGAGGGGGAGGAGGTGGAGGTTGGGAAGGGAGGGAGAGGAGGAAGGTTTGGCATTCAAGCCAGGCTTGTTTCCTTTGTTACCAGGAGCATTGAATTAATACACTAAGCCTGAGAGTCATTAAGATAAAGAACTAGCAGCTTTAATGAATATCTCCAGCTAGGCTGGAGCCTGCATGGAACTAATAAACCCAACATGCTTTGTGGAAAACCTGGGATGGACTCACTGGGAGATGTCTTTCCTTGAGTTATTCCAGGGCTGTGGTCGGGAAAGCAAAATTTGCTCTTTCCAAATCTCATGTATTATATGTCTAGCCTCCAGATTCCTTTGTGAATGGAAAAGTGTGTGGATCTGTGTGTGTGCAAAGAGTGAGGAGTGGGTGCCATCCGTGAGGAGTCTGCTGCCTTCCCTCACTGTTTTGATAAGAGGTCTGGACTTGGGGTGAAATACTGAGTTTCATGATGTAAAACTATGTGGAGAATGAAAATGTGTGAGGCTTTAAATGATACAAATGTGGAAAAACTCCATTTCCTACCCAAGTGGGTTTCTCTGGACACACTGTGGAAGCAGGAACAGCTGAGGGAGATAGTGCTGACTCAGGGGAAAAGCAGGACCATTTTTTCTTGCTCTGTGTTATCCAGCTGTCAGAGGCTGGGCAAAACCACACTGAAACCTGACTGGCTCATGTGTGCTCATTCCTGCTGGCCCTTTATCCCTGATGGACTGTCCTGTGTGTCCATCCCTCACTGGGAGCACAGTCATGGGGCCTCAATCTGCATCAGCTGAGCCATAATAAATTCCCTTCCCTGCAATTCTAGCAATTAACTCCTTTTTTTCCCTTTTCCTTTTCCTGTTCCTTTTCCTTTCCTCTTCCCTCCCCTTCACTGTCCATGCTGTGTTCAGGGCACACTAAAATCCCATCAAACTTGGTGTCAAATCTGGCATTACTGGACAGAGCTTTATTCTGAGGTAATTCCTGATGAATGCACTCTCACAGATCCATCCTGCAGGCTGTCCAAGGGGCTTTCTGGGAATTTCCTGGTGAGGATGAGGGGCAGTGTGAGAGCCCAGGGTGTCCAGAGCCAGGGTTTGTGTGAGGTTGCAGGCACTGCAGCTCAGCAATTACCCAACTGCTGCCCTCTGCTCCAAAATGCTCACTGCTCTCTCTGTAATGGATCTTCAGCTGCACCACAATTGTCTAATGGGGCATTGAGAGCAATATTAAAATCTGCAGGAAGCTGGTGGGGGTTCCCTCCACTCTGCTCGTGTGAGAAATTAAATGAAGATTCGTCCTTCCTGCCAGTGTCTTAAGAATTATCTTCAACTTCACATAGCTGTCCAATTCATTCTTTTTCAGTGAAAAAGAAAAGAAATTGGCATAAGCATGACACCGGCCAGACAACGGAGGTCAAGCCTGTTCAGAATGGGAGCCAAGTGTTTATAAAAGAGCTGCGAAGTCGGACGTTTCCCAGGTGGGTTTTGGTGTGCACGGGGTGCAGGGCTGGGGTCCTGTGAGGCTGGCCATGGTCTGTGCTGGAAGCATTGCAGAGGATTGGTGGTTAAATCAGTGCTGTTGGACTGTAGATGTCTCAGGCTCTTCCCTTTCTCACATTTGTGCAGCTGTATTCAGATCTCAGCTGAGCCCAGGGCCTGTGGATTTCTATGGGTGCTGGGATTTGGGAAGGCGAGGATCATGGAATCAGAGAATGGTTTGGGTGGGAAGGGCCCTTAACGCCCATGCAGCGCCACCCCCCGCCATGGCAGGGACACCTTCCACTGTCCCAGGGTGCTCCAAGCCCTGTCCAGCCTGGCCTTGGGCACTGCCAGGGATCCAGGGGCAGCCACAGCTGCTCTGGGCACCCTGTGCCAGGGCCTGCCCACCCTCCCAGGGAACAATTCCTTCCAAACATCCAATCTAAATCTCTCCTAGTTTAAAATTCTTCTCCCTTGTCCTATCATTGTTTGCCTCTGGATAAACTCACTCTTGCTGCTTTTTATAAGCCTCCTTCAGTACTGAAAGTGGCTCTAAGATCTCCCCAGAGCCTTCTCTTCTCCAGGCTGAACCAGAGTGTGTTTGGCTCCTAGAACATCCACTTTCATAAGAAACTAACCCACTTATTGCATAGAATTCTCCAGTTCTCAAAATCCTAATGACTTTGCTCGTCTGTCCCCATCTTGGACAGAACAATGACATGCTCAGTTGCTGGCTGACAAAGGCTCTCTCACTGGGGTAATGAATGGTGCTAATTGTTAGGTGACATGCCCCACATGTTAGTGGGCTGCTCCACAGCCATTTGCGAGTGATCATTTTCTTCTGGCTCTTTAATGTAGGCTGTAGCCAAATAAATCCTTAATTATTAATAACTAATTATTTTAGAAGAATCCTTGGAGACTGGCAAAGTAAACACAGAACTTCCTTTTTATGGAGAATTTAGTTTCACGTTTAATTTAAGATACTAGTCTTTAGGCTGCTTAAAGAAAAAAACTGAAAATAATTCTGGAAAGCGTTTTGCAGCTTTTAGAGAAGTCTTTTGCTGAGCTCAGGATCCAGCATTTTCACTTGCTTGGCTATTTCCACAGGGGCCTGCAAGATTTTTTATCTTTGCTGTTTATAATTTTTTTTTTTTTTAATAATTTGTAATTTGACAAGTTGCACAGCTCATTTTAAAAAAGATTTATGGCCCAAGCAGACTGATTTCAGTAACCTCGGGTGGCCTGAGAGACTGCAGTCAGACATGCAGTTTCTCTGAGTCACTCCAACATTGTTATAAATAATACAGCCCCCCATTTTTTCCCTTTGTTACTCATTAATGTGTGCATAACAAAATCCTGCTGCCAAATGAAATCTCCTGAGACAGGAGGGTCTGTAGCACAAAGAAATGCCTGAAAGATCCAGGGCTCAGACACACAGTTTTGTGGAGGAATTTTCTCCTCCAGAGCAGAAGAATGGGATGTGCAGATGTGACAGAGCAGGCCCCAGCACAGGGGACAGCGGGCTCAGACCAGGAGCATCACTGGTGACTCCCTGCACGAGGCAGGGAATGACAACCCCCAGTGAGTGCTTGAGAGGGCCTCAGGTCAAAAGGAGAACAGTGAAGAGAGCAAAAAGGCCAAAAATATAATTCATGTCATTCTGTTCTAAAATGTTTAATACCAAAATAGCGCTGGAGTAGCGAGAGTAGCAGTGATAACAATTAAATTGATTATTCCCTCTGAGGTGGGCAGGCCCTGGCACAGGGTGCCCAGAGAAGCTGTGGCTGTCCCTGGACCCCTGGTAGTGTCCTAGGCCAGGCTGGGCAGGGCTTGGGGCAGCCTGGGATAGTGGAAGGTGTCCCTGCCATTTCAAAATGATCTGCAGAATATTTCCTGAGCACATTATTTGACTGCTTTAAAATTATTTGCAAAGCATTTATAGGGCCATTTATTTGAGATTGGGTCATGTTTTTAATCTCACCTTCTTTAGAGTGAAACATTTAACATTAATTCCTTTAACATTGATGACTGGTAGCTTGACTGATCACTGGTAGCTTTCCTACAGTTGAGGAAAATGTTCTTTTGCTATAAGCTGTTATTTTAGGACTTCCCAGTAGCTGGAGCATGAGGCTTGAGCGATTGATGTTGCATGATTTTATTGTGGCCTTCGTGCTTTGCAACAAATGGAGGTTTGGCTTATGTACCTAATTTGCCTGTAATTCCTTTTTCCCAGTGTCTTCCTTTCAGCAGTGAAACACAGAACATTCCAAACTCAGCACAGACCCTCACCACTGAATCTGTGTTTGCTTTTGCAGTGCTGAAGACATAGTGGTGAAAGTGCCAGGCAGCCAGCTGACAGTGGAGTATTTGGAAGAGAAGGGCTTTGCAGAGCCCATCCTGGTCCCCAAAAAGGACGGGCTGGGCCTGGCTGTGCCTGCACCCACCTTCTACGTCAGCGACGTTGAGAACTACGTTGGTGGGTACCTGGCATTGAAGAATTCCACTGCTTGGAAATTGAGTTATTGTCATCAGGGCTTGACAGTGACTTTCTGGAAATAATTAGTTGTATGGAAAATTGTAAAATGTATTGTAAGATACTGCCTGTGCCATGAGCTGTGCTGGTCTCAGTGTTTGTTACATAGCGGGAGCTTGTAGTTAGCGATTAAGTCACTCTTGTTTTGTGGGGCAGCTTGGCAGTGAGGCTGAGCCAGTCTGCACTGCTCCCACAGCTCTGCACAAGCAGTAACAGCCAAAGTAGTATCAAGGTATGGTTTTCCCAGGGACATGACTACGAAAGCACCATTTGATGGGTATTTATGTATATGCAGGTCTTTCATGCATGTCTGTCTGTGTGGGTGCATACATAAGCAACAGGGAGGATTCAAGGGCTGAAAAGGTCAGAAAATCAGAAGATTGAGATGTTCCTGGACAGGTTAACTCACCCCCAAGCATAGAGAAGGGGGCAAGGCAGGCTGTCCATCAACCTCTCCTCTCCACTGAATTCATGCGCAGGGCCTGAGCGGAGTGTTGATGTCACTGATGTCACCAAGCAGAAAGATTGCAAGATGAAGCTGAAGGAATTTGTGGATTACTACTACAGCACAAACAGGAAAAGGGTCTTAAATGTCACAAACCTGGAGTTCTCTGACACCAGGTAAGGATCCAGTCTGCTGCACAGTAATTACTACAGATTTATTTTCATTTATAATTTGTATTTAATTTATTAGTTTGTTGTTAGGGGTTAGATTTGTTTCTTTTTTACTTACAGAATTTTTTCCCATAAGTTGCTAGGAGATTAACTGCTGGTACTTGTGGGTGCTTGACCGGAACAAAAGAGGTGGCCAAAAGTCGGGAGAGGAGCCCAGAGCACTGGGCTACACTTCTTCTGTCCCTGGGAGTTTCCCTGGGAGGGAAAAGTGAATGAGAGTTTTGGGGACAGGAAAAGGCCGAGGCTGGGGGAGGCAGGCTGTCTCCTGCTCTCGGCATCGCAAGGAGGACGGCCAGGCTGTTTGCTTGCTGCCAGAGGAGTTCGCTGTCACCACCAAGTCCGGTCCTGGGAAGCCACCACCGTGTGCCCGTGTGCCCAGGAGTTCTGAGCTCGCCTCCTCCTGCCCAGCTGGAGCCGGGCCGGGCCTGTCCCGCCGCTCCTTCGGCGCCGCTCCTTTGGCTACGGTGGCCCCGCACCCTCTGCCCTGCCGGGCCATCCCGCCCCTGCCTGCCGGGGACATTGTGCCGCTGCTGCCACCACCGCAGAGCCTCTGATTTATCTCATCCACCAGCCCGGGGTTTTCCACTGTTCCAGCTTTGGTGCTCTCAGAGTCCTGCGGGGGCACCGAGATCGGAGTGCCCCGGGCTTTGTGAAGCAGAGCCTCGAGGTTCCTGGTTCTGTTCTGTTGTTAATGCAGTAGCTGTTGTTGTTTGTTTTGTTTTGTTATACATACTGGTAAAGAGCTGTTATTCCTATCCCCATATCTTTGCCTGAGCACCCCCTTAATCTTCAGAATTATAATAATTTGGAGGGGGGGAGTTTGAATTCTGCATCCCAAGAGAGGCCCTGCCCCTCCCTAGCACATACCTGTCTTTCAAACCGAGACATTTGTATATAACATATTTCCATATAATAACATAGCTGTCTACTATACTTTACTACCCTATGTGTTTATTTTTGAATTATTATTATTTACAAAGAATTATATATAAATTATAATTTTAAATTATTGAATCCGACATTGTCTGGGATATGTGGCTGAGTTCAGCCTCTTCCTTCCCCACTGCTTTTCCTCCTTAGAGAAAGTTGTTTAGCAGATCCTGGTTTCTCTGACTTTAGGTGTAGGGTAAATGTCACAGGGTGTCCTTTGAGGAGAATAACTTTGGAATTTTGTTAAATTCTGTAATCCTACAGCATGTGTTCTAGTTCTGGTTTCAGTGCTTTTGCCAGGTAACCTGTGATCTATCTGACAGCAGCTCAGGGTCAGGGTGATGCTGACTTCCCAGTGGCAGACCGGGGGTGGTGGTGCAGATCAGAGGGATCAGATATTGTGAGGAAATTCCTCCCTGTGAGGGAGGGCGGCCCTGGCACAGAGCAGCTGGGGCTGCCCCTGGATCCCTGGAGTGTCCAAGGCCAGGTTGGATGGGGCTTGGAGCAGCCTGGGACAGTGGAAGGTGTCCCTGCCCAGGACTAGACGGGAATGAGATGATCTTTAAGGTCCCTTCCAGCCCAAACCACCCATGGAAGCTGTGATTCCATGATTAGCTGATGCTGAGACACTGCCTGGTGTGCTCCATAAGTGAGCAGTGCTTTCCTTCCAGCAGTGGGCCGGGGCGTCTCTGAGACACTGAACACCAAAAGCTGTGCAGTGTATTTTCACAGGGCCTGTATCCTTTGGGGTAGCTGATGCTTCCAGAAGAGAAGCACCAGGAAAAGGAAAAGATCCTTTTACACACAAACACACTACACAGATGATAATGAGTGTCAGCAGAAAAACAAAGAATGTTTTTTTGGGGAGCATTCTGCTTTAGCACGAAGGCTGAATAAAGAAGGCTGGTGGACAATGACAAGCTCATTTTTCCCAGGCATTCCCCCAATCCCTGTAGCTGGGTTTTAGTTGCTCACCCCCATCTCTGCAGAGAGCAGCTCTGCTCACTGCAGGTTTGAGACCACCAGGATCCTCAGCAGACATTTGTTCCAGCTTTCTGCCATTATCCTCAAATAATGGGGTCTCTTTTTTTCCTGAAGGACTGCTGGAGCTGTCGTTCATTCTCTACTAATTGAGACATTAATAGCAAATATTTTATTTCTTAGCATAGACAGTGACAGTCTAATTGAATGCACAGCTCCATCTTCCCTGCCATGGAAATGGAGTTATTGTCATCAGGGCCTGACACTGAGCACAAATGACATGTGGGAGCATTCAGTATTGGTTTGAAGTGCAGATACTTATGAGGTAGAGTGTCTAGCAGTGAATCTTCACCTCCTGCGCTATCAGGCCAAATTTTGGACTATTAGAATCTAAAATTTTGCACATTCTAGGATGAAACACTTAATATCTGGTTGTCATGCCATTGCATTGTCTTAGCTGTGATGACAGTATATGCTATGTATTTGACAAAAACATAATATATGAATGATATAAATAAATAAATAGGAACATATGTTCAATGTGAATGAAGATAATAATTTGTATAAATTTAGATACATATCCAGTAAGAGTGGGTTCTTAATGTACATAGATAGATTCCTTCATATAAATTATAGAAATATATATCTTGTGTTTTAAATATATTTACATTATCAACCCAAATTAGACTTTTTCCTTGTTCTGAGCTTTTAATTTAATTTAATCAATCTAAATAAGATTGCTGATTTTCAGCATCAGATCGAGAGTTATTTATCCATAAGCATTAATGTTATTGTTATTTGGATTATTAATCTTAAGCTTGAGTTGCTGATTTTTACAGTTTCCCAGGGGATTTCTGACCAAGTGCACACATTTCACTTTCTGTTCTGGAGGGGACTGGGAAGGTGACTGTGATCACAGCACTGTTGGTACCTGAGCCTGTGAAGCAGAGGCTGGAAAACTGCAACCAGCACATATTTGCTCGTAGATGATACTGTTGAAAGAAGGAAAAGGATGGTTCTTAAGTCATCACACTTAAAAAACCTTAGATCTGTGTCTGTAAACAGTTTTCTCTAATTTTCTGAATGAAGAGCAGTTCCACTGCCACAAGAGGAGCTGCTTCAGTTTGCCATGCAAGTATTTGTCACAGTCGCTTCTTGCTGTACCAGGGTGCTGGTGCTCCATTTTAAAAGCTGCCTGTCTGTTCTCCACTCTCTTTGTAAGGATGTCCAGCTTTGTAGAGCCTCCTGATATCGTTAAGAAACTGTCCTGGGTGGAAAATTATTGGCCTGACGATGCTCTGCTGGCTAAACCCAAAGTGACCAAGTACTGCCTGATCTGCGTGAAGGACAGCTACACTGACTTCCACATAGACTCTGGGGGGGCTTCTGCCTGGTACCACGTGCTGAAGGTGAGGGGGGCTGGCATTCCGGTGTAGCTAGTAACTAACTCAATTTTATACTCAAAGGCCATCATAGAATTCTCTCCAGAATTCACTTCTCAGGTTTTTTTGTCATCACCCTGTTGTATCTGAGCCTTAACTGCTCTACGTGAGTGCACTACCAGAGGTGCCAGGGTCTTCTGAGTGAGGAAGCACTTGGAGCATTGGAGTCCTCTGTGTATTTTCTCTCTATTAGCATTTTTGTTTAGTACCTTCTGCACATACATCACCCTAGGGCTTAAAGATACCATGTCCTGTTTTTGCAATGGGATGGAACCTGGCACTGTAAACCTTTTGCACCATCACTCTCACATATCTGAGCAGATGTGATCAGCTGTGATTTAATTATCTCAGCCTTTCTGTACAAAGCTAATTAATTTTATTTAATACTGCCAAAATACACAATGTTACATGTGTATTTCCATAAATATTTGTGTGTGTGTGTGTGTGTGAGTGTGCGTCCACCAGTGCAGTGTTGCTTGATTTGGCTGCTCATTGCTAATTTTATATTTCTAATTCAGGGAGAAAAGATCTTTTATCTTATCAAACCAGCTTCCGCAAATATTTCTCTGTATGAGCGCTGGCAGTCAGCAGCAAATCACAGTGAGATGTTTTTTGCAGACCAAGTAGATAAATGTTACAAATGCACCGTTAAACAAGGCCAGACACTCTTCATCCCATCAGGTGAGCAGGTGGGGGAGGAGGGCTTTCCTCATCCTTTAGAGTAGCACATCCAAAATGCCAGAGGGGTGGGATTTGACAGCTTTCTCTGACAAAGTATGAAGTCTAATTGTCAGTAGAGGTTTCATTTCCTGTGCTTACAAACAAAACAGATCAGAACTTTCACTGCTTTCTATTAATGTTTTAGCAGTCTTTTAAAAGTTAAACTAGTAGGCAGAGTGTTCCACTCATGGTCTAGCTGGGTTGTAGTAACTCACGAGTTCTCTTTCTGTGTCCACCACGTCATTGGTGTTTCTGACATCTAACAGACAATTTACATTGAATGAATTGGTATTCTGACCATGACACTCCCAAATCCTTGTCACAGACAGTAATCTCCTGTGCCACTGAGGAACTACAGGTCACTGTGTGTGAGTAGATTCTTGCACCAAATGTTTACACACTTGAATTTTACCTTGGGTGCAAGAAGTGGAAAGTAGGTGTTTCTCTTATGACCATCTGTGGAGCAGATGGTGGAACAAAACCAGAGCAATTTACAGCGATTCACTAACTGCAGTAGATTTTTGTATGAACAGACATGTTTGGAAAACACCTGATTCTGACACCGTGATAAAGCACAGGTCAGGGGCTGTTTCAGGTCTTTGTGGAGACAGGAAAGCAGCTGCCATTATGTAGCAAAGCAAAGAAGGACCAGAGGCAGCTTGTCCAAAGTGTGTGTGGTTCTGGGGCTGGGATGTGTGGGTGTCTGTGGAGCAAGGTGCTCAGTGAAGTGTAGACATCATTTCGGATTGAAGTCTATGCTAATGGCCTTCGAGTTCTTCTCTTGAGGACTCTTCTCTCTCCTTTAGGTTGGATTTATGCAACTTTAACACCAGTAGACTGCCTGGCCTTTGCAGGACATTTTCTACACAGTCTAAGCGTGGAAATGCAGATGAGGTAATCTGTCTTTAAAATCTACTGTTATGTAGAGGCTCATTTTTTAATGAATCAGTAATAATGAATCACTGACAGTAATGCTGGTGTAGCTCTTGGGCAGTTTTGGCTGGTGCCCCCACCTCTGTCCCCTCTGACCGTGTTCCCTTGTGCTGAGTTATCCTGAGCTGTCCTTACACCTGTTGACAATGCAGGGGAGGATGCCTGAGGTGCCTGGATTGATGTGGCCACATCCTGAAGGCAGAACTGCTACACATTGCCTGGAGTTTTACCCTGGCACCTGCCACTCACTGCTGGATCAGCTCCCACCTGCTCAGCTGGGCTCTTTGCCCAGTGTAAGGCAATACAAGCAGTTCTTTACTGATTCTGGGCATATAATGCAATAAAACCATCATACATCTGTATCTCAGTATTTTACCAGTGCTGCCATGTTCTGCTTTTGGCCTGAGGCCAGCCTACGTGGCAGCAGGACAAAGAGGGAACCCACTGCAAAGTGACCCTGGCACTTCTGTGACACACTGGTGCTCTGCCACGCTCAGGTTCCCTGTGGCTTTGTCTTGCAGGGCATATGAAGTAGAAAGGCGATTGAAAATCATCAGCCTGACCCAGTTTCCCAACTTTGAAACGGCGTGTTGGTATATGGGGAAGCATCTACTAGAAAAATTCAAAGGTAAAACTGCATTTCCCTGCCCGCCCTGGTGGCTCAGCTTTGGGATCTGAGGACAGTTACCCTGAATTTCAGTAGCCATGACTGACAGGAGCACCGGGTGGGAAGGCTCAGCTGGATTTGGGACACAGTAAAAACACTGCTTATTACCATCAGGTCGTAGTAGGGATTAATTTATGGAGACCAGCTCTCAAAGAGTTAACTTCAGCTTTCCCAGTTACAATTCTCAAATTAAATGCTTTCTGTAAACAACTGTAGCTGTCAGTGGTTGAATGACACTGGATTTTTTCTCTGCTTAGGTTTGCATAAAGCTGGACAACAACCTCCTGCTCATCTCCTTCAAGGAGCAAAGATTCTCAATGGTGCTTTCAGGTCATGGACTAAAAAACAGGTAGGAGAAGCAGCCTGGATTAATATTACGTGTTTGTCAGTTGTGAAGCAGAGAGGAAATTCTGGAACAAATAACATCTCCAGTGCAAAACATCCAATTCTAAGATGCCAAAGAGAAGGAACTGGAAGAACTGGGGGTGAGCAAGATGATGTTGCAGTTGTGAAAATTAAATAATATCTGAAAAAAGATGATTGACTTTGTTGTTCTCTCACAACAACTTGCTACAATAACATCCAGAACAGGGAAAAAAAATTCTTATTTGGATGTCTAATGCAGTCAAGATTGATTTAAATACATAGGAAAAAATATAGACAAGTCACTTCAAGAGGTTTTTTTTATTATTATTTTTGAAGAAAACATGCACAGAAACAGCAATTTGGCTTTGTTGTGTTTTAGGCTTTAGCAGAGCATGAAGATGAACTACCAGAAAACTTCAAACCAGCACAACTTATCAAGGACCTTGCCAAAGAAATAAGATTAAGTGAGGTTTGTGCTGTTTTTATAATATTTACTGTATTGGGGGTCCAGGCTATAAAATGCATGGAGGTGTCACCCACTGAGTGTGGTACCAAATCCTGCTGAGTGGAGATGTGTGACAGCAAGAGATGACCACAGCTGGCTCAGCTCCTTCAGAAAGATACTGTGCTTCACCCTGTTCCTAACCACATCCACAGACCTCAAAACTGAAACCTATCTTGTCCTTTGATCCTCTTTGAAGTAGTATTTAAGTTTTCTGATTGTCAGAACAGCAAGTTAAGCAGAAAATAATTTCTTTTTAATTAGTCAGTGATAATTTTAATTGGGCAGCTCTTTTACTGCTAATTTTTCCTGAGGGCACGAAGTGTGATGCTGCTGCATTTATCACATCAGAATTAAATGGAAAGGGCTTTTGCTCGAGCTGATCAGCATTTTAAGCAGAAGGCTGTTCATTTTATCCATCCTGTGTGGACAGGCCATTGAACAGTCCCACATGATGGTACAGCCCAGGGAGGGTTACATTCCCTACCAAGCCTCCAGAATTGCAGGCCAGGCTTGAGGAATGTGGGAGTGGGAGCTGGGGGTGGGGATTGGTGACCAGAGTGTTACTGTGGCCTTGGTGGGACCTTCATTCCTTGGTCACACTGACCTGTGCTGCAGATACCCCTCCATCGCATCTTTGGGCATCTTTGGGGTTTGTTTCCCCATCTCATGGAGGGTGCATGTGAATATCAAAAACGAGACAGGGGTGTGTGAGCAGGCTGTGCTTTGTGCCAACCCACAGAACGCTTCAAAAGCCAGCAAAGCAGACACGAGTGCCAACCCCGTGGCTGAGGAGATCTGTCCTGTGGAGAAGGAGGAGGCTCCATCGCCCGTCCAAGTCCCCCCTCCGCCCCCACCTGTAGAAAAGCTCCCTAAAAAAAAGACTCCCAAAACTGTGAAAACCCCCAAACAACTCAAGCCATCCAAACCCCCAAAGCCTCCCAAGCACCCCAAACCTCCCAAAACACCAAAAGTGAAGGGAGAAGGCAAAAAGAAAGGAAAGAAGGCGAAGGAGAGCCCACCACCAGCCATCCCCAACCTTGACCTGCTGGAGGCACACACAAAAGAGGCTCTGACCAAGATTGAGACGCCAAAGAAGGGGAAGGTGGGTCGTGTTTTAACCTCTCCCTCTTCTCCCACCCTCAGAGAGGTAAAATCCCTCCATAAGTCTCATGCAAAAGGTAATATGTGCAGCACATTGTGGAACCCTGGCTCTGCAGAAGCAAAGGAAAGGTTTGTAACTGCTGGCTCATTGCCCTTCTCCTACCCAGCTGCTGGGTTTGATTTGACTGTTGGTTGGTTATTTATTGAGGTGGAGCCTCCCAGAAACCCACTGATCTTAAAAGGTGTCAGTGACGACAGAATTGTTTCTAAAGAATCTCATTTGCTTGAGATGTTACTGTAGAATGAGTGACTGAAAACAGAACAGTAGGTTTTTTTCCACTTCTGTCCACATAGGACATCTTTCTTTTTGATCTCCTTTAATTATGATGCCCTTTAATTCAGCATGAATTTTGCTACGGATTTTGGTAGGGGCCAGGATCCATCAAGGCACTGACAGAGGAATGGTTGTACGCTGTTGGTGAAGAAATGTCCATAACTCTTTCCTAGAATGTTTCTGAAGTTCTACCAGTTTGTGTGCAGTTTGTGAAACCTGGCATGGTTTCCAGCCAGACAGGGAGATGAGAGTATTGGTGTATCAAGGAGAAGTGCAGCTGCTGTTCTGCACACTCTGAAGGAAGCAATACTTGACTGAACCTCAGTTTGGGGTTAAAAAAGAATAAATGGGAGTTTTCAAAAATATATCATGTTATTTCCCAGGTAAAGCCTGTGTTTCTGACATGCCAACACTCCATCCTCATTCAGAGGTCTTTTTCCTGACTTTTTTCCCAGGCTGCAAAGAATGTTTTAAGTGTTCCCAATAAGGAATCTGCGAGCAAGCAGGATGAGGTGGAGAAATTTGAAGTTCGAGAGCAAAATAAAAGCAAAACAGAAGCCAAATGGAAATACAAGGTAATGTCTCCTGTTAAATTCTGCCACATGATGATAAGCCAAGGGTAGGGAATTGTTTGGCTCTGCCTAAGTGGAGAGAATGAGGCACCAATTTTCAGTTCCCAAGGAAAAGAAAATTAAGCAGGAAATAATAAATTAATCCCTGATAAAGGAAGAGGGAGTGGATGGATTCTTCAAAAGCATGTGCTGAGTTGTCCATTTGTCCATTGTGACACCAGACTGTTAACAGTGGGATGGTTCAGGGCTGATCCCTTTTGTGATCCTGGCTCTGACACAGTCCTTCTAGTTTAACTCTGAAATCAGTAACGAATGAGAAGTAAATAACCAATCAATAACTAACTAACAGCTAATAACCAATAACTAATTTTAATGGCATAAAATTAGAGGTAATGAAATCTGAATTATGACCTGTGGATTAAAAGCTTGCCTTTCTTGAGGCCTAATGCAGGGTGAGTGAAATTCACTCATAGAATAGAACATTTTGTCTGCAGGGAAATTTTCATAGGGTTTTTAATAAGGGAAAATTTACCAGGCTTGGATTCTGAGGGTACCTGGGAAACTGATTTATTTATTTTGTTTTGGTCTTTTGCCTTTCAGAACAGTAAACCTGATTCACTTCTAAAAATGGAAGAGGAACACAAATTGGAAAAGACACCTTTATCAGGAAATAAAGACAACAAATTCACATTCTCTTTCTCTAATAAGAAGTTGCTTGGGTAAGTAAAAATAGGACAACACATCAACTAGAAAAGGAAATTGAAAGATCATTATTTATATTTTTTATCCAAGATAATGAAAATCTACCTTTCTGGTCAATGTAGAAAATACCCTATCATTAAAACTTTTTCTAGTGCTCTAGTCAGAGTCCTATTTTGAGGTATAAGCCGTAGGTTCAGAAATGTGTTTGTAAAATTATTCTAGTTGCTTTGGCACCCCTGAAAGAATTCAGTTTGACTGAGATTTCTGCATAGAGATACTCATTTTCTGTCAAGTCACAAGCTGGTTTCTACTCAGAGTCTTGTTACTGATTTGCAAATATTTTTTTTCAGTTCAAAGGGAGTCAAAACTCATCTGAATACCAGTGTGTTTGGGTCACTGCAGAATTTTAAAGAGGACAAAGCCAAACCTGTACGGGATGAATATGAATATGTGTCAGATGACGGTGAACTGAAAATTGATGAGTTTCCAATCAGAAGAAAGAAAAACACTGCAAAAAGAGAACTGCCCTGTAAGAATATTTCCTGGTTTGTCTTTATCTGCTCAACAAAGTCATAGGTGGTGATTGTCCGAAACAATCAATACAATCTTTAAAATCTATGTGGTTTATAATAAGGAAGACCATGTCTTACCTGTCAGTCAAAGGTGAGTGGAATAGGAGGGCTGATTTTTGAAGGGAAAAAACTCATGACCTTTTGTTTCTTTTTATTTATTCAGTTTTATCAGGTAAGAAGGAAGCCCTGCAGCACACTCCCGTTAAGAAGCCGAAGGTGGAGTCGGTACCCTACAAGGTATGAGGTGATTGGACCTTCAAGGGGAGGCACTCCTAGAACATGAGGCTCTTTAAGGTCCTGTCCAACACAAACCATTCTGTGATTCCCTTCCAGTGACAGAGCAACTCAAGTGTTTGTTTTGTGCCACTTGGTAGAGCCTCTCTGCCCATGATGGGCTGAGATCTAGAACACTCCTGACTCAGGTGAGCCCAGCCCAGCCCCTGCAGTGTCAGTGAGCCTGGGTGGAGCTCACCTGCAGGATGGGACAGCCCAGCTCTGAGTTTGCTGTGTGTCTGAAGCTCAGTGCTGGAAATCAAATGACATTAAAATTAAACATTTTGCCCAACAGCAGTTAATACAAATTCATATTATAATACCAGAATAAGTCAGAAAAAGCAAAATAGTTTGTTAAGACAGAACCAAAGATGACCAAAGTGTTTGGCCTTTAGTACTAAGGAGTTCTTTTCATCCTGGTTTGTGTCTGGGACATTCAGGAGGAAGTGCAGACCTCTGTCTGAGTCAGCACCTGAGGTCTGGGCTGGGGGTTTCTCCCTGTGCAGGAGCCTGAGGAGGGAGTCTCTGGAGACAACAGACTGGCACCCCAAGCAATAAGGGCTGGTGCTGTAGCAGTCTGAAAGCAGGGCAGGAAGGAGGGAAAACCTGCACCAGACTGCAGTGCCTAGACATCTCAGCCCCAAGAGGGTCAGATATAGGCAGCTCCCTTCCAGAGCCTCACAGGACACTCTTCCTACATGTCTGTCCCATTCCTCTGCCTGATCCTCCCACTCTGCTGCTGTGGGGATGGAAACACCACTGTTAAAGGGGAGGGATCCCATGAACAGGATCAGATCTCAAAGCTTTGGAACGGGAAAGAAAAACCTACCATGCCTACAAAGAAATGGATTTTTACCCTGTACTTGGTTTTGTTCTCTTTTTGGTTTGTTTGTTTGTTTGTTTGTTTTTGTTTAAAGAAAGCAAATTCCAAAGGCTAGGCTTATGTCTTTGGAGGAGCAGCAGGCTGAAGAATTCACTGTGCTGTTCTTGGGGATCAGCTCAGTGAGATTCTACCTTTTTTAGCCCTTTCCTTATTTTTGCAGAGCGAGGACTCATCAGATGAAGATTTGCTTCACATTGACACAGAGGCAAAACTGGGACGCAATTCTAAAGTAAAGAAAGAGAGTGGAAGTTCAGCAGGAATTCTTGATCTTTTGCAGGCAAGCAAAGAAGTTGGGGGTTTAGAGTATAACACCAACAGGTACGCACCAGGAGATGCTTTTCCATCTTACCTGTGAACAAAATTGCTCTTTCGTGATTGTGCGTGAGTGAGAATGAATTTTGCAGCTTAGTAACTGCTTTTTCTCCAGTAAGCAAACTCTGATCTGGAGGGAGAGAGAGGAAAGGTTTTGGTGGTATAATTTGAACAAATGGAGGATTTCACATCTGTAGATGCTGAAGATCAGTTTTAGCAATAATGCTGTAATAGACAATGCAAAAGAAGGAAAGTTCAGTGACTGCAGCTTGAGGGTGGAAATGATAGTTTTTAATGTAGTGAGATTATAATAAAGTAATCTAAATGGCCAGCATTTCTCCCATAAGGCACTCTTAAGGTGTCACAAATGCCAGATGTTTGAAAGGATATGGGAAACTGCCCTCCCTCCTATCTCTGGTTATCATTCTTCTTCCCACCAAAAAATATGGCTTGGGGAAGAAAGCAAACTCTTTGGTGGGTGCTTCTGTACCTGAAATGGAAGTGTCTGCCTGGTCTTAGTGGTGTCTTATGTGGAACGTGGAAACTGCCACTGGATGTTTTGGGCTATGGCAAATAAGATACAGCACCAGATCCTTCAGTGATAGAAAGAAATAATCACATTAACACTTGTCTGCTTGACCATCCCTGGGAATTCCTTTTCCATTCTGCATTATAGTCCATCATGGCATGAGTGTTTATGTGGATTTTACAGCTACATCTTGGCAGGTGATTAGACACATCAGAAAGTAGTTAAGTGTGTCTGATACTGTAATAAAGTTGCTGGGTTAATAAAACTCCCATGCCAGAAGTTTGGTATAAAAAAAAAAGAAAATTCATGAACTGTTATAAGAACTTAAAGAAATCTTCTTTGGCCCTGTGTATACTGTTGGCCATTCTGTGGATAACAGAGCTCACTGCGTGTTTTGAAATGGTCCTTGACAATTGTCTGTCTTGCTTGGGGCGTGTTTTGCTGTCTGCAAGGGGTTAAACCAGAATAGAGCTTTCCCCCCTCAGCCTGGGTGCTGTACCCAGGGTGTTTGAAGGCTCTGTGGTTTCTGAAATCAAAGCCCCACACGCGGTCCCGTCACCAGACTCGGCTGATTTACTGCTCTGTGTGGGGTGGTTCAGTGGAAATGTGTCGTATCAATGCTGGCTCTGGGATAAACACTGGGGTTTGGCAGTGTGTGCTGCATCTTGATTGGAAAAAGCCCCTGGTAAATGTAATTACTGTGTTTCATTTCCTAATTACGCTGGGCTTTTCAAATGGCCATAACATGCTTTTGGAAAATAAAGCGGAAGAAACGTGATACGCAAACACACTGTGCCACATCATGGGGCCAGTGTGGGCACGTCTGACTCTCAGGAACAATTCCCATCTTTCTCTGCTTGCAGGCCAGGTGAAGGGTAGGGAATGTGTGTATTTACAGAGCTGTATGTGTCCATTGTGGATGCTATGGAGTGGCCTTGTGTCACTGTGGGATCTCCTCCCACACGAGCAGTCAGTGCCTACACCCCTGTCAGACCAGTGCTGCGTCCCAGCACTCACTGGGAATCAGGTCAGGGCTTTTTGTGATAGTGGCCTTATCTGAATCATGGGAAACCTTATTCTGTAAAGTACTGGGCTGTCACTAGCAGCTGGCCACCCCAGAGGCCCTGATTGGCATTACCTAGAGTGCTTTAGGGAACTGCAGCTCAGCTATGTGTGTCAGCAAGACAGGGAGAGAGAAGGACAGAGCTCCTGCAGAAAGTGCTGTGAGTGTGGGAACAGGCTGAAAGAACTGAAATGGAATATGGAAAAAGCTTGGAGGGCTGGTCATCACCTGATCTTGAAAGGAGCAAAATTACTTGTGTCCAGGTCTGACTCAAAAATGGAAGAAAACACTGGGTTTGTACTGGAATTGTTGGAGTTCTTTAGTTTTATACAACTATGACTTCTCCAGAGCCACCACTCAATCAGTAACACTCTGCTGAAATATTATAAATTCAGTTTCTAAATATGAGGATACAGGTAGGAGACTCAGTAATTGCTGATGGGAGGAAGGAGATGATCTGCCTAGAGAAGATGAACCCTTGGAGAGAGATGGCAGTGGTAGAGCTGACGGTGAAGAGCAAGGCACTGGCTCCCTATGCAGTATCCTGCATGATACAGGGTGCTGGGATCATTCCTGTGCCCAGCTCACTGAGGAGGTAAACCCTGAGTCCATCAGTGCTTGTTCCTGTCCCCAGCACAGCTGTTTGCCTGCTCCACCTGCTCAGGGACATGCCAGGGACACGATGGCAAACCTGAGTTCTGCAGTCCCCATGAGCCTCCTTTCCTCAGCCTGAGCCCCTTTCCCAGCTCCCTCAGCCACTCCTGGTGCTCCAGACCCTTCCCCTTCTCTGCTGAAGGTCTCCTCTGAGAAGGTCTGCTCCCTTCTCTGGTCACAGTCCAGCCCCTCAATGTCCCTCTTGTCATGGGAGGAGCCCAAAACTGACCCCAGGATTCCAGATGGGGCCCCAGCAGTGCCCAGCCCAGGGGATGGGAACTGCCCTGGGCCTGCTGCCACACCAGGGCTGCCACAAGCCAGATGAAGGCACCAACCACTGCCAGTGTGTCTCTTAGAGTGTCCTCCTCTCTGTGCACCCACAACAGCAGCTGCCAGCCCAAGGACAGGACAACAAGGCTGCTGGGCTGGAGGCAGGTCTGAGCTAGCCCCCAGTGCCACCTCCTGTGTGTTTGGAGGTGGCTGTGGGGATAGAGCAGGGGTGGAAGCACTTTTGGCTGCTTTGTTCCTGCTCCAGTGCTCTTTTAAAATGTTTTTTAAGCCATAATTTTAGCTCACTGTTAGTTTACTTTCATAAATGTGGTTTTTAAAAAATCATTGCTGAAGCTACAGAAAGGGAATATGGCTCTTCCAGAACTTCAAAATTGCTTCCTGAGTCTTCTTGAATTCTTTTTGGCTTAGAAAGCTGAAATACTCCTGATGGAAGCACACCAGGCACATGCCCTAATGAGAAACACTCTGCCCCATGTGCAGCTCTGAGACATTTCCCCCTTTTCAGGTTGGTGTTTGACTCTCAGAACCACTGTTTTTGATCATACCCCACCATTTATTTGTTGAAGTTTGGGTTGCTTAAGGCAGTTCCTCTCTGATTTGCCCATTTAGTGGTCAGTATTTGATGGTCTGTTTGCAGTGTTGTGAGAGTCCAGTATTTGGAAAAACAGTTCAGGGAAAAAGGCTGGAAGAAAATAGGACAATTCCTTGTAGATGATGCAAAATATTTCTTTGCCAGGGAGAAGGCAGAGGAGAAGGCATGGTATTGGAGGGATTGAAATGACTCTTTCCTAAATATATTTTTTGATGTTCTTCTGTTTGTTGAGTTGTGAACTAATACTAGTCTTAAATAATTTTCAGGATTATGACTAAATGCCATTAGAGCCCAGAAACTTCCTTTATGGTCTTGTACATTACTCTATGCAGAGCACAGATTAAGCTCAATTAGGAGAAAGTGCCATGGTGCTGTTAATTCTCTTGTATGTTTATGGCTTCTACTGCACAACAAATGTATAACAAGTGTAACAAATATTATTGCCATAGCAAGGGGTTTTTTGCATTTCACTACTTGCCCAAACTCCAAACTTCTGCAAATACTGGATGATGTGTTGTGCCAGCCTCAGAATTAATTTCCTGCAGCTCCTGGAGTGGTGACAGCCCCAGATGTGAACTGGGACCAAAAACTTCCAGGCAGTTTCGAGCAGAGCCCCCCACGACCTCCCCCACCATTGCTGATGCATAAGCTCTCCTTTTACAGGAGCTGGTATATAGATTATAAATGATACTATTAAAATATGATGATGAGGAGGGTGATTTGGTAGTACAGAAAAATAACGTTGTTAAAGATAGATAGATAGATAGATAGATAGATAGATAGATAGATAGATAGATAGATAGATAGAGAGACAGATTGATAGATAGATAGATAGAATTTAAAGATTATGATGAGGAGGAGGATGATGATGATGATAGTTGGTATAGAGACACTGCTCTGACAGGAATTCTGCTGTGGGCTTTGGGAAGTTCCCTGAGCTCTGCCCAGAGTGCTGACAGCCTCAGGGACCTGCTCACATCTCCATGGCTCCTGGGCTATCACCCCCACCTCTGAGGTGCTCTCTGTGGTACTCCTGTCCCATGAAATTCCCCACTGGCCCTGGTGGTATGTGCAGCTACTCGGAGGAACCAGGGGGTCTCTCCTAGCACAGCTGCCATGGCAGGAGCAAGCTGCCTGCAAGGGCTTGGTGTTTCTGGAATCCCTGAGTGCTCCAGCGTCTCTCCCTGTGTCCCACAGCCAGCCACCTGCCTCCCCCAGCACACAGGAAGCCATCCAAGGCATGCTCTCCATGGCAAACCTCCAGGCCTCAGAGTCCTGCCTGCAGACGTCCTGGGGCACCAATCAGGCGAAGAACAACTCCTTCTCCACACAAAACTCAAAAAAACCTGGTGGTGGTGGCAACAAAAATGCTGGGAAGAGGCTGCTGAAGAAAAGCACAAAGAACAGCATCGACATCGAGGATTACGATGAGGACCAGGACCACTTGGATGCCTGTTTTAAGGACTCAGATTATGGTGAGTAGCAGGGAAGCAGAGTGAGGGTGTGCCTGGGGCTGCAGGGACACACACGTACCTGTTGGCAAATGTCCCTTTGATCGTGGCTGCTTCCTCCCACGCTGCCACCCTGGGATCAGCCGCGCTTGCCAGGAGCGGCACATGGAACAGGACCATGGAACAGGCACACCAGAGGAAGCAAAGACGTGATGGCAGACTGGCTGCAGAGCCCAGGGTCACACAGCCATCCAGGCAGGCTGGATTTGAGGTGTGGCACAATGAGAAACTCCCAAGAAACCTGGAGAGCTCCTGAAACTGCAGCAGTCAAGCCAGAAACGGGGGACTGTCCCAGAAATGTGGGTCAGGTACTGCTACTTGTGACAGAAATGTCCTTGTCTGCACAGTAGCAATTAAACCTCCTCAGAGAGGACTGAGAAATTGAATTTGTACATGGAATAGGGATCCAATGCTATTTTGAGTTTTGGCAGAGAAGGCAAGCATCTGCAGCAGAAATGGGCACAAAAGCCAGTTTGCACCCGTTACATTATTTCTGCCATAATTATCATGGCAATTATCATAGGGTGGTTTGGGTTGGAAGGGACCTTCAAGGGCCATCTAGTTCCACCCTCTGCTGTGGGCAGGGACACTTTCCACTAGACCAGGTTGCTCCAAGCCCTGTCCAGCCTGGCTTTGGACACTTGCAGAGATGGAGCATCCACAGCTTCACTGGGCAACCGCGTGGGACTCAATAATTCTTGTGGCTCCCTTGCAGCTCAGGGTATTCTGTGATTATAGAGGAATATAGAGAGCCAGTCACAGTTTAATGACAGCAGCTCCCAGGAGTAATGTTTGGATGAGAGCAAAGTCCCCTGAGTGTCACAGCTGTGACAGAAGTGCTCAGTGGCACTTCTGGGGACCATCCAGCTGCAGTGCCTGTGGTCACTGCACCTGGAGAGAGCAAGGGGCCTCTGTGCAAGGTAGAGCTGTTTCCTAAACTGAAACTCTTGCCTTTGTTTCCTGCTATAGTTTACCCTTCTCTTGAATCAGACGAAGATAATCCAGTATTCAAATCCCGATCAAAGAAAAGGAAAAGTTCCGATGATGCCCCGTACAGTCCAACGGGTAAGTCGATGAGTTCTGTGCTGCCCAGACTCAGGCTAAGACATGCAAATCACTAAAACCTAGCCATTTTTTAAGGAGTGTGGAAACTGCAACACACAATTAGTGATTTCTTTGTCACGTGAAGGATTAACCCTTTCCAGGGCAGTGGGAGGTGATCCAGGTGCTGGGATTCCTGTGAAGCAGTTTTAGCCTTCCTCCTGCAATCAGCTGGCAGGAGAAAGTAATTCCTTGATTGCTTTATTTTTCTTCACACTCTTAATGGCAGACCATTTGGTTGCCACCTTAGCAGTGGTGTAACAGTGAGTCAATCCCTGGACAGCTGAGTTGCCGTGCATTTCGGGTGTTGACTGTGGGAATAGTGAGAGAGAGCAGGAATAGTCTCCTCCAGGTTCAGCCAAAGTTCATGATCTGGAAGGGTTTGGTCTGCCCTGGGTTTGTTGGAGCTCACCAGGGGCAGTGACAGGCAAGAGGGCCCCTAGACCTCTTTGACCCCTGTGGCCCATGAGCAGGGCACCCTCTGCGTGTGCTGTGTGTGACAAGCAGCCCATGCTTGGTCTCATCAGCTTGTGGCCCTGCATGTCCTCCCCCAGCTGCAGGTAGAGCACTGTCCCTTTGGAAATGACACTCATGATCCAGGATGTGGGGGCAAACCCACGTGGCTTTGGCTTCAGGTGGCTCTGGAGCTGCTTGGCTGTGTGACAACTCTATCAGCAGCTTCTGCCCGTGCCACCATGCCCGGAGGCTGTTGGCTCTGGTGCCTTCACTCACACCTGGGGAAGGAAAGGACAGAGGCTGTCCCCATCTCTCCTGGCTGAGCAGGGCAGAGCCCGCTGCCCTGTGGTGGCTGTGCTGCTCCCACGGGCACATTCCTGCCCCTCACCTGCCTCTGCTCTCCTTGCAGCACGAGTTGGCCCCTCAGTGCCCCGGCAGGACAGGCCGGTGCGAGAAGGCACGAGAGTCGCCTCCATCGAGACTGGACTCGCCGCTGCCGCCGCCAAGCTGTCACAGCAGGTGAGAGGCTGCCTGGGGAGCAGGAGCTGTCAGGAATGAGAGCCCTGTTCCCAGCACCAGAGCCATGCCCGAGCCGAGTGCTGTGCCAGCCCTGCGTACTGTTTGCTCCTGCCAGTGACATGGGGCTCTGCAGTCTCAGGGAAATAAATGGGATCCAAGCTCAGCGGTGTCACAACACACCTGACCACATCACAAGGCAGCAAGGAACAGAGGAAAGCACAGGGAAGGATGAGGGAGTGAGAATGGCTACTGGGGTAGAACAGGAGAAGGCTGCCCCAAAGGAGTGTATTTGATGTGTACTTGAGAGCCTGACTGGTGCAATTGCCTGTCTGTACAGGTCGTCTGCTGGGAAGTGTCAGGGTTTGCTTCCAAAGGTTTGGTGAACTGTGAGCAGAGGGTCAGTTTAGGAAAGGAACTGGGGCAGTTTGGATGTTTGGTAATTGTCTGGTCTCTGAAGGGGTCAGAGAAGCCCCATAAAGGTGACATGGTGAGATGCTAAGGTAACAAGGTCTGCTGGAGCGAGGTTGGTGAGGCACCTCAGCAAGCTGGTGGAGATGCAGTTTGTGGTGGCCTTGGGCTTCTGCGATGTGGACTATTGAGTAGAAGAGCTTTAAGGATGGTGGCAGGGTTTCAAGAAGAAGGAGCTGAAAGTAGACAAGGGACACAGGACAGCAGCAGACCTCTGCCATCCCAGTGTGCATGTCCAGGTGCAGTTACAGGTCAGGAGACGGTGTGTGTGTCCTAGCAGGAAGCAGAGGCTGAATCAGTGGGATGTTTAATATCCTTCATGCTGTTGTGCAAGGGGGCGAAGATCCCTGAAGATAGGAGGTGCCAGTTTTTGTGGAAGATGGAAAGATTTGCCCATGCTGACCACGCTGCGATGCCAGGGCGGTGTCGGTGCGGCCCCGGCTGGCTCCTGCTCGCCGCAGTGGTAAGGAACGAGGAGCCCCGCACAGAGCGAGGATGTAGAGGCACGAGAGGCAAACGTGTGTGTGCAGCTGTGAGCCAGATGTGTCGGAGCAGCCCCCGAGCGCTTGTCCATGGCCAACTCCTGGGGTGTCGTTGTATCAGGACCCTAAGCAACGCTGCTGGCCCTTGCCCTAGCTAAAGGTCTTCTGGGGATTAATCTGAGCTTCATCTTTGTCATTTTAAAGGAGGAACAAAAAGGCAAGAAGAAAAAAAATACCAAAAAGAAGCTGTCAGCCCCCAACGCAAGCAAAGCAGCTCAGGAAGCCAGCTCCCCCGAGCCGAAGCTGGAGTCACAGGCCAGCAGCCTCACAGATCACGAGTACACCGCAGGGGCCAGCACCTTTGGGGTCGCCCAGCCTAACAGGGGATCGCAGCCGATGGCACCCGGTGTTTTCCTCACACAGAGGAGACCCTCATCATCCTCGCAGAACAATGCCTCCACCAAAGGTACCAGGAAACGCCTGGGTTGTGGTGCAGGAGTGGGGAAGGGTGAAGTGCCATGCAACCCGAGCCTTCTGCAGGGCCTCCACCGCCGTGTGTGGTGTGGGCATGCACAGCTGCAGGTGTGCATACCAGTCATATCTGGTCAGGGATAGGACCTGTGGCCTCAGCTGTCCTGGCACTGGGGGGCCAAATAGGTTTTTCTGCTGGGCTGCTGGTTGCAGGGTGTGAGGGATGCCATGGCAGGAGCATTGCCCAACACGGCCCCAGCTCAGGAGCACTTGCAGGGTCACATCCCAGACAGCCTGTCCGGTGGAGCTAGCCAGGGGAGGATGCATCCATGAAGGCTGTTCTGCCCAGGGCTGGGGCAGGCAGCCCTCTGTGCTGTTGGTGGTGGCTGTACACCAGCTCTGTGCTGACTGTAGCTGAGGGCAATCCTCCCAGGACATGTAAGAGCAGGGCACACTGCAGATCTCTCTGGAGAGGGAGCAGAGGAATGTCAAACCTTGGGACTAACACACCTACAACCAAAGGCAGGAGAGAGGAAGAGGTTGCTCACTGTCTGCTATAGGGAAAGCGTGAGAAAGCTGAGCCTGTCCCAGTCTGGGCTGGGACCTCCTGCTCTCCACTTGAACTTGGCTCAGGAAGTGTAACTGAGGCAGGTGTGTGGGACAGGCACTTCATAGCATGAAAATTGTGTGATCCCACTGGGAAAGGCCCCAGTGACAAGTGGCGCAATGTGGCAGATGTTTCCTGAATTCCATGTATTTGAGTGGAGCAGATTAGGGGTAGTGCACTGTACCCTGGCAGCTTGGATGGCCATAGGGCAGCATGTGTGCAGCCTGTGGTAGGGGCTGGATCCATCCAGGGGCTGGTGGTACCTGTGTCTCTCTGCAGAGCTGGAGTGGAAATAAGGTGATTGCCTGGAATTGTTCTTTTGTGGTGAAATGGTGGGAAACAGGTCCACGGCAGAGAGGTGCACAAGAGCCTGGAGTTGTGAAGAGCTGTGGGACGTGTGTGTGTGTGTGTTTATGTATGTGTGTGTCTGTATGCGTGTCTGTGTGTCTCTGTGTGTCTGTGTGTGTCTGTGTGTCTCTGTGCAGCCTCTCCCTGAGGAGCAGGAGGGCACTCGTGGGGCTGGGTTTGACTGTCACCCTGTGGGCAAACAGGTGACCATGAGCAGTGAGCCAGGGCAGTGAGCAGGGCAGCAGGGCTGGAGCTGCAGGGACAGGAGGGTGCCCGGCAGAGCTGTGCCTCCTGGAGCAGGTGTGGATGTGTCCATGGGCATGGGTGTGCACTGTGCCCCCGGCTCAGCAGGGCTGGCTCTCCAGGGGCTGTGCTCCAACCAAGCCCTGTCCTATGGGCAGAAGCCCCACTCCTGAGGGGTGCTGGTGGGGGTGAAGGTGCTGGGCAGGGCTGCTGGTGGGGCCGTGGAGGCAGGAGACAGCTGGAGGGTCTGTGCGTGTGGGGTGGTGTGGGGTGGGCACGGGTCCTCACCCCAACCCTGCTCTCCTTCCAGGGAAGCGTACGAAGAAGGGCATGGCCACGGCCAAGCAGCGGCTCGGCAAGATCCTGAAGATCCATCGGAACGGGAAGCTGCTACTCTAGTGGCACAGAGGACACTGCCACCCAGTTCTGGGCCACCACCACAATAATCCCTTTCACTTTCAGAGGTCGGACTGTACAGAATCCTGCTATAAATATTTTTTAATATAGATGTCCTTTCTCAGAGTGCTGAGAGCGACTAGCTGCAAAAAGTTAGTACTAATCTCAGCTGCCGAGGAGCGCGCCAAGCTCCCCGCTCCGGCCCCGGCCTTGCGTTCCTCTTGCCGCCGGGCGGGCGGGTGGGCCGGGCGGCCACAGGTGGTGTGGCGGCCAGGCCGGGAGCAGGGAGGGCCACCAGGCCGGGAGCAGGCAGGGCCACCAGGCCGGGAGCAGGCAGGGCCACCAGGCCGCGCGGTGGGAGAGGAGCGCAGCACTGGAGGTGTTGTGCGGGCAGGCGGCAGGCACGTTTCTCAGGCACCGCCGCCGCCCCGCGCAGCCGCTCCCCGGGCCCCTTTTCCTAGAATGTAGCTTGTACATAGCTTTTGGAATAACCACCGCCGGGTTTTTATACGGGGAGGGTCTCTCCGGGCGCTGCCCGCCGGTACCAGCTCTTTGCGTAACTTCTTGTACGAGGAGGGAGACAGTTATTTTACTAGCACCTTGTGGAGTGTTTCCGTGTTTTGTGACAATGTAATTTATTAATGTTTGTAGCTTTTTATATTTGTACATTTCTTATGGGCTTTGTTTATATACATTACCGGGGCGCGGCACCTGCGGGGAACCAGAGCCACCTGCTGCCGTGTGCCACGGCCACCGGGGCCACCAGCAGGGCCACCGGGGCTGCGCCGGCCCGGGCGTCGCGCCGCTTTTTTTATTATGATTATGATTATTATTATTAGTATTATTATTTTTTCGCGACATGTACATTTCTAACAAAGTTTATCGTGGCTATCTATCTATGACAGTGTTTTATTTACCGATTCATATCAAATGCTCTCGTATCGACTTCACAAAATCTTAAGTAAACCTAGAGCAAAGTTTAAAAAAAAAGAAAAAAAAAAGAAAAAAAAAGAAAGCAAAGTAAAACTATTTCAGGTTTTGTACACAACTGCTTGGGCCTGGCCTTTTTGTGGGGTTGGCGAAGTAGGGGTGGGGAGGCAGCCAGGGGTCCCTGAGGGTGGGTGAAGGAGCGACCAGGGACCCACAGCTGGCACAGACAGGGGGTGGCTCTGCTGCCACTGCCCCATCTGTCACCCACCCCCTTACACTCCTCTGCTTGCTACAGCACCATGAGAAGCCCTGGTCAACTGGACATGGTCTTGAGAGTCCCAGTAAGACACCTCACGGTCCCCCCAAAGGTGCCCACCCACCACCCAACCCAGCACATCATCCACCTCTCATGGACAAACACACATGCCTGCTTCCCTCTGCTTCCTCCCTCTTGGGCAATCACCAGGTGCTCCAGCCTTTCCCCTTCTTTGTGCTCACTGAAACATGCAGCATCCCACCATTTATTTCTGACCCTTGGGGACATGTGCAAACTGCATTTTTCTCTTTGCTGATGCAAGGCCATTCCCACCTCCCACACTACTCCCTGCTCTTGGACACCTTGTGCTGGCAGTGGCTCGAGCCACCTGCAGCCTGCTCAGTTACCTGTTCCTCTCTGATGGCCCCAGCAACCCCCGGCTCAGCCCCTGCTCCAGACCGGCCGAGGGCTGGCCCCCGGCTCCGCGGCTTTGGGAGAATCCTCGCAGGGACATTTCTGGCGGGCTGCGGTGGCTGGCGGCGATATCGAGCGATCGCCAGCTGGGGGAGTTCACAGTTCAGAAACAGCCGCAGCTGGGAAAATGGGACCCGTCGGAATGGAACCTCCCTCGGCGGGGGACACGGGAGCAGCCCTGGCTCGGCATAAAATATGCCGAGCTGGAAGGGACTGGCGAGGATCACCAGCTGAGGAGGCTCTGTGACGGGTGAAGGCTTGCACCCACCAGCGCCCACCCGGAGCACCCACCCAGCGCCCACCGCCGGCTCCGCCCCAGCCCCGCAGAGCCCGGGGAACCGCGCTCTGGAAAACCGGTGCAGGTAGCAGCCGTCACCATCCAGGGACAAGGGGTGACAGCTGCTGTGCCAGCTTCCCTGTGCAGGAGCCCGGGGCTGGCACAAGGTCCTGAGTGCCAGTGGGGGACAATCGGCTCACCTTAGGTATTCCCTTTACAGTGAGGGGCACCTGGGAATTCATCAGCGTGCTGGTGGTCCGGCCAGGGAGCCGTTTCCTGCGCACACACGAGCAGAGAGGCTGTTGGCTGCTCCTGGTAAACCACTACTCACAACATTTGTGTTTCTGCTGTTTCTGTCTTCGCACTGACAGGAATGACAATGTCTACAACCCAGACGTTTGGCACGACCACACCTCAGTCTCACAGACCCCACATTCATCTTTCGCCGTGGCCAGGGCAGGCTCTGCCCGGGCTGTGGGGCGCTTCCAGCAGTGGCCCGATGCCATCCCGCGCTGCAGGCGCCGTTCTTTCCATTCCATCTGCCACGGACCTCAGTGCCCGCCCCACAGGACTCACAGCATTTGTGTAAACGGTTTGGAAGTTTTCCTCTGCACACCACATGAGAAAGCCTGCTTCTCATCTTCTCTTGAGAGTGTAATAATTGTAATTAATTAGATTTTCTTCTGTTTCCAGCCTACAGGGAAGACGCACTTTACGACTCATTTTCAGGTCATTCTTCTGTCAAACTTCACATACTTCTGTGCCCCAGCTCACTGTATTTGCTAAACATTGGGCTCCAGGGCCTGGGGCTGTCCACCTCCCTGGCTCGCTCACCGGGCTCGCTCCTGGCTCACTCCTCCCATCACACACTGCAGGTGTTTGTGTGTGACCACGTGTCTTCCTCTCACCTTCAACTCAATCAAATAATTAGCAGTCACTTAGGAGTCAATTAGGTGACACATCTTGAAAGTGTTTGTGTTCACCCTACTCCTTCATTTATGAGCTCTGTTTAGCAGCCCAAGCGAAACCCTTTCTTTCCTGAGATCACCAGGGCATCCTGGGTTCATCTTTGGTCTCCTGACTGGACTGCAGAAGAGTTCACGCTCATTTCTCACCACTGGCTGGGCAGTGGGCGCCGTGGGCCAGACCCCTGCCATGGCCACAGCTCTTTTGCTTCGTGGTCCCTCAAAATCCACTGTCCCTTCACAATGACCCTGCCCTCCTGCTGCCTGTGGCGAGTATGTGGCTGTGCAGTAGAAACTCTCCCCCACTGGTCATTCTTTTCCCTTTCTTTGCTGAACTCAGCAGTTCCAGCCCACAGCCAGTTCACGTGATTGCTGCCAGAAAACATATTTAGTGGGTTGGTTTGGAGAACAAGCCTTCCACACAATGTGGAATATCAGATGCCTGAATCCAGAGGAGACAGAAAGGGAAGAAGGGGTGAAGGTTTTCTAGAAGCACTTATGTGTGAATTTATTGCAGCAGACCTTACAATAGGACCTAGAACAAGTTATACAATTAAAACTGTGCACTAATGCTGTATGGTTTTCACGTCCCTTGCCCAAATTTAAAGACTACAGCAGCTCCTTTCAACATGCTTTCTTAATTCGAGATCACCAGCCTCGGTACTTTGCCTCAAAATGTGCAAACCTTTAACTTCCCCCAAGGGATAACTCTCTCTGAGAATGAAATATTAATTAGAGCCTCGTCATCTGCCATCACTGTGTGGCCTCTCAGAAGCCTGAGGAAGCCAGACATGCTCCAGCCCCAAAGTGCTCCCTTTGTGTGGGGCTTTTGTTCCCCACATTCCACGCATGGGGCCTTGTCACAGTGGATAAGAGCTCCCCAGGCCTGAAAGGGAGCTGTCAGGCTGAGGGTAGCTGGCTGCTGACAGGGAGTATCACCGTAACCAGCTTGTTATCTTGAGCAGGCTTTGCACAAATTGCTCCCTGCCTGCCTTTTGGCATCAGCGGTGATGACAACTCTTCGACAGATGCTGGTGAGGAGTGAATAAAGATGCTGTGGCTAAAGACCATCTGCAGGGATTAAACCTTCATCACATTTGGTGACTTTTCTGCTCTTGAGACAAAGGGAACCTTTCTTTTTCCCCAGTCACACACCTTAATTTCTCCAAGAGGCTGTTTCCCTCCCAGATGCTTCCATTGCAGCTTGTCTATCATGGAGACATTTGAAAACCACCTTAAACTGACTATTTGCACATTTAATCCAGGATTCTCTTTAATGCTTCTCTAAATCTGCAACAACAACCCACCCTGGTCCAGGACTGCTTCAGGAAGTTGCTGATGGCTCTTAGCAGCAGCCACAAAGGTCAAAAGAGAAAGTGGTGTGTGACCTTCAGAGTCGTGGCTTTCCATCTGAGCTGTGCAGAGAGGGAGAACCAAATGACCAAGAGTGTTGTGATTCTCCTTCTTCTGAGCAATTACACAAATGTGATTTGAATAACACAAGATTCATGGAATCACAGAATATCCTGAGCTGGAAGGGACCCACAAGGACCATCGAGTCCAACTCCCAGCCCTGCACAGGACACCCCAACAATCCCACCCCATTCCTGAGAGCATTGTGCAAACACTTCTTAAATAAGATTTGCTGTTTAAAACAAGGAGAATGTTAAGCCTTGAGTTTGTTTGTCCGATGCTTAAAACTGAACAAGGAATTAAATAGATGCAAGCAAAGCAATTAACTGCAGTGAAGAAACTGCTGTTTGTTTTCAGGATGTTTTTTCTGAGTGCAGTAGCATATGGGAAGGAAACAGCATCAGATGGGGATATTTATCTCATGCAGTGACTCAGCCCTTGTGCCTGATGCTTCTCAAAGCACCATGTCTCACTGCCCTTGTTGCAGTCCTGTTTCCACTGAGCTCCTGATGCTCACTAATCTTTTGCACTCTTATTCCTTTCCAGAGCCCTGCTGGCTGCGTTCCAAGTAGGAGCCCCATGATTCCTACAGACCTCACACTGACCTGAGGCATCCTTGCAATAGAGAAGTTTTTATTGTCTCTCTGTGAGGGTGGTGAGGCCCTGGCACAGGGTGCCCAGAGAAGCTATAGCTGCTCCATCCCTGGAAGTGTCCAAGGCCAGGCTGGACTTCTTCATTGCGTAGTCCGTAATGAAAGGCCCCTGACTATTCTAGCTGTCTTGTCAGCAGTAATTTATTTTTATGCAGAAATCAAGGAGATTTCTGTCTGAAAACTGTCTCCCCTCTGGCCCCAAATGGTCAGTAACTGCCTGGCTGGACGAGGCTCTTCCCACACACACGCCTGTCCTGGGAAGTCACAGGAATCCCATGCACAGAATGGATTTGCACAGGCATAAATAAACAGACAGTTCTGGGCTGTGGGTCTCCAGCCCAGCCACATTATGCTGGGTGAGATAAACCTTGGCCCAGGTCCCTTTCCAGAGGCAGATCCTGGCTCAGGCACTGGAGGTGAGCAGGGGCAGGAATTATTTGCTGTCCAGACAGCAATTCCAACAGGGAGAAGGGTCGTGAAGGATTTGCTCTTCCTTGGAGCATTGTTCTTGCAAGCATCCCATGAGCTAATTCCAAATACCCAAGGCAGGCTGGCAGTAGAGAGTGGCATTCCTTCTGGAAAAGTGTGCTTAGCTTTCCTGTGAGCCAGTTTGTGACTGATGGATCTCTGGGTGGCCAATTTGGCTGCAGCCCTTCTGCACGGCTCCATGGGGGATTCTTGAGCTTGGCTCTACCTATGGATTCACAAAGATATATTATACTTCTTCCTAGACATTCTTTTCCAGAATGATTCAGTTGAGAAATCTAGAACAGTTGGAAGGTTTATCTGGAAATACATCACTTTGCCCTTAGGTATATTCCTTTAATATATAGATATGTATTATATGAAAAACAAACCAACCTTAGACAATAATAATAGCTAAAAGCCAAACTTGCAATGGTTACTCAGTGCTGTTGTTATTAAGCGGCTGTTGCTCATAACACAGCCGTACATACTTTGGATCTTAATCTCCTTTTGTGGTATTAGATGGGCCAAGCAGCTGCTAAATGGAACAAAAGTGTCATCCATCAGGGCCAATTGGGATAAACATAAACATCCCATTTCCTTGCAGACAAACATGGCATGGGCTGAGCAGCTTGCTTCGACCATCAGAATGGTGGTCCTGGAGCCCCAGCAGTGCGGAAACCTGGGCTGTTAACCTAACCTGAGCCTGGCATGTGGCACTGCTTTGGGGAATTGGAGGGTGTGCAAGGCTGGAACATGTGATGTCCATGCTTTTTGTGGGGATGGAGCTTGGGAAAGATAACTTTGTGAGGTGCTTCTGGGGCTTGGCTTGCACTGCCAGCTGTGCCTGCGTCTGGGAGTGCCTATGAACCCTGGGGCAGATCCCTGCTCCTGCAGGGGCAATCACACAACGCTCAGCAGGGAAAATATCAGGGGGTTGACTCTGGGACTACATGGCACTTCCTCTTTATCTAAGCAGCCAGCCTCTTGCAAAAGAAAATTATCAACAAGGCAGCTCTGTCAATAACAGATTTTATCATAGCTCAAGTGTGTGCAGGGAGCCTGTGTGCCTTGAGCCACCATCATCCAGCCTCAGAGCTCCATTTGAGAGTGATCAGCTGTAGGGCAGTAATTGGAAAAATATGGCATAAATTGTGCGTGTACACATGCATATGAGTAAAGCAGCTTTCATTAAACAGCATTAAACACAGACCCATGTGCCAGATTGAAATCACTGAAGTTTCCTCTGATTACCACAACCAGCACTGGGCCTGTGGAGTGGTACCTAGCCTGGCTTGGTGGTGGGCAGCCCTGGAATGTTCCAGCAAAGGGGTGAAGCCAAAAAGGAGAAGTGGCTGGAAATTTGGGGACTAAAGCTAAGAGTTGTGGAGTTTCAAGTGGCACATGACACCTACAAGAGTGGGACCTCCTCATCTGCTTGCAACAGTGGTCAGTGCAAGGCCTGGTGAAGACATAAACTGACTTAGATGGTGAAGATATAAACTGGTTACATTAAGTGATTGCTCCACCTGTACCTGAAGGCAACATAAATTGGGTTTTTCCTTCTTCAGCTTCCCCTACACTGAATTCCTTCCCCTCCTCTCCCCTCTCCTGTCTTTTCCAAGCTGTGCTGAGGGCACAGGACATGGAATGTCCCATGGCACCATAAACATGTCAAGGAAAGGGCTGAGGAGCAATTGCAGAAGAGGCAGAAGCAACCTCTGAGTGGGGAAAAATGCTGTCCTAGGACGTCGAATATTTAGAAACATGAACCCCAAAAAGCCAGTGGGTTTTTTTTAATTGGGAGTGTAGAGGTTTATTATTTAAAAGGTTTTATAAAGAAATTTTAAACAGACCATGGAATTGCTGTAGCAGGTTGAGGTTTTTCCTCTTGGAAATTACTCAGCCATTTGGTTTCTATTTTTGCACAAAGCACAAGCTTTTTGAACAATCATTCGATATGCTTGTTGATGCATCACAAAAAGGAGATATGCTTTGAATTCTCCTTAAAAACCCCATGTAAACACAAAGTTTATCGAGCATTGCAACAAAATACCGTCTCCTTATTGAGCACTTTCACATGTAATTTCCTCTCTGACTACTGCATGTAAACACACTTATTGTATTTGGGAAACTCCAAAACCTCAGACACAATCAGGATCAATAGCTCAGCAAAGGCAAGTTATAGTTTAAAATGTCCACATTTTGCAACAAGATGCCTGGATGGTAGCAGAGGAAGGAAGAGAGGGACATTTTAACACAGCAAGGTTGTTGGGTAGCCCCGTTTTTCACTCCTTGGAGTCACAGGCACACACCAGCAGCATCCTCCCCACTCAGGGGCTGCTGGTCCATGGCCTGTAGGAAAGACAGCCAGACCCACGGTTGTCATTTCACACAGACAAGGGCATGGTCCTCTCCAGGCCCCTAATTGTCCACTGTGTTTCTATCTTTTTGTGAAGAAAAGCCTTTCATACATAGAGGTTGTATTTCTTTTTCTTGCATTTATGTTTCTTTAAGGCTTTATGTTAGAAAAGCCATAAAGAAATAAGCAACCATACTAAGATCTTTTACACAGGTGAGAAGAAATAGCAATAAGTGTAAGATTCAACATGACAAAAGATTGTGAGAAACTTATAAATACCACCGAAATGAGTGAATTGTCTTGTTTCCCATTGTGCACATAGCCCACCCCTGGGCATAGGGGTGATCACTGCAGGACTGGGGTCTCTTTAGCTTCCCCCAGAAATCAGCCAGGATGTGCACACATCTCCCAGTTCTGAATTTCAGTGGGGACTTGCAAGGTCGTTTTAGTTTAGCACATAAGCCAGTGCCACCTTCCTCCCCACAGCTGAGCCTTCTGGAAAAATTGTTGAAAGTTTAAATCCTACTAATTTGTAAATGAATAAACATGAAATTCTCTTTGGTAAGTTCTAAATCACTATTTGCTCCCCTAAGGGTGTTTATGGTTATAATTATAGAATCATCAGGGATTGGTTTGGGCTGGAAGGCCCTCAAATATCATCCCATTCCCATCATCGGCAGGGACACCTTCCACTGTCCCAGGCTTCTCCCAGCCCCATCCAACCTGGCCTTGGACACTCCAGGGATCCAGGGGCACTCTGTGCTATTTCCATAATGATCACATGGTTATCATTTTCCTCTGCTAAAACTGATACTCAGATTTAAACCAGACATTTCTCCACCTGTACCTGAAGGCAACAGGAATTGGGTTTCTGCTTCTGCAGCTTCCCCTGCCCCGAAGTGCATCGCCGTGGGCTGTGCAGAGCAGGGCTCTGGGCTCTGCCAGCGCTGCCCCAGGGCAGAACAGGAGCAGGAGCAGCTTTGCCCATGCACGGGCAGTCACGGCTCCAGGGTGTCCCGTGTTGTTATGCAAAAGATCTGTGTGACTGTGAGTAACCTGCAAAAATGGCAGGGCTGCAGTCTGAAATGACTCTCCCCTCCACTCCCTGTATATTTTTATTTTCACATTTGTTTCTGCTATGCCCTGATTTATCAAAGCCCTAGAACACATGCTTGACTTTAAGTACCTCACTGCAGCTAAAACTAATTGCATACTTAGTCTTTGATGGTTCAAGGTCATAAAGAAATCCCTCGCTTTTCCAAACAAATACTTCAATATGTTAATTGCTTGCAAACCACATCCCACAGGCCCTGCAGAGATGGGTGTAGGACTGTGTGCCTGACTGGAGGGTGAGCTGCCTGGGATTTTCCCCACCAAATTCAGGCACTGCACCCAGGCCACAGCACGTCCAGAAGGGTCGGGTCAGGCTGAGTTTGTGTCTGATATGTGACAAAGCACTGGGAGAACATGTGGCTGTCCTGATCCTACCGGCAGTGGCTGGGTGGGAGACGCCCGATGTGCCACAGTTACCTGAACACATTTGGGAAGACCTCAACATCTCTTATCAGATATTTCCCATATCGGGGAATCATAAATAATACATCAATATCCCCACTGGGGATCTTATTAGCGCATCTAAGTAACTCCATAAATATATAAATGCGGAAATCACGTATAGAATTAAACTTGCACATATATAAAAAAGGGGAAGCGGTACTGCACAAGCAGAGTTCCCATCGACATTCACTCTGACAGCCTGGGGACATTCACTCCGACAGCCTGGGGACATTCACTCCCTCCCTCTACACTGGCTGCTTTCCTCTCCAAAATTCTTAGTAGAACAATAATATTTTAACAGTTGCAGCTTTAAAAACCTTGATTATGACCAATCATTTCTCCCAGGCAATTGTATATTTAGCAGAAGGGAAAAATTACACTTCCCAGGAATGAGGTTATTTAGGGCATGAAATTCAAGGAAATAGGTATTTAGGTCATTGTGGGCATGGTTTTTATTTTCCCTCATTTTTAGATTACTTTCGATTAGGGTCTGCTCAGAGTGGGAACTTCTTGATGTGAAATAGATACTATCTAAATCATTAGAGCTCATTCATTGCCATGTGCCACCTTTTAGAGCAATTAAACCTGACCTTGAGGTTACTGAGCTGAGCACTCACCGACCCAGGGCACTTCCTCTGAATATGAATAAGCTTGGAGTACAAATACAGTGGGGCAGGATTGCTCCCGGCACAGATAATGCCTTTGTTAGACAGAGCAGGGCTCTGCGGGCTCTTAGACTATGGAGTCCATTGATTCAGAACATTCACTGGTGGGATCAGTTTTTGGAATTTTTTTCCTGTCTTTTTTTTTTCCCTTGACATCTGGAGTCTATCTCTTTGCCAGGCTCTCAGCCCTCCACTCAAAAAGAGAAAGTGAGGGAAACAGATGGACAGGCTCACAAATGCATAGAATAAGTTCCAAAAAACTTTGACAAAAAACTCGCAAGAAGAAGAAAAGGAAAAAGAAGAAGAAAAATGTCTAAATTTCTGACAAGGGCTGCTTTTAGGTTTTCCTTCTCTGGGAAGACTCGATCCACTAGCTCGGCATAAGCGTTGCAGCACGTGCTGAGATACATGCTGCTTCTGAGCTCCCAGGATTCTGGGCAGGGGTTCCGAGCTCCCAGGATTCTGGGCACGGGTTCCGAGCTCCCAGGATTCTGGGCAGGGGTTCTGAGCTCCCAGGATTCTGGGCACAGGTTCTGAGCTCCCAGGACTCTGGGCAGGGGTTCCGAGCTCCCAGGACTCTGGGCAGGGGTTCTGAGCTCCCAGGACTCTGGGCAGGGGTTCCGAGCTCCCAGGACTCTGGGCAGCGGTTCTGAGCTCCCGGGATTCTGGGCAGGGGTTCTGAGCTCCCAGGATTCTGGGCAGCGGTTCTGAGCTCCCAGGATTCTGGGCAGGGGTTCTGAGCTCCCAGGATTCTGGGCAGCGGTTCTGAGCTCCCAGGGTTCTGGGCAGGGGTTCTGAGCTCCCAGGGTTCGGGGCAGCGGTTCCGGGCGGAACGCTGGGAAGAGCCCGTCGGAGGAAGGGGAGAGTCGGCCTGGTGGGTCAGAGTGTCAAGGGCAAAGAAAGGAGGGAAAAACCTTTTTGTATGAATCTCCGAGAGAGACGTTTACTGCCTTCCTCCGCAGGGGGACAGGGACAAAAAGGCACCGAGAGGCCCCGTGCATGGCCTTTTACCCGGGAGAGGAGCAGGGGGAGGATACAAGGCACAGACCAATCGGAGATCCCTTGGGAGGAGTAAACTCAACAACAGACAATTCTCCTGCCATTCAGGGAGCTTAAGGGGTGGGTACAATTCAAACCATCCAATTATCAACCAAATACAACTGATCTTTCTAGAATAAGGGCAAGGGTTACAGAGAGAGTGGCAGCTAAGGGGGTAGGTCTTGGGGCACATTCTAGAAACAAAGGTGGGGCTTCAAGTTTCATGGACAACAAGGAGGGAGGAGACAACAAGGGGGTTTACCAAATAACAAGAACCTACGGGGGTTAAAGGAACAATCCATAACTCGAAAACATTTATAAAAACCAGCACCACAAATTTCTAAGTCTTTTGGCCATTAATATTTTTGCCAAGTGCTGCCAGATGATCTTGAGTTCAGTCTAAAAACCCCACGATTCTCACCAGAGTGGTTTCTTCTCACTTTCCATCTTTCAGTAGCTCTTCCAATGGCAGTGCCCACCACCTGCACGCCACATTTGGAGTCCTTTGATTACAAAAGATGCCCAGGGCAAAGCCTGTCCAGGATTTCCCTGGAAATCTCTGGGAGGCAAATCTATCCATAGGAGTTATTTCAATGCCTTCTTCATATGGCAGAAACAATGGGGGAGCTGCCTCTACTTACAGGAAAGAGAAATGGAGATGCTGGGAAACAATTAGGTGGGCTCTTGTTTAGAGAACAGATCTTTTCATGCCCTGCCAAGCCACGTTAAACAATAACTGTCAGAATCTGTTAGAAGGTGGAAAATTGGTATTGCTTGGTACAGAACTAATTTTGCTGGGGTTTGTTCACAGACTGGCACGTTTAGTCCTGTTTGCCCCACCAGCTCTCAACAATCCAAGACAGCTCCAAATGCTTTTCTTTCAGCTTTCATGATGTGCTAAGGAGGGGGAAAAAGCCATCTGGCATTCCTTCACCTGGCAGGGCCACTCCTCATCAGGCTGCTGACCTAAAACATAATCTCCACCATGACCTTTGGAGAAATGGGCAGGACCCACCTGCAAAGTAAAAGCACTTTTTTGAGGCACAATGCCAGATTCCTGCTGGCTGATGTGTGCACGTACACCTTTAGGAGGCTTTGCCAACTTGTATTTCATTGCCACAATGTGCAAATGGTTTCCAAACAAGTCATTCTGCTCATTTGCAGGTAAAAGTTAAAGATACTGAGGGAACTAAATCTGACCTCCTTGTTCCCCACTCACTTAATCCAAGAGGACAAGACATGGAAATACTCTGTGTTGCACCATTTCTGAATTCCTTTACACGTCTTGCAGACAGCATGAAGAATCAAGGTCAGGACTTTATGTTGTGAGGGCAACATTTTCCCACTTTAGTCTATAAAAGTATAAAGAATTAGGAAGTCTTCACAGCCGTGGCAGATTTAGGGATTCAGACCTTTTTTGCAGGTGTAATTATAAAAAAAAAAAGATGATGAAGACTATTTTAGTTCAACTTTATCTAAAAATTTCATCCAAAATAAGCATGCAGCTGAATTAAGTTGTTGTAAGAAACCAGTCTCCTGTGGTGGCTGAACAGCTTCAGGGTGGAGTTTTGGCTTCATGTACAAACACAGAATCAAACCAGCCATTATTACCCATTTCCAAGTGCAGCACTTGAGTTCCTGAAAACAGCACTCTTCTCCTCCTGGAAGTTTCTCTCATGGTGCATTCCCACCCCTGAGGGAGCAATTCATTCCCTGTGTTCACATTTTGTTTGAGAACCGTGATGTTCCTGTGTAATGAGTGTAAGGAAATGCCATCCATGCTGGGATATCACACTGGGACACGGGGGCCAGAGATCCACACCACTGTCATCCTTCACAGAGAGCCAGCAGAGCCAGCAGGATATCAATGAAATTGTATCTGCTCAGTTAAAATACTGCAGTTTTACTTGATTAGCTGTTTCCATGGACACAAAAACAAGAGAGGTTAATTAACTGGCTACAAAATTGTACTTTTCAATATGTCAATACAAAATTAGATAATAATAATATAAAAAAAAAAGTATTTGGAAAAAATGAGTACCACCTGCTCTGTCCATGGGGCAGAAAAATGAAGCCATTATCAGAAAGGAGCTGCAGAAGGAGCCTGCACCCTGACAGTGAGGCTGAGAAATGGGCAGGGGCACCTTCCACTGTCCCAGGCTGCTCCAAGCCCCATCCAACCCGGCCCTGGACACTTCAGGGACCCAGGGGCAGCCAGAGCTGTGTTCCTGCACAGAGGAGAGCAGATGGACTGTAATTACTGGCTGGTGTTTATCTGCCACTGGAGGCAGGGTAAATGTTCTGGCAGTCTAATGCCCTTTAACTGGATGTGTCAGCCCCAGAATCACCCACACAAGCTGGGAGTGTTGGAAAAATGGCCGAGACTGCAGCTCACTGGTATTTCAGGGGCAGTGCTGGCATCCACGTGTTTATAGTGGCTTTGCATTACTTTTTAAACTAAATTACATTTTATCAAACTGGAGGTGTCCTATTGCTGAGTAGATCTCTCCTGTTCCAGGCACGGAACCACTGCTTTCGTAGGAGAAATAAAGTAGAAAGCTCTGGTTAAAGCCAACCCATTTCTTGCAGAAGTTTAAATATCTCACTTGGGACTCTGGCTCCCCTTTTTCGGGGCTGCAGAGAGAAGGCTGGCTGTGAGCAGGCAGGGGGCTGGCGGCAGCAGGAAAGGCAATATTTCCAGCTCCACTCTGGCCATTAACAAGAGCAATTTGCCCACAAACAATCTGGAAAGAGTTTTCTCAGATTACAGTAGAAGTTAATGGAGTTGGAAATTCCTTCTCTTTTGGATTAGCTCAGCCTTCTTTGTGCAGCCCTTAAGTACGTGGTGAAGTGCAAGGAAGGTTTGGTAGTAGCAGAAGCAACTGAGGGCATAAAATCCGTGGTGAAGGGGCCTGATCCAGGATTCCTAGAGCTCCTCACTGCTCCCATTACTCCAGATGGGAAAGCTCAGCACCTCCCCGTGCTGGTGCCTTTGGAACGGAGAGGAAAATTAAAACACTTGTCATGTGATTCTGCTGCAACTGGTTATTTAAGGAGGTGAGGGGAATTGGAGTAAGCAATACAACTTTAACAAGATACAGCATCGTGGCTTTGATACCAGGTTTTACTGACAGTCAGATTGCTGCAGAACCTCATGGGCATGGAGAAAGCAATTTAGAGGACAGACAAACAGCAGACAGCAGAAAATATGCATTCTTGGTTAAATAAAACTAACTGTTGGTTTGAGCCAAAGCCCATTAGGTGACACAGATTAATCAAAACATCAGCAACCAGCTCAGTTATCCTGCACATCAGGTTCTTCCATGGATCTCTGATCACAACGTTATGGATTCTTCAGCTCATCCTTTCCAATGTACCTTTACACCTCCTAAGAGCTCTTGTCATTTTGTCGAGGTATCAATTGTAAAAAAATTGATTGTCATCCATTTATATCAGAAGAAAATCACAGCTAAGTTGTGTTTACACTTCATCCATCTTTACTATATCTCAGATTTGATTTAAAAAAAAGTGAGAACTCTGTGTGGTCAGCAAAATCTTTCCACTTAGAGGTCAACAGAATTTCCCCATCCATGTCCTTTACCACCAGAGGAGAGCCAGCAGGGAATAAATGAACAGCTGCTGGAATCGCCTCTGCCTGCAGAAGGAATGAAAAAACGCGGGTGCATTCTAGTTAAAAGATGGAAATCTCTTGCACTACATAAATTTGAGCCAAAACCTACCAGAGCCATTGCTGCTCACTGAAGAGGGCTCGAGGTCTATCTGTACGACAGGACATGTCCTCTTCTCTTAATCATTAAATCAGTAGAGGCAGAGCAGGCACAGGTACTCACTTTATTTGAAGCCAGGTGACGTTCACCAGGGACAAGTCCACAGACAGAGGTGACCCCTCTCAGGCACAGCTGGCTCATCCTCAGGATGGATGGAAGCTGCTGAGGACACATCCTCCCTTCTTTATCCCCACCTCCCCTTCCTAAGTGCCATTACATTACTGAAAAAATACTTATAGTTAATCAGTGCTGCTTAATCCTGTTCACTTCCATCTGTGCCTCTTTGTAGCCTGACACCTCTCCTGTCCCGAGGCCATGGAAAGCACAGGGTATTTAGTGGGGAGGCCTCTGGGGAGCAGCTGTCCCCAATCATCCTGTCCACATCCCTTTCATTCCCAGATTACATCTTGTACCAACAGTTTGTGTGTGGGAAAAATCAAAGCTGTCAGAGCTGCTCCCAGGACGTGCACAGTGCACAAGGTGCCCAATCAGGGGGGTGCGGCCGCTTGACCCCTGTGCTCACCCAAAATAATGAATGGGGGCTGCTTCCCAGCCTCCTCCAGCTCCTCCAGAGCTCAGCAGCACAGTAATTACTTACATGCACAAGCAATGAAAGCAATCTGTTGTTAACTGGCTGAACAGGCTTGTCCAAAGACCCCAGACTTCCTCGTTCAGGCATATTACACGATGGGAATTTTCTCTTTAAAGAAGGAAAAAATAACCTCAAGAGGCTAAAAGATGCCTCCTCACAGCCTTCCTTCCACAGTCCAGTGCTTCAAAAACAATTGACAGAAAATCCAAGGACAAAATCTCAGAAACCATGAACTGTAATGAAAGTGGAATGCCTGAATAAGTCCTAATGGACTAGAAAGATTTGATAACAAAAAGCATTTCTTTAGTATCAGTCCTTCACCCAAGGTCATGGGGACGAATCCATTGAGTTACATTCACTGTGCTGGGAGGGGACTTAAGTCTTTAGTTATGGCTGACCACGGTGTTCCTGATGGATTGAAATAGAAACACTTCTACAGTGGCTTTGTGAGTGCAGCTTTGAACCATAATTCACCGTCAACAGAATTCTGTGTTTTGAGTGTTAACCCAGATAGCAGGCAGAGGGACCAAAAACTGGCTGCCTGCTGAATTTCAGCCTGTCAGCAGCAGTGCTGGCTCATCACATCCCAATTCTGTTCTCCAGCATTCACTTGTTACCAGGAGCTGCATGGCTATTATTTTAATTTTCAATTTAGCATTTAATTAAACATTCAGTCGCAGAAGGACCCAACACCACAGGATTCCTGCACACAGATGTGCTGGCCCTGTATGGCACTGCCTGGCTTTTGACTTCTGGTTATTTTTAGCTTCAAACATGATCCTTTACACCACAAAAATGAAATGTTTTACGGGTGTGTCAGGACAGGACAGGACAGCGAGTGCCCAGCTGAGCTCATGGCACGGCCTGAGCCCCCAGAGGCAGACTCAGTATCTCAGTAGATGCACTGATGTGGGTCAGAGTTGAGGACAGGCAGCATGAGAGGATCACATGGAACTGCTGTGAGCTCTTTGCAAAGTTAAATATCCACCCTCGGAGCAAATGCTCTTTTTTCACTGAGGATATCAACAGTATTGCTAGACAAAGCTGTCAAAACTGGGTAATACCTTCAAAGAGGATAATATTCTGTGAGGGATTTAAGCATTTTTTCCCAGTGGCTCCTTTTCCAGCTTGGCCAGGCCAAAGGCTTGGTGCCTCGGCCACCTGAGAAAGGAGCACTGTTATTTTATGAGTGGAGTGAGATGACGCTATCTCTTTCTTCCACACTTCAGCAGCTTCCTGGGGCTGCCTGTTGGCACGGATTTCTCAGGATTAAATGACCTGATGTTATCGAGCTGCCGGGCAGAGCTCGGCTGTCCCATCTGATCCCTGCGTCCCCTCTTCTGGCCCACAGAAATCCCCATTTCTCATGGCACGCGCCAGGAAACGTCGTCAGGCTTACATAAACAGATATTTTGACAAGGAAATTCAGGTTTTCACTCTGTTATTTTGTCTAATACTTCTCATGTTTTGTCTATTGTATTTCAGATTGCTTAAAACAGGAGTGCAGGCAAGGGCAAGATACATAGAATGCAAAGGTAGCATCCACTCCATTTTCTTAACCAGCAATACTTATGGGCTTAAAAGTCTACTCCAAGTCAGAGAAATATTCACATCTTTCAATGCAAATATTTGCATGTTTCAACGCAAACCCTTAAAAATGAAGTTTAACACTGGAAATGTATGTGCCAGCCACACACTTGATCTGACCCAGCCCAGCCCGGCTGTGTCATAAAGCTTTCACAGAATCACAGAATGTTAAGGGGTAATGTTCACCTAGTCCCAATCCCAACATCTCCCACCAGAACAGGGTGCTCAAGGCCTCTCTTTCCACAAGACTCAAGACTGTCCCAAGGACACAAGACCCTGTATTCATGTCCATCATACAATTTATGTGTAATAATGGCTTTGTTCGTCCTGCTACACCAAGGGCCTCTCCAGACCCTTGGGCACCCTTTGGCAGAAGTTCATCAGTTGCTCACCAAGCATGAGGAGAAACAAAGAGCAGAACTGTCATTAACTGGGAACATCTACAGTTGTGTCCTACCTCACCTGCAGATTTTCAGTATTATTGTCACATGTAAATATATATTATGTCACATGTGACCTCAGGAGGGGTGGCTGAAGTTCTCACACAATCCCTGCTATTTCTGCCCCACCCTGCCCATCCTCCACCCCCTACAAGGACACAAAACACAGAACACATTTCTTAAATAGCTCCAATCCCAGTCACACCAGTGCAAGAGCAGCAGCTGGGGCTGTCTCCTTCAAAACTAAAACCCGGCTGTGCCTGGAAAAACGAGGATATCTCACGGGGGATGAAACCTGGGCCCTTTGCAGGTGAGTGGGAAATCTCAGATTGTTCCCGCAGGGCTGGGCCGTCACTCTGGCTCTTTTGGGCTGGGGCACAAAGGGGAGCAATGGGGCCAGCCTGGGGCCCCTCTCCTGGAGAGGAAGGTGTTGGCTTTGGGGTCTCAGCACTGCTGGTGATCTGCAAGCAAGCTCAGAGCTGGTGTGGGTATCTCCAGTATAAGTTATGGAGCTGTTAATCCTCCACAGATTTTAATAATCATTTAGCATTTAGTGAATACGCTGGACTATAAATGTGTTATTAAACCTAAATTAAATGCAGATTTGGAACATAAATGTACTGTAGAAATTTATGAGGGATCTTAGCAGTGAATACTTTTTTTTAGACATTGCTGTGAAAGCTACACAATATAAGTTTCTGAATTAGTATAAAATACTGTGTGTTACTTGTCCATTATTGGAGACTGTGTCTGTGGAGGTATGTCCTAAAACCCTCATGCAGTCCAAAATTCACTGGCAGGAATTTCCAGGTCTGTAAAAAACAAATGAACCATTTTCTTGTCAGCACAGTACTACTCCACCTGGAATTGCTGTGTGTGGGTCCCACTTTCTCCAGGCCTACCAAGCTCAGGATGTATAGAAATCACAGAACGCCAGGACGACTTGGGTTGGGAAGGGAGCTTAAAGATCATCTCATCCACTCCCTGCCACAGGCAGGGACACCCTCCACTATCCCAGGGTGCTCCAAGCCCCATCCAGCCTGGCCTTGGGCACTTCCAGGGAATGGGATTCACCTCCCAAAGACCTGAGGCTTGTTTTGGGCTGCCAGTGCTTGTACATTCCTCTTCTTCCCTGAGAAGGATCACCAGAGAGCTCTTACTGCAAAGCCTGGAAATGTGTTGTTGATAAACTCAGGGAAGCCATTCCCAGTAAATCTCAAGCACTTCACTCACCACAAGTATCAGAGGACAGTGCTGTGTGTGTCCACATGCCCTTGGTTGAATTTACATCAACAATACTGAATTAATTTCCGTTGATTTTTAAAGGAGAAAAACAAACCTATGACAATTTCAACCAGCATACAAACCTGTTGATGACTGCAAAACCTGAAGATGCCGCACACTGCAACCTTTTGGTCACTCTGGGGTACAAGGGGATCCCATTTTCTGCAGGTAAAACTGCAAGATCTAACAGCTTTGGGCAGAACAAGGCTGTTAGCTGAGAAATGAACCTCATCAGTATCATAGCTAGGAAACAGAATCTGCCTCAAACTCTGTAGTGGCCAGGAGGTCAGGGCAAATGTTAGGAAAGACAGAATAATGGAGAAGCTAATTGACCTAATGATGGTGCTTTATTTTAGAGTCATGCCAAATTTCCTTCATGATCTGCACCAAAAAATGAACGCCCAGCTGTCACGTGTAACACACAGCTGTCCACATGTGGATTTCCTAGAGGACCATCTCTGCTTCTAGCAATTCCAGATGCAACTGTAAACCTTACCTTAATCAGGCATGATGGAAATCTGCTCCCACTCAGGGAAGGAAGGGGAGAAAGGAAGCAGCAGTCCAAGGGCAAGGTCCTGGAGCACTAGCTGAGCACTTGAGGTGGTTCCTGGAGGAACAAAAGAGACATTTTGCTAAGTGCTCTCAGCAGAGCACATCAGTGTTGATGACTTCCCCTCACTCCTGAGATTGATGCATCCACTGTTTCTATTGCCAGCCCTGCACTTGATTAAAGGACACTCCACATCCAGAGCAGAGCTGTTGTACAGAATGCATGTGTTATCAAATAGTAAACTAGCTGTCACAATATTGGCTCAAGGTTTGGGAATTTTTCTAATGTAGGAAGATTAAGACGATTGAACTTCAATTAAGTACCATTTCTGAGTAATTGTTTGCAGATATGGCATAGAAGCAAGATGGCTTCTTTGAGGAAAGTAATGTGATTTTACTTTACAAGATTCTAGCTGAAAAATAAATGCTCAAAGCCCAAACTTGCTGAAATCTGTACATTTGCAGTCACCTGAAGGGAAGCTGCACTTAGAGCACTGGAGAGTGTCCCAGCATGCTGGGCTCCCCTTTAAAACTGGAATAAGAAGCAGTCACCATATTAATCACCTGGGCATAGATTTTGTTACAACCACATGGGCAACTCTTCAGATCTGGTCTACAGACCAGACTTGGCCTGTGAAGTCTTCCCTCTCTATACCCGTGAAGACACACACAGAAATTCACTCTGCAGAACCCACAGAGGCTCCCACTTCTTTTTCTAACCATTGCTACACGGCCTTTCCTGCGTGGGAAGGGCACAAATGCCACCAAGTGTCCATCCCTGCCTTGGTACTCTCCTGTACTGATCTCCAGGGCGTGCCCTGCACAAGCATTTTCTCCTGCAGGACACTGATCAACACAGCCAGAAAGATCTTGGTTCTCCATTCCAGCTGAGTCACAGGTTCCACGTGTGACCTTCTGACACTTGGTCTGCTCCTGTCAAAATCAAAATTGAGTTTCAATCCAGGAACACACCGAGAACCAGATGCTCCAGCTGAGCCAAACCTTTCTGGGTAAATACATTGCAAAGAGCACAAATCATCCCACTTCAAACGTTGGGAATCTGTATATATTTAAATGTATACAAAATTCTGCTGTTTCTCGACAATAGATTCATGCTCTAGAAGAACAGAAATCCAGCAGGCTGAAATTAATAATGCACTAGAATTAACACCAGTGCATTGTTTCCCATTTAAGGAACCGCCTGGATAGAAATAAATCCTTACTCATATTCTATGATTTAAATAACAGAATCATTCTTACCATGAGTAATAATAGCACCTTTCATAAAAATAAGAGGTAAGAATTAGTTCTGAGAAGAAATCTCAATGAGGAATGAGTCTTAGACTTCCATGCTCTTGCTGTCAGTGTATTGAATGTGGCTTGGTTCAAAACTATCTGCTAATGCCCCCAGCATGTCACTGTTTAACCCCAGCCAGCCACCAGTCCCTCTCAGCCCCTCTCTCACTCCCCCACCAGTGGGATCAGAGAGAGAATGGGAAGGGTAAAAGCTACAAAACTTGTGGGTTTAGATGAGGACAGTTTAATGGTGCAAGCAAAGGCTGTACACATCAACAGTGCAAAGCAAGGTATTAATTCTCAACTTCCTATGGCTGGGCAGGTGTTCAGCACCTCCAGGAGAGCAGGGCCCCATCCTGTGCAAAGATAACTTGGAAGGACAAATGCCATCACTTCAAAGGTCCCTCCCTCCCTTCCCCTCCCCCAGCTTTATATCCCGAGTTTGATGTCACATGGGCAAGAATATGCCTTTGGCCAGTTTGGGTCACCTGTCCTGGCTGTGCCTCCTCCCAGCTTCCACTGCAGCCCAGTGTGACCACACAAAAGCGGCTTTGGCCCTGCCCAGCCACAGCAGAAACATCTCTGTGTTATCAGCCCCGTGTTGAGCACAAACCCAAACCAGCCCCAAAGCAGCCAATTAATTCTATCCCAGCCAAAACAGCACATTAGGAAAGGACTGAATTGGATAAGTGGAATTCAAGGTAAGGCCATTTCTACTTTTGATGCTCTACCCGAAGGTGCTGTTTCCACCACATGGCCAAATCATATGTTGCCTAAATTTGTGCCAGCATTGTGTATTTCTAAGGTTTCCTCTTGCAGAATGCAAATATTTGCCCAAAACAACAACTAAGATTAAAAAAAAAAAAGAAAGGAACATGGATCAGGGATCGTGGACCCTCCCTGAGACAATTTTCTCAGTGAGAAATGAGCCAGTGTTCTGGCTCTAGTGAGAAGGTGTTGCTCTGCATCTGGAGTCCCAGCCTGTAGTGAGAGCTACTCATGAATATTCGAGTTCACTGGACAAGAGGCAGCTGAATTATTGCATATTTACACATCTCCAACAATGCCTCCAAATAACACCAGAAAGAACTGAGGCAAATTCTTTAAAAACATCATTTTAAAAATCTGAAACACAAAGATTTCAATTTAATAACTGGTTGTATGGTTCCAAAAAAATGTAAGGTGCTATAAATTCAAATCCAATAACAAGATCCTTTTGCCTGTAGTTCCACAGCAGAGAAAGTTGGTTGTAAGGTAGATTATTTAGCCACTTGATTTTTTTTATTATTTGGGATATGTATAAGCCCAGAGTATTCTACTCTAAAATTCACTACAGCATTTGGAGCGAACAAGTAAAAAAGACCCAAATCATAAAGTATTTTCCTTTGCTTATATTATCAGTTTGTGAAAACAAGGATCTGATGAACAAACCATTTTAAACAAACAGGGGTTTAGGAGTGTGCAATATAGCAAATTGTGGTTATTTCTCACATAACTTTGTTACGTGCCAAGTACTGATTTCCTTTTTATATAAATGAAAGCCTATAAACTGATGCAATTACCCTCCCTACATACATTAGTTTAAATGCTGGGGTGTTACAAACCCCATTCATCTTTCGTGCTTTCTCTTAGGCTTCGAGTCAGCTCTGGGGTTTAAACGTTGTTTAAAAGTTCTTGGCTAATTGATCACTTTAGAGATGCTTTAAACACAGGTAAAACACCGACAAGGATGTTGAAAGTAAGCTTTCCTAATGAATTGCATCTATCCATCATCCTGCAGCTCCTGCCCCACCACCCTCCCATTAAACCTAATAAGTTCTATTAGGGCTGTTAACATGTGGCATCTGTTAATGGAAAGCGTATAATGCACGAGGCGTGAGGGGACTTGGGGGCTCTGAGAAGTAAAGTTTGAAACAAACCCACAAATTCTGGCTATTCCCAAAGTTATTGTAAGGCCGGGTCAGTATTCCAGGCCTTTCTCAGAGGTGATTCCCATTTAAAGCCTTGCTGGAGCAGAGGCAGCCAGGCCTCGTTCGCTGGCACAGTGCACATGTTATATTTCAAACACAACAGCAGGCAGGACGTAGAACTTGAAGGAAAAGAAGGAAATATATTTATTTTTGGCTTGAGAAAACAGTGTGACACATGACAAGCCTGGACCTCTTTTGGAGAGGCCGTGCTCTACGTTACTGAGATTAAGTCTGATCCTTGCTGAAGGAAGACAGAAAGCCCCCAGCCTGGATGGCAGGGCTGTAAGAGTGGCTGCCAATGTCTACTGTGAGCTGATTCCTGACATCCTGAACGCATTGCTGGGGCAGCTCCTCCGGGCCTCTGCCATGGGGGTGCTCTGGCAGCTGGGGAGCACAGAGCGTGGGGACAGGCTGCCTGGGAGCTTCGAGGACCGCGGGTAATCACAGGCTTTGAGCTGCTCCTAGCCTGTGAGACCACTTTCCTTAGTACTAGGAGGACGATCAGAACACATTATAATGACCAAAGCCAGCCCATGTAGTAACAGCTGTGAGTGTAATCCAAAAATTAGCTCATTAATTCACGGGAAAGTATTTTCTACTCGTCTTTCATTACAAAAAACGTCTGCTTGTTAGCAAAACCTAGAGCTTTAACTGGAATCTTTAAAACATTAGCAATGCACATGTGCTTTTCTATGCCTTAGTGCGAGATTTATTGAGTTTATTCCCTAATCTCTGTTTACAAGCAGAAATATGACCAACATAAATCATTTGAATAAGATTTCAAGCTACAAATCCCTTTTGCTATTTTCTGACATCCTTGTGTTATTTCAAACCTGCAATTAATTATTTTCTTTGCTGGCCCGTTTGTTTTACAAAACAATTTCACTCCACTTGGCCTTTGTATTTCTTGGAAAAATGTTCAAAGTTGGAAATAACTCTAGATGTTATCTGTTAGTGCTTACTTACCACGCATAGTGAGCTCAACTTGAGCTGGAGCTCAGGAGCCCCAGAGATACAAGATGAAGGGGCAAATTCCTACCAGTAGGAATTAGTATCACAGGGATGCTGTGCTCATCATTAAGGACAGTCAGGCTGCTCTCCAAGGGGTGACTCTTATAAAACCCTCAAATACTGAAAAAGGAAAGGAAAAAATGATGACAGAAGAAAACACCTTTCCAGAGCTCTCTCCTGCAAGGTGCTGGGCAGACCGGCCACAACCTAAGCAAGCACTAAAACGATCATTAGGTGGCCACAGGCACCGAATTCGGCCCAAGGCCCTGAAATAGCAACAAATTGCCTTTGTTGTTAATTAGCTCGTTATTGTCGTTGAACAGGACAAAAATGTGCTGTGCACTAACTGCATGACAGCAACTTCTAGAAGCAAGAACTCTACAAACCTGGTAATTGTGGTGTTCAAGTGATTTTAGTGATTCTGCAGGAGTAACTTGTATCTTTCTAGGAAGTTTTGCCTGTTTTCAGTGGGAAATGTGTGGCTTAAAAGGGCTGCTCTGGTTTTGCAACTGCTGCCAGCTGAGGATCTGATGAAACTTGTGTTTTCAGATGTGCAGCCCATCTATCTTGGATCAGCAACAGGGCAACAGCATTAACTAAACTATTACATCAATGTATTTAGTCCAGACACACGAGCTCCACTTTTTTATGCTAGAAGGAGTTCAAGTCCCGAAAAAAGAAGAAAAAAAAAGTAGAATACAGAAACCCGACAATATTTCTATTTAACAGATTGTAGCATTTTGGTTTTCAAAAGACTGAGTGCAAGGCAATTCAAACTGCAGTGGCCTTTGGTTTTGAAGCTGCCAGTAAAGGGAGCAGAGCGGGCAGTGGGGTCTCTCTGCACACATGTGGCTCCCGGGGTTTGACAGGTGTGTGCTCGGCCGCTGCTGCCTCGGCAACCTCGGGAAACCCGAGAATGTTTGTAAACAGTCTGTGCTTTCTCAAAAGTGCCCTCGAGATTTGCTGCAGGAAGTCAAATTGCTCAAATCTACCTAATTTGGCACGATACGTTGAAAGCATGCTTGAGTGATCATAATTGCGCTGGGACTGACTTCATTTAGCGATCTCTGGGCATACTTTTCCAATAACAACTGCAGGCGATATAAATTCAATCTCTTGTTTGTTTCTGAAAGTGATTAGCCTAAAAAATCTGGAATTTAAACACTCATAATTGCAAAGTGTTATTTATGTTCAATTTTGATTTATTAAAGAAAAAATCTCCTCACTTTTCCTTCTTCCTTTTTTTTTTGTTTTTCCTACCCAGGAATGGTTTGAGTTGCTTTGGAAAGTGAAAGGGATAGAAAATAGAAATGAAAGGAAAAAGACATGTCTTGGTGGTGGTGAATATTGCTCTTACAATGGGATTTTTTTCTCCTACAACATATAGTTTGGCAACAAGAGCATAAAAGGTTCTGATGTTTACTTCAAGCCTGGGCTTTTTGCTATGAAATATCTACTGCTCAGTAGGATTCATATAATTTTCACATCTATGCAGAAATATGTGCAAAAATAAGGCAAATCAACTGTGCTGTACAAAAGCAGAAAGAGACCTCAGAGTCCCATTTACATTCTGAGTACAGTAACCAGTGTTGTTCAACATGACAAACAGAGCTGAAATAAAGATACTTATTTTGTGCATGCATTCAAGTTTTTAAAACAAATTAACCTAATACATATTTGCACCCTTTCAATATTTGCCTTCTCCAGAAACTGTTGGGGTAAACCCCATGATGGGCAAGAATTTTCCTGAAAGTGAACTTTGGGAGAAGATCTGCAGAAAGAAAATATTGATTCGTAAATGTAGACAAATATTCATAAAGACTTGTCAGCAGGATGCTAGCTCAAACAGGTAAAATCATCCCTCACAAAGCCCATATGTATAAACCCCAAATGTCAGATTTCCAATTAAAGAAAAATGCTGTGAACTCTTTAGAAATTTACTTATAAATTAAGAAATTAAATTTCCAACAATTGTGTTGCAAAGAGCAGTTTAAAATATTCCGAGAAAACAGAAAATTTCATTAGAAAAAACTGTTTCCTGAGAACATCTTGCTTTGCCCTAATCACAAGCAGACCTGTGTGCAGCTCCCTTGCTCTAATTAAAACCAAGAAATGAGAGATGAAGCAAAGCAGCAAGATCTCCATCAGGGCTGACCCTGTGGCCCCGGCCCCACACGGCCAGAAAGGACTGGGCTCTCCTCACAGGAAAAACAGAAGCTGGACAAGTCTCTTTGCCACACTGGTTTTTTCCTTATTTTCTTTATAACCATCTTGCTGCTGCTGCTGCTCTGCTCCCGACGCTGTTTGTCACTGGACGTGGCACGCTCTGTGCCCACAGCTGCCTGGGACCCTGTGCTCAGCACCAGCACCGTGGTGTCTCCAGCACAGATCTGAGAAGCTGCTGAGCCCTCGGGCAGGCCAGGAGCACCCCCAGCAGCAGGGTGGCAGCAAGGATGTCACACCACTCACATTTGTCACACGCTGGCCGCCTTCACGAGCCTGTCTGGAGGCCCCACTGCTCTCCACAACCGCCTGAGGGGAGGGGGGAGCCAGGGGGCCGCGGCCTCTTCTCCCAGGTAACAAACTGACAAGAGGAAATGGCTTCAGGTTGTGCCAAGGGGTGTTCAGGTTGGATATCAGGGGAAAATTCTTCACTGAAAGGGTGGTCAGGCATTGGTGGAGTCAGCGTCCCTGGAAGTATCCAGAAGGCTGCGGGATGGGGCACTTGGGAACACAGCTCAGTGGTGAACGTGCCAAGGCTAAGTTAATTGTTAGGTTTGAACACCTTAGGAGACTTTCCCCCCACTAACAATTCCAGGATGGTTCTAGGATCTCTCCTGGCAGCGATGCCCACCCAGGTGCTGCTGTTGAGGGATGCCCACAGCCCCCCTGGACACCTGGCTAGGAAAGGCAGCTGAGCACGTGGAGGCAAAGGCACCTGCACACACTGAAACTCAAGTGTAACCTTTCAGACATTTCTGAAACCCTACAGGGACCCATGGCGAGCCAGGGATCCCACTGTCACAAACCAGCATGGTGCCAGCAGGTATGTCCGGGGGGAACAGGCCACTTAAGTGGTGTGGGAACAGAGAAGGAACAGTTCTCAAACCCACCAAGTTTTACCTAAAGTTTACTTTGTTGTTAAAGTAACAAATTAACTGAATCATCCCTAAAATAAAGTCAAACCTCAGGGTGGATGATTTTAAAAGGCTCTGTGCACAGACTGTCTCAAACTAGGTGGGACCTTCACCTACCAAGCAAATAATTTGGTGCTATAATTATCCCATTTCCCTGTCAGCAGTACTACTGCTTACCCCAAACATTTCCATTTAGTTTGAAACCAAACACATTATTTACTTGATGGGAGGGAAGAGAACAGAAAGAGCAGTGCAACCTGAACATTCATCATTGTTGTTTGTGCACCTTGAAGGACATTGTTAAATTATTGCTATAAACATTCCACTTTTAGCTAAAGGTTTTTGATATAAACAAGGGTTTTTCCTCATTAAGGTAATTTGGTGCAGTTTGAGAAACTGATTTATCAAGAGAATTAATTCAAGGCAGATATGATTTGTGTGTCTTTGTACTTGTAGATGTTTCAGCATAAGTGTCCCCATTAAAATTAAATTACGGCTAGTCTGATCCTACTAAAAATAGTTTTCAAATACACTTCACATGTGCAGACATGATGTCCTTGCTACAGTTTGGAGCTGTGCAGCAGAGCCCCAAGCTCACTGTTGTTGTGGTGCCCAGGAGGCAGAAGAGCTTGGCAGATGCCTTGGGTGGCGTTGGGGACCTTCACATGGAAGGTTTGCTGGTTTTGGGGTGGTGCAGAGGGAAATTCTGTTTTCTCCTCCAAGTTTCCCACGAGGTACAGATTTAAAAAGACTTTCTTGGGCTGTAGAAAGGATGTAGCTAGGCAATTAAAATCAAAAGCCTCTCCTCCCTTCTCTAATGTGCATTTTCTGTTGTCCACAGAGGCAGGATGCAAATCAAGTACCAGTGAAACCAACTGCTCCTGAACCAACCAAGATTTGTCTGCAGCACCTTGGTTTAGAAGCCAGTCCTTTATATCACATTTCCTTGTTGTCTTCTTTTCACCAGAAAAAAGAGAAAAAGAGAAACAAGAGAAAACAAGGGAAACAAGAGGAAAACAGCCACAGTGGCAGATGGCTGGACCTCAGGACAAACATCAGTCACCCACACTCTCAGTTTCCTCTGACCCAGTGGAGGCCTGATACACCTGCAGAGCTGGCACAGGGATACCCAGATCAGGAGCCCTGTGTCCTCCTGGCAGAGCATCTGGAGACCCAGCAAGAGTGAATGGCACCAAACCCTGATTCTGGACCCTCAGTCACCATTTTGCAGGTTCCTCAGCCCTTCTTTCACATAAATCCACCACAGAAAGGTTCACAAGCACTAACCAAAGTTCCTGAACTGAGGTTTCTCCTCCCCTTACCACTGGCCCTTGGAGCTCCTCCACAAAGCAAAACTAAAGTGCAAATTTGGCCCAGGGTATCCAAGTGCTTTGAAGGTCGCATGAAATGGGCAGCAACAGCATCAGTTGTACCAGGCTGCCTGAAAAGCAGGTCTCTGCTCATGGAGGTACTGAATAAAACTCTGTTACCATTCATTTTGTTTTCTGTGCTTGCTGATGAGAACTGACAAATGCCCATAGTTTGTTCCCCTGCTCCAAATGGACCACTCACTGCTTGCTCCTTAGCTCCTGAGAGTCAGGGGCTCAAACCTGGGCTTAGGACACTTTGGTGCTTTTGCTTTCACATGGTGGTTCAGATTCCAGGGCAATCAGCAGTGATCATATCATACTGATTTTCTTGCCAGCTGGCAGTACAGAATATAATTTGATAGAGAAATCAAAGTCTTCTAATCTCGAGACAGAAAGAAATCGGGCACGAAAAGGAATGGGGAAGCAGATCAATCTAGCTTAGGTCATGGACATAGCTCATGTCTTAACTAACAGCCTATCAAAGACTGAAGTACTTGTTGAAAACACAGCTGAAAAAGCCTGGATTTATCTTCACTCAAAGGAAACAGGCAGCTGGTGATTGAGGACAAGCCACCCTTCTGTTCCAGCCTCGGTGATCAATCCTGCAGGGATGTTGAACATCTTCAGGCCACTGTTAATTGAGTCTGCTAATTAGAGGGCTCAGCAATTCCTGAGCCATGGACATTACAGAGGCAGATAGATCACATATTTATAGAGAGGGCCCTCGGGAAGTCCAGGTTAGTCCCAGCACAACTTGAAAGGAAAGATAAGGAAGCTTAAGGGGACCCTTCCTCTCCTGTGGCAGACGAATGAATTAGCAGAAAAGGCTCCAGCTCTGGTCAAAGGGAAGGGATAATGTGGTGATGAAGTAGGTCTTCAATCACTGTGATGTATTTAAATGTCATTCTAAAGAAGATCTAGAGATGTAGAGAGAAAACAAAGTATTGGTCAAAATGATCAGGCGAATTTGAGGATGCCATGGGTTGATTGCATACATACTCTTTCTAGCATAACATGCCTTTCACTTTTAAAGGGTCTTGCATATATTGTTCATTGAAGTGACAGAACGTTCATTTAATCCAGTTATTTATCCAATTTATTATGTCATTTCTCTCACAGGGGAGTGTCTTATAAAGTGTTTTATTTTCCATGGGCAGAAGGTGTCCCAGGGGAAGGGAGGGAGCTGTGCTGCTTGGCAAGGGAACTACAAACAGCTGTGGGGACTGTGGTGGCCGTGCCAAGGGGACAAAGTCCTTCCCTGGTCTCTGCCATTGGATAATAAGTATTTCCATGAATGTGGGCTCCAGCAGCAGAATGTGCTGCAGTTACAGCAGCAGCTCTGGAGTCACCCAAAGCCCCCAGCTGAGGTGTGGGGAGAACTGAACACCCTGATACCGTGAGGAGGGGCGTGTGCTGAGACTCTGAGATGCTTTAGGGATTGTCCAGCCCCTGAATTGCCAAGGGGCAGGAAAAGAGCAGTGAAGCTCCTCTGAGGTCACTGGTGTCAATGCAGGGACAAGAGCATCACCTGGGATGTGCCAGGGAAGAGAAGAGAACCACGCCAGGGCTGAACCCTGACTGCAGAACCCACCTTGGGCCAGGCTCCAGCTCTGGTCATCGAAATAAAGGCAACGAAGTCAATACATTGCGCTCTTCTTTTGGGGTTTGAATTTCACATCCTCAGGCATAAATCAGAAACAAAGCTCAGGGTAAGAGAAACTTCTTCTTGCATCTACTTTTTCAGGAGTGAATACTTACCCCAGGATACACACACACAGCTGAGGTACTGCTGTATGGAGATTAAACATAACATTTCACTTATAGCTAACTGGTAATTAGCTAGCAATTCGTGAACACCTTGGCCTTCATGGAAATACTTATTTCAAGGAAATATGATGCATATACATCATCTGGGAGGAGAGAGGGGAATGAAGAACTTATCCCTTAGGACTTGAGAAGATACAGAAGCCTCGTGGCTCCACACTTCCCATGGTGGTGCTGGCAGCAGCTGCAGTACGTGGCTGCATCCATTACAAGGATGGAAGCTGCCAGCAAAATGAATTAGAGGCTTCTTGGGCCATAGCTGCATTTTACACCCTCCTGGCAATTCTGTCTCACAAGCTCATGAAAAGTAGACTGGGAAAAGAGGGCCCTAGTGCATAAGAACACAACATATGGAGATTGCTTTTCGTTTTCATAATGGAATAATGTGGAGCCTTACAGCAATTTAAACACACCCTCTTTTTTTTTTCTTTCCATATATCCCACAACTAAAGAGCAGTTGTCATCCTAAATCTTAACTAAAGATCATTTAGAAAGCATAATTAATGGCTGTAAGATAACATGTCATCCACAAAGCTGGGTAATTAATGAGTAATAACTGGTGTACCTGTGACTGCCAACAAATGCGTGTCCATTATAAACTGAAGACTAGACACAAATCCTAAATCACCTGGAACACCAATAAATGAGCACAGCAAAGCTCAGATATGAATGGACCTGGCCCTTCACACACCAGTTCTGGAGGAAGTAAAAAGAGCCAAATAAATCGATTTTAGTCTGCCCGCACGTCTCCAATGCTGCTGGTGGTTTTGCTGGAGCAGTGTTGTACAGCCTGGGGAAACACCCAAAACTCCAGGTGGGCCTCTGTGGAGAAACTCTGCCAAGGGCCCTTTAGGCACTTACCAGCACAAGGCAAGCTTGCTCCTCTTCCCAGGAGAGTTGTGCAGCAGTGATGGCAAGTGTGGCTCGCACAGGTGCCAGCAAAGCAGGGGAGGGCTGCCAGGGCTCCAGGGCTCCATTCCCCTCCCCACGGCTCTTACACCTTTTGCTGCTTCTGCTACCTGCCTCCTGTGAGTGACTGACACCAGGGAAACTGTCCAAAACTTGTTCTTACTTCCCAGAAAATTCTCTGCTACCTCGTACTGTCTTGAATCCAGCCTCTAAATGCCCAAATTCATAGAAAGGTCACAGGGAAGGTGCTAATTTAGAAGAAATGGATGCATATTTAAGTATTTTTAAAGCTTGAATAATGAGTATTTTTAATGCAGCATAGAAAATGTAGTCTTTACATGTGGGCATTTATTTTCTGCAGTTACCTAGTCTTGGGGGATCAAGAAACTGTAGTGCATGTCCATTTTACCAGCAAGGAAGAAGGGTGGGAGGGAAGAGGGGGAAATGCCTATTGGATGAGCATGTATCTGTCTATTTTGGTTCCAAAATGCTGAGCAGCACTGAGTACATTAGTAAAACATCACAGCACCCAGCACTGGAGGGGAGCAGCCTGTGGTGGGGTGTGCAGGCTCAGGGGGCAGGTATTCACCTTCACAGCTCATTGGCAGTGTGCTGCAGGACTTGGATCCCACAGAGGCAGAGTTTCCTTCCTAGGAAGGTGCAAAGCCATTCATCATTTCCATGAGAGCACAAAACACCCACAGACTTCCCTTAACACAAAAAAGTGTGTGTTGAAAATGCGAATTCCTCTGTGGGAAGTGGGGCAGTTTGACCATTCTGGCCTCACCTTCAGAGAGCTGAAGACAAAACTGGCAAGACTTGAGTGGAAGTGTCTCACATGCTAACACAAAAATAAACCAACACTCCCCTCCCAATTTTTCTCACCAACTCAGTTCATCTCTTGGCACCATCGCTTGTTCAGCAACTTGTGGCTGAGCTCACTGACACCACCACAGGGAACGAACACCCCAGAGCCCAAAAATTCCACCCCATTGAATTTTTCCCTGTCAGTCCTAGTCCTGCAGCCCTAGTCCATCTGTTACACCTGAGTCTGTCTGCACAATGTGGTGACAAGGGCTCAGTGCTCTGGTGGTGCCACCTCATTTTTTAGAGACCTGGGGACACCTCTGCATCACAGGCTGGGAGCTCTGGAGAGTTGCAGAAAATGCAAAAGCATCACAACTGTGTTTGAAAGTCAGGAGCCTGGGGCTCCTGCACGCAGTTGTAATATGAAATTAATTTTGAACTTTGGGTTGCAATGTGAGTGCAGCCTACTAGTCACTGTGAAAAACAACATGACATGAAAAACAATAATTCTACAAAATTGGTCTAATTCCCAGTCTAAGGAAATGAATAAATGTAATTATTGTATTTTTCTCATGCTACCCAGCCCAACACAATCAACAACAGGTTATATACTCGAGGCTGTGAACCTTCAGCACCTCCCAGCTCCTTCCATGCAACCCACCCATCCTTTCAAGGCAAGAACTCTGACAGAGAGATGAGGTGGGTAATTCCTCAATTCTGTAAATCACAGAATCCTAAATTCGTTCATTTGCATTTATGAAACAATACCCTGACTCTGCTCCCTTCTGAATTAGCCCTGGATCCTGTTCTCTTGCTGTTCTACTGAGGCCCTGGCACAGGGTGCCCAGAGCAGCTGTGGCTGCCCCTGGATCCCTGGCAGTGCCCGAGGCCAGGTTGGACACTGGGGCTGGGAGCAGCCTGGGACAGTGGAAGGTGTCCCTGCCCATGGCAGGGCGTGGAATGGGGTGATCTGTAAGGTCCCTTCTAACCCAAACAATTCTGGGATGCTCTGAAGCAATTTTGCATCTGTCTCTCTTGACCCAGAAGAAAGAGCCCTTTAGATCCAGCCATTTGTGTTTGGGCTCAATCAGCCCAACTGCAAACACAGGCCAGACCTCTTTGGACTGGGAGTGGTTTCCCCCAAATCGAACCCTAGCAGTGAGTAAAGGGAGGTGTGGGGTTTGTAAGTCACCTCTCAATGCAGATGAGTTTATTGCAAGCCCAGTGAAAAGCTCCTGTTGTGCAGCAGGCCATTTCCAAGTGTTAAGCAAGGAGCCACTTTTGCCAAGCAGCACCCTGGCTCCCCAGGTTGTCATAAATACCTGAGCATCCTGCCAAATTTCAGCATGAACAATGAAGCACTTTCTGTTATCTGAGCACAAACCCCACTCTCAGCTACTGCCAGTTGCCCCTTAACTTGAATTCCAGGCACCCTCCAAAATCATTATCCCTGGCAGGCAGGGCTGGAGCAGCAGCAGCCAAGCCTGACTGGGGGAGCCCCAGGCCTGACATTAATAAGGTACTCTATGCCTGCAAGACCATAAAGGGAAAACCTTAACTAGGTGTTATAACGAGGGGAGATGAAGTGTCACAAAGTGTGTAAATGTCACCAGCTCTCTATGAGGCTTCTCTGTTAAAAACCTGCCTCATCTCAGCTCCTCTGGGTAAAATATTTCTCTTCTGCTGCTGGTGTTTGTAAAATATTTTGATAACAAGAACGAAAATGATAATTTGGGTGGCGTGCATGGTGGCAGCTTCATGGGGATGGCAGCACAGTTCACAGCACTGAGGTGGAACAGGGAAAACACAGCCTGATAACCAAACCCAAACACGGATTGCCATGAAAAGTTGTTTGCAGAGTGCTGCAAGCGTTTCAGATACAACATAAACCCTGCTTCCTGCCGCCAGCATTTACATCCTCACAGTTAGGATGCTTGTGACTTTATGCTCTTTGTAAATCTGTGGGAAGGTTTCCATGGTTAATGCCTGCAGGGCTGGGGGCTGTAAACCCAACCCTGCAAGTCCTGAAGCCCCACCCCAGCGGAGCTGATCACTGCACTTACCCTTCCCGAGGCTGCTGTGGGCAGATCCTGTGAGATCACAGGAGGAACAGCTCTGCAGAAAGAAGGGCAGCCTTTGGGGGGGTTAGGTTGGGGGTTTTGACAGATAATGTGTTGGAGAGATAATTTCCAACAGATATTAGATATTAGATAATTAGATATTAGATAATTTCTAATTTCTGTGAGATTAGAGAACCACATGAATCACCTGAGCTGGAAGGGACCAACAAGGACAACCAAGTCCAAGCCCTGGCCCTGCCCAGACCCCCACACCAAGCCCACCCTGGGCATCCCTGGCAGTGCTGTCCAAATGCTCCTGGAGCTCTGGCAGCCTCGGGGCTGTGCCCATTCCCTGGGGAGCCTGGGCAGTGCCAGCACCCTCTGGGGGAAGAACCTTTCATTTGGGATGTGGTGTATTAAGGGTGATGTGATATAAAATAGGAATGTAGAAGTTGGTTCTACCATTCTCTATGCATGTGCAAAGAATTAAAAAGTCACCATTACTCTCCTAGGACCAAATATTCCATAGCAGTTTTCGGGGCTGCTTTAGTGCCTAATTCCTGCTCCAACCAGAAATCTTAGATGAATGGAATGGTTTGAGAAGGAAATCATTCAGTTCTAACCCCAGACAGGGACAGACCTCCCAGGCTGTTCCTCATTCTGCACATGGCCAGGGCAGGTGTCAGTACACAAGTGCCACCACTGGGGTGCTGCTGGCATGTCCCATTGGCTACTACAGTCCTGTCCCCACTGCCACAGCAGCCAGGGAGGCTCTCCTCACATCTTGTTAGTGAGAAGAGAGCTGAAGGGCTGTGCAGAGCACCTTCTCCAGCCTCACACCGCCATGCCAGCCTGTGATGAATTGGGGCTGTGCTTGAACCTAAAGACCAGCAAATTAACAGTTAATTAGGAGATGATAAATAGCAGAGGCACACAGCCCCTCTGGTGTAGGCTGTGTTCAGCTGCTGCCCCTCTTCCGTATCTTGACACAGAAGTGTTTATGTGCACCAACAAGTGCCTGAGTGGGCGCCGTGCCTGGCCTTCGTCAGGGCCGGGGCTCCCCCTGACACAGCAGCTTGATCAACATTTATCCCCCAGATAAAAGAGAGGTGACAGGGCTCTCAGGGAGAAGCTGGGGCCTGTGCTGGGAGACAAGGGCGTGTTTCCCTGGTTCACTCCCATGGAGGCACTCCTGGGCCGGGAGTCTCCTATCACCGGGAATTATATCTCATCCCACCACTTGAGACAGGTCTTGGCTCTGGAGGGAGTGTTAGACTGAACCAAGGGGACTGCAATTCATCCCTCCTCTAGACAAGGACAGTTTCCTCAATTCCTGCAGAATTCACTGGAAAAAATTCTTCAATCCAATGGAGCTTTGCTCCATCTACCTTGGGCAGAGAAGAAACTGTTGGGGAAGGTGATGCAGGGAAATCTTATAAATATGATTGCTTGGCAACAGGTTCTGAAAACATCAAGCCTGTCAGTGAAATCGAAATGACATCAGTTTTTGAGATGTGAGGCATGCTGGACCAGGAGACAGGATACTGGGCAATACCTCTGAGCATGTGGGAAGATGAGAAGGCTGAGAAGGCAGAAGAGGGGATTTTAGAGATTAGCATTAAGGTTTAGAATGTAGCCCTTATGTAAATCTAGTCGTTCTCATAGGCTGTATGTAAATTCTGTAGGATTTGTGTCTCGCACCGGTTGGTCACTGTAAATAGAATATTGAACACAGAATGGGATAAAACTGACTGTAACAGGAAATCAGTCCTCTTGGGACAACCCTCTCAGCTGGCACTGGCAGCTGAGAGCAGGGCTCTGTCACCCACGGCCCTTGCAAATAAACCACATGTTCCAAGAGCAGCCCTGTCTGCAGAGATCTCTCACCCTACCGTCACAGCGTGCTTCTAACAAGAAACCCTTCAGTGAGGTCTCTGTAAATCTGGACCCCAGCAGCCTCTTTCATGTCCTGGCACTGCTGGTGGTTGCAGAGCACCAGGGGAGGTTGCCAGGAAAGGCAGAGATGCCCAGGGCAGCTGTGGCTGCCCGTGGGTCCCTGGCCAGTTGCACAGCCCGTGGAGAAGCCTGGGACAGGAGGTGTTCCTGCCATGGCAGGGAGTGGAACAAGGTGGCATTTAAGGTTGTTCCAACCCCAACCATTCCATGATTCTGTGACAAAATCAAAGTAACAGATAAAATAACTAAAATTTGTTAAACCTGCATAGGACAGGAAGAGGTGGCTATCAGCAGGACCACCCCAGGCCCCAGACCCCAATAAGTGAGTTGGGTGCAGGGTGCAGGTGAGGGTGCTGATGTCTCCAGGCTCGCTCAGCTCTTCTTCCTCTGCTTTAGAGTTCCTGAGGGTACGTGATAAGGCTGGAATAACTCATGGAACTTCACATCTGGTTTGGACAGGACTGAGATGTGATTCCAAAATGTCGAAGGTAATAAGGGGGTTTTCCTTATGAAAAATTACTGGTTTTTCTTTATGAAGAGGAACCTACAGTGTATGTAGAGAGTAAAGTCATAGAGTAACTTAGGTTGGAGAATGCCTTTGAGATAATGAAGGATAACTTCCCTAGACAAACATCACATCATGAAATATTCCCCTTTACTGCACCTCCTCTTTTTAATTTTGTCACATTTTCCCCTAGCCGGTAGTTTTCTAACTCTGCAAGGTATGGGGTCTCCAGCAGTTCCTATAAGCTGTGTGGCCTACTCCAGAAATTACTAGATTTGGCTAAAACCCATGAGAATAGACCCAAAATACTACTCTTAATTTGAAGGGGCTGTATATTCCTGAATCAGGATCTAAAAGTACCCTGGTTAATAAATACATGAATCAATCAACAAAATCCCTTAGGTGCCTTAAAGGTGATTAAACACACACTCAGATTAAATTCACTGTAGCTTTTACACATTTCTTTAAGTGACTTGAATAGGTTTGTTTTCCCTTGGAAATAAATAGAACAACTGTCTGACATTCGTATAACAGCATTGCTTCAGTCAATAAAGGCACATTCAGTCAAGTCCAGAAACTGACATTTAAATAATGTTACATCTGGGCTTAAACCAACAAGCAGAAAAGGGTGCAGCAAGGCAGTGATGCCACCTTCCTCCCCAGCCCCAGTTTATAAAACGAAGGGCACCACTGTAAAGAAGAAGCAAGCACTGTAAAGGGTTTCCAAGTTTTACTCGGGAAGCCTCTGTGCCTTTGCAACTCAAACGCTTGGCTCCAAGATCCATGCAATTGTTTATTTTACTCAACTGCCATACTTGGAGATGTGAAACAAGATGGAAACTTGGTTTGGAAGTTGTTTAACAGTTATCAGCCTCTGAGGTGAATGATCATCTGCAAATGCTAATATTCATTCTAATTAATGGCAGGGAGTGGACATGGAATATCAATTACCCCTTTCCCATCCATCCTCGGCAGCAGCACAGAGGAACTGGGCCAACTCAGATGAATGCCTCTGTACTTGTAGGCTGCTTTTACCATCAGAAACGTAAGATTTAAGAACTTGAAATAAAACCTAGGCTACTGAAAGAGTCAGTAGGAATTCCTTCTGTAAGAAGCAAATGGACTTTGGACCAAAACCTCAAGAGCTGACCAAGGAATTTCCAGTTTTTGTCTCTTTCCTGTTCAGCAGCATCCTGTACGGCTTTTCCTCAGCTTTAACTACTCCCTACAGAGCATCTTAGTGAATCCTTCTTCATTTTTTCAAATAAGAAGTTGAGTTCTTAGTATTAACAGGCAGAAAATAAAGGGTTTGGTCTGGCTGTATGTAATTATTTAATCATGTTTCTATATCCCTGAGCGTGCACATAATTTGAAGCAACAGGTTTAAACTTCTATTTATCTGTCCTGAACACTGCACACCCCTCCTTTGATAGCTCTCTGAGATTTTCCCCAACTGGCTTGAAGAGGATGTGATCGTTCAAGGTTTGAGCTCCCAGCAGCCATCCTAACCCGCTGTTATTAATTGTGTGTTCTCTAGGATTAGCACAGTTCTGCAGCGCAGCCCCCGAGTGTGTGTGGGAATAAGCAGTGTTTATCTTTAACCGTGTAATTTGGGCTCCCTGTTTAAGTCAAGGAAACAATAATGGTGGCCTTAATTGCAGAAATTACCAGCTACTCGGGGTCTGCCGTGCTTAATGACCAGGCGGGAAACGCCAGCCCTAATGCCACTTGGCAGACAATTGGAACGGATAATCACCTCTCTAAAGGCTATTGCTGGTAATCTGTTAGGAATAGATTTGCCTAATTCCAAGCAGAAGGGTTCGGCAGGTTTAGGACATAGCCCCCAGTGGCAGTCAGGGAAGGGCAGTGTTCCCATTTCACTGCAAACACAAATCCTTTAAAGGCAAGCGTGAAGTACCAAAAGACGATGTTGTTCCACCACTTCCGTTTTTTATAGAGGGTGCTCACTTTCAAGTAATAATGCCCTGCCCATTGCCAGCTGCCCTGTATCGCTGCCTTGTCCTACCCTGTGCGTGGTGCTCCTGTCTGTCGGTGCTACAGTCCCAAAGAATTCTTCCCGAAGTTCTGATGCTGACAAGCTGCTCAGTATTAAACTGGATGTCTCTTCCCTAGCAGGAAAGAACCTGCCTTTAGTGGAAGAAAAGTTTCAAAGTGGTAATTGCAGGACTGATACTGAACAGATAAGTATCAGTGGGTATTCCAGGTGAATTTTCTTGTGTGCAAGCTTGCAGGAGGGCTTGGCCAAGCCTGTCTTGTTTCTTTGCTTTCTGTCTCCCAAACGGCTTGGCCAGTGCTTCTCTTTTTTACTCTTAAAAAGTATTTCAACAGAATTTGCAACTGTCTTATATATGATGTGATTTGTATAGACAGCCTTGGTCCATCCCAACCAAAATATTGACTGGACTGAGGCTGTTTGTAACCTGACCAAAGCCATAGCAGAACGAGATAGAACTGCTAAGCTTCCCTTGAGCCTTCCCATCTCAAGACCTACAATGAGAAACAGAATGGTCCTGTTTGTTTAATAATAACGGATTTATTAATGAATATAGGCTGGGTGGAGGGCCCATGACTACCTCAAAGCTTCCTAAAGCTTTCACTGGCTCTGGAGTGAGAGGCCAAGTCCCAAGGATGACACTTGCTCTGAAGTCTGCCCTTCACTGCAAAAAAGTGTCAATTTGATGTCAGTACTTGTACCATGAGGCAATACCCTAGAACACAGGTAATCATATTTAGACACCAGTTGACAGAATCACATGTGTAAAGCCTCCAAAATTTTTTTGGGAGGTGTCTGCATCTTGTCAATAAACTCCATTTGCTCTCATTAGAAAATAAATTACAGAGCAGCACCAGTCACCAGTAGAAAAGGCACGTGCTGCCAAGTGACTTCAAAGGCAGCCCCGTGTGTGTTGCTGCCTTTAATTTACAATGGCACCAATTACTTCAGCTCAACACCAGTGCTTCACATCCATGACTACATCCTAAAATAATGAAGCAAAACATTTTTGATGGGATTATTTTCCTTGCCTTCTGATTTATGGTGCATAAGGCTTCCAATATTTAGTCAATCTCGCGTGTATTGGGCCCACAGTTCGTTTGGAAGTAAGAGATGAATCACAGAATTATTTGCCTGCAAAGTCTGGATCGTTAGGCAAAAGTGAAGTATTAGGAAAATGATCATAAATTTCAAGTGTTAACCGCACTGCCACTCTACATATCAAAGCAAGGCTTTGTTTTATGCCTCTACACGAGATTCAAGGCTAAACATTGGTGTGAGGGATTCTCTGGTCAGAACAACAGGAAAGTGAACTGGACCCCAAAACTGGTACTGGAAAAGGCACTGCTTTTAAATGGTGGCAGCCCATTTCCCAGCTGCAAGATGACTGCCAGGCTGAACTCCAACTGAACAGCCAGCAGCAGTATCAAAAGCTCAGATAAATTCTGCACTGAGTTCAGGTTAAAATAATTCCCTTTGACCAAACACATCCAAACTGCACAACTTTTACCTACGTATATATAATGTATTAAAACAAAACTTAAAATTCATCTCCTTAGGAACATTATCCTTGAAAGCAGCCATGGATAATGCTGGTGTGAGATGAGAAAAAAAAAGTTCATGGATTACATTCTTCACCTTTTTATTATACACAGAATTCTAGTATCTATAATGTTTTAAAGTACTTATATACACTATAGTCTAATATGATTTATTTGGTTATTGCAATAGCATTTTAGTGCCATTTTATCTGAGAGTTCATGGAATGTTTTAAAATCCAAGCCTAATGGAAGCCAATCAATCATCACATTTTCAAAGAACAAATTATTTAAGTTTTTGTACTACACGGAGCTAATCACTGCACAGAGATATCCGATTGTTTTGACTGATGTCATTCATTTCTCTTTAGGCTGGCCTGATTGATAGTCTAAGTGCTGAAGTTAACCAGACAAATGGATATGTACTTCTGGGCTATTTCCAGCCCAGCTGCCTTTTTAGCACTAAAAACTTCATCTGCCTGATAGCAACTCGCAGCTGCTCCTGCTCAGGCAATTGAAATTAAAGCTGGAAGGGAATGTGACAGCCGACACTTTTTCCTCTTACATTAAGGATTTTGTCCATGATGCCTCCAAGCAATCACCAGTAATAAATGAGCTGTATTAAATCCACATCTATATTTCAGTATGTGGTGGCCTGCTTTCCAAGTTCTCACTTTCACATCTTCAAACACTTATTAATAGCACTGCTGAGACACCCAAGTATTATTGCATCCAACTCTTCCTCTCCTCTCTGAACTGGGATCCAATGCTGTGTCACACTTAGGCTGTTGCTTTTGACAACTAGAAAACTCCTCCATGTGTCAAAACCTGGCTGTGCTCCCTCAGGGGCGCAGCCTAACTGAAATCTGGGGGATGGTCACCTGATTTAGACAAACAAAATTTGGCTTATCACATGCAAAATCAGTAACAGCAACACAAGCTTCCCTAAATTCTGTGAGATTTAAGACAGGCCAGTTCCAGCCCAAAGAATTGACTAGATTCTTTTACTTTAATGTATTACATTACTGTTTTATTGGCTGACATCTACTATAAAGGAATTGCGGAAAACTTTGCGTGAGGAATTGAAGCAAAAACTTGCACAGCCATGATCTTTCATTTATTTGGCCACTGACCCAAATATATCACTGGTTCTAAGGAGCCACATTCAAAGCCATTAAAGCACAGATATATTTGACCTTTATACTATGACAGAAGACATAAGCAAGTTATAAAAGTTTTGATTGTTTTATGTGGATTGAAATGCACTTTCAGAATGGAAATTTTTGCTGTACACCCAGGAAGCCGAAAATACAGATATTCTCTTCATGTACTTAAATATCTTTCTAAGCATTGCTGGCAGAGCTCAGAGCTCTCCAATTGCCTCCAGGAACCCTGTTTACAGTACAGGAATCACTGATACCGTACAATGTGGCTTTTGCAAATGGAATTTTGACCGTGGGACACCTGACAGAAGTACTCACATAAGGTTCAAACAGTAAGCATGTTATTCTAGTAAAAAATCTGCCCTGTCAGCTGCCACTTATAGGTCACTGTTGCTGTGGAAGAAAAGAAACAGCAAAGCAAAAGGCAAGTTCAGAGAGTTACAGGAAACAATGGCAGGTATTAGTCCCAGTAAAAATAGCACTGACATGAGAAACAGTGGTTCAGCACTTAATTTTACCAAAATCCAGAATGAAAAAAATACATCCTTCCATAAATCAGCCTGCCATGAATTAGACAAAACTTTGGTAGAAACTACCTCCACTGGAAGAAAGCACTTCCAATTTCTACATGTCCCAGCCAAATGTTGTTCTCACCAACCACAGAAACATCAGGAATATTATAAATCAAGGCAACATGAAAAGGTTATCTTCAAAATGTGTTTGTTGAAAAGCTAAATATATTTGCAAGTATAAAATCCTGCTCCTTTTCAAAGCAATTAGATAACTCACTGCTAAGAAGTCCAAAGAGCTAAATAAAGTAAATAGAAAATAAATATCTTCACAGCCATTCTTGGAACTAAAACCATTGTGATGTGGTTTTCTCAACTGACATTTTGCTAAATACAAACTTTCAGATTATTAAAAAACAAATATTTTCAAATAAGAAATAAGTAGCAGATAGCTATTGGATATAGCAGATTGGATAGCTATTGACATGGAAAATTAATTCAGCTCCAACTTGGCTTGATTCTATGAATATTCTGTTGACACTGGACATGAAACTGATGAAGGCTCTTTACTGTCACATCATTATTTGGCAAACTGGAATACACTGGACTAGGATTCACATTTCACCCAGAATTTCAAAGAGAATCATGTGTTCTCATTTAAGAAGCAGAAAATGGAAGATTCTAAGCTCAGACAGTGTATGTGTATGTATACATATAAAATTAATGTATTTTTATACACACACACACGCACACACACACGCACACACATATATAAATAAATCTCAGTAGAGCTGGCTGCAGCACTTGCCAAAGAGCTGGACAGATTAGACAGAAATTTTTATTAAGGTAGATCAAAATTATTAGGTTTGAAGTGCTCAGTGAGCCTTTCCTTGATAAAGTACAGTTAGTAGTGATATTCTGGAATTTCATAGCGAAAACATTACGTCAAATGTCTGGAATTTGAAACAGCAGCTGTTAGAGTTTTGCTTAGTACAGAGAACGAGAATTTTAAAAGCCATAAATGCAGGAACCTCTCAAAACACACAGTACAGAAACTTTCAACTTGCTGTACAATTAAAGGGTTCTGCTCACAACTTGGATATATTTAAACTCAAAAAAATGGCATTTATTGTGGAACTGAACTTGGAACAAGACAGTCATGGCCTAGCAGGAGCTACTTTTTGTCCCCCCAGAGAGACGGGGGTCTTTTCTCCTCCACAGCCTTGTGCTGGGTCCAGGATCTGTCACCCTCATCCTGCCCACTATTACTTGTGGCAAATGTCGTTCTGCCACGGAAAGGAACTGCTCTTGTTTTGCTCTTCCCTGTGATCCTCAATTTTGTAAAAGGCTCAAGGGGCTCAGATAGCTGTCTCTTGCAACTTCTCTGAACAAAAAATATCATGCAATGCTTGTGGCAAGAGGGAAAGCTTTCCTGGGAAGCATGGAGTACTAATAAGAGAATGATGGCAACTTGGTGCTAATGGTAACTTTTTTTGCCTTGGTTAAAATCATAATTGCTGTATTTTTCTTTCTTTTTTCCCCCCCTTCATCTACAAAACTAACCCAAAAATGTCCCACGAATGAAAAATTGTAATCTAGTGTCACATAATGCCCTTGGCAGCTGTGCAGCTCCTGCAGGTCGCCGTGCAGGCGGTGCCTGGGGGTGAGGATGCAGCTCAGGTGACATCCCCGGCGCGGTGTCCTGGAGCTGCTCCCTTCTGCTGGCACGGCCGGGGAATCCAAAGTCACTCGTTAAACCGAACTTCTCCCCGCATTTGCTGATCAGTAAACAAATTGCCCGGATTATCCAGAGCTGAGATAAGCTCTGGATCACGTATGTCTGAGCAGACTTTATCAGATCAGCTGAGTGCTGTTTACACAGTAGCCCCCAGGAAGCCCTTGGAAAGTTTGCAGTTTTGTGCTGTTTGCCACAACCCAGGGCATCGAAGTCTGCGCCTCAGGATGCTGACACTGCGGTGATTTAACACCTCCGAGATTTCACAGAAACAGTTTAAAAGAAGTCAGTTAAATAAATGTATCCAGATCCTCCTTTTGTATCATCGTCAGGCTGGGGCTGGGCTGAGGGAAGAGGGGTAAGCTCACGCCCAGGACGTGTAGGAAATGCAGCTCTGTAATTGATACGCTGCCTAACAGGGGACTAATGTAAATCTTTCAGCAAAGGGGAAATCTGCTCCGAATGTTTACTTGGAGTGATAAGGCCTCCTGATCCATCCTGAACCTGCTCAGCTCCGTGAGGAGCCCTGCCAGGAAAGCCTGCTAGCGTTAGTGCACCGAGTGGGCAGAGAAACCCAGGCTGGCAAAGCTGAAATGCAGAGCTGAGCAGGGCTAAATGGAGCCTTTAACTTTGAGACTAATATTTCCTCGTGTTTATTTAAAAGCCCACAGCGATGGGAATTGCTGGGTGTAGGTATCGCGTTATTCCTATTAATGGGAATGAAGAATAACACAGAAGAACTTAAGCAATTGTTGAGTTTACTCCAGCAGAATCTAATCCAATTTCCATTTTAGCAAGAACAAATTCAGTTTTGTAACACTGAAGCAGATATATTGCTTTTTAAGAGAACTATATCCAGGTTTCTTTATATTTTAAACTGCATCAAAATGATAAAATGGAAAGATTTAATTTTCAATAACTTTCCTTAAAAGGTTATAGTAGATTTTCCTGGTTGGAATATTTTTGTTCAGTTTCTTTCATGAAAAGCATGTAACTTTGCTCAGTTATGGCTGAGAGGAGTACTGTTTAAATAAAATCCCTGAAACAAAATCTCTTGAGTAGATGGAAAGACTTGCACCAGCTCCCTGGGCATTTGATCAAACTTTCATTCAGAAAACATTTTTCTCCACCAACATACTTAAGCTGTTAGAATTAAAATGTAATTTAAGCAATTACATAAATAAGAGTGACAAATGTTTCCTTTCCTAAATGCAAGCAGGTGTATGGCACAATCGAGGTTATTCTCTGGGAGCTGCAGTGTGCCAGTGGTGCTGGAAGAGCCCGAGACAAAAGGAAGGGAGCTTCAGGAACCTCAAACGGGATTAACCCAGTTTGCAACTCGTTGTACACACACATCCACAGCAGCATCCCTCTAAACGATGTGCCACGAGCCCCTGCCAGCACAAACAGGCAGGAATGCCATGAGTACAGCACCCAGGAGGATGGAACAGAGACCTTCGAAGTTCTGTGCTTTACTCTGCACCGCTGATCACTTGAGCCAGTCATTATATTCTCAATATCTGTTCTGAAAGAGATCAGAGCCCATCCACCACCTGGCTCCTCTCAAAGCTGGGGGTTTGCTACATGCCATTACTCTCAGGCAGTAACTTCACCGGGACCACACGGATGCTTTCCACAAAAGTCTGATTCAAATATATAAGAAAGCTGCAGGGAAAAAAAACATGAAGCATTTTTAAAATGACTGGTTCTTACATATCCAAAGTTCAACCCTTAACTTCTCAGATCTCTGCCTTTGCTGCTGGCACACTGAAGAACTTGAGGTGAGCAGAAAAATTCCTTAGTTCTTTATAACACTTCCAAAAATAAAAATTGAAAATACTAAACTCTCAGCACCAGCAGTTCAGCTCCTAATGTAAAATACTTGCACTTACTGAATTTAGAGAATCTCTTACTTGATAATGAATTCTCCATGGCTGGTCTCTGACTGTTGGATTTTTCTTCTCTTAGGATCAAATGTCCCATATTTACTCTATCAATACAAAACCCGCACGACATTATTATAAAGGCTTTATTCAGTAATTACAAAGGTTTTGTTTGGTTAACCAGATAGTAAAATCTCAGCTAAGATAAATAGATGATGATTTACAGTTAGGAAACAGATCACAGTTTTGTTTTGATGTCAATTTCTGTGGTTTCTAATGATTTCTCTTTGAAGCAGCTTCTGTATTTTCACTGCCAGGATGTGACTCTGTACACACAGGTACAGTTTATTAATGAGTTCTTCAGATCCTTTTGTATATAGTTTTCCTTTGATTTTCTCCTTGTTAGTGATGAAATAAAACATAATTCAAGGAGAAAAAGTCACTTAAAATTAGTATTGAATAACAAAAAAGAGAATTAATTTTTACTTGCCTCTTATACATTTATATCCTATTAATTTTGTTACTACACTTTAACATATTTTTAAAAAATTTCTCACAAGTATTTTCCTTGAGATTCTTCTATGTACACACACCTCACTATGAAAAATCACTGCAAAGTCCTACTCTAAAATTGCCCTGTATTTGTTACTTGCTGTACTGGCAAGGCTGTATTTTGTTAAGAGGCCCTGGGCAAGTGAGACACAAGATCCTGATGGAAAGCACAGCACAAAGAGAACTTCAACACTGTAATTTTTTAATGAGAAAAACAGTATTTAAATATTTGCTTGGGTGTTTTAAAACATCTCTGGTAACAGTTGAAAGGTAAGACAATTGTGTGTGGCTCATTTATTACTGTATCAGAAATATTTTTGAACAACCACTGTAGCAATTACTTTTACTGATCTTAAGAAAAATTAGAATTTGGTGGCTTTTTCTTCCCACACACAACTGTGTAAAAATTAACTATACCCAAATGCAGCTTGGTGGGAAATAGGTTGATATAATGATTTGGTAAAGGACTGAAGGGTTTAGTTACCAACCCATGTTGAAGGAAGTGATGGAGGATTTTGAAAAAGCCTTTCCAGATTCCCATGTGATGGGCAGGTGAGACTGCACTTACCTGACCTCGATGAACAGCTACCCCTCAGGGCACTGCTACAGCTGCTTCTCTTTACTACGAGGTATGAAAATTGAACCACAAAATCCCAGAATCCTGGAATGCTTTGGGGGTGAAAGGACCTTAAAGCTCATCCAGTGTCACCCCTGCCATAGCAGGGACACCTCCCACTGTCCCAGGCTGCTCCAAGCCCCATCCAGCCTGGCCTTGGGCACTGCCAGGGATCCAGGGGCAGCCACAGCTGCTCTGGGCACCCTGTGCCAGGGCCTATCCACCCTCACAGGGAACAATCCCTTCCTGATATGTGGTCTAAATCTCTCCTCTTTTATTTTAAAATTCTTCCCCCTTGTCCTAGCCCCTGGAAGATAGAATTTTGTCCAAGAATTACGATCCAATTCTTTATAATCTTTAACTGTCCTTGGCTGGAAAGCATGCCAACATGCAAACCTGGCACTAATTATTTCTCCCTCTCCACTGATTGAGCTGAGCAGGGTTCCATATCACAAGGAAAAGCCAGTGGGTCCACGGTGCCTGGTTCTTTCCACCCTGTGAATCTTTATTCACAAGACAGTAAAAAGCAATGTTCAGTCACATGCAAATGGCAGTGCCATCAGCAGATCCTTGCAGCTCCTCTCCAAAGAAAGTGACCAAAAAACCACGGCTGGGGCAGAGCCCAGCCTGAGATGGGTGATGCCAGTGGTCATTCCCAGCTCATGCCAGTGGTCATTCCCAGCCGATCCCATGGCCATTCCCGGCCGGTGTCCATGGCCAGTCCCAGCCGATCGCATGGCCATTCCCAGCCGGCGTCCATGGCCATCCCCAGCTGATCCCAGGGCCATTCCCAGCCGGTGTCCAGCGCCATTCCCAGCTGCTCCCTTGGCCATCCCCAGCCGGTCTCCATGGCCATTCCCCGCTGATCCCATGGCCATTCCCGGCCGGTGTCCATGGCCAGTCCCAGCCGATCGCATGGCCATTCCCAGCCGGCGTCCATGGCCATCCCCAGCTGATCCCAGGGCCATTCCCAGCCGGTGTCCAGCGCCATTCCCAGCTGCTCCCTTGGCCATCCCCAGCCGGTCTCCATGGCCATTCCCCGCTGATCCCATGGCCATTCCCGGCCGGTGTCCATGGCCAGTCCCAGCCGATCGCATGGCCATTCCCAGCCGGCGTCCATGGCCATCCCCAGCTGATCCCAGGGCCATTCCCAGCCGGTGTCCAGCGCCATTCCCAGCTGCTCCCTTGGCCATCCCCAGCCGGTCTCCATGGCCATTCCCCGCTGATCCCATGGCCATTCCCGGCCGGTGTCCATGGCCAGTCCCAGCCGATCGCATGGCCATTCCCAGCCGGCGTCCATGGCCATCCCCAGCTGATCCCAGGGCCATTCCCAGCCGGTGTCCAGCGCCATTCCCAGCTGCTCCCTTGGCCATCCCCAGCCGGTCTCCATGGCCATTCCCCGCTGATCCCATGGCCATTCCCGGCCGGTGTCCATGGCCAGTCCCAGCCGATCGCATGGCCATTCCCAGCCGGCGTCCATGGCCATCCCCAGCTGATCCCAGGGCCATTCCCAGCCGGTGTCCAGCGCCATTCCCAGCTGCTCCCTTGGCCATCCCCAGCCGGTCTCCATGGCCATTCCCCGCTGATCCCATGGCCATTCCCGGCCGGTGTCCATGGCCAGTCCCAGCCGATCGCATGGCCATTCCCAGCCGGCGTCCATGGCCATCCCCAGCTGATCCCAGGGCCATTCCCAGCCGGTGTCCAGCGCCATTCCCAGCTGCTCCCATGGCCCTTCCCAGCTGCTGCGGCACAAGGGCACCACAGGCCGCTAGATGGCAATGCATAGCGGGAAAGGAATAATTCGGATTTTACACACCAAGTACGGGATGGGTGAAGCGGTAACAGCACGAGAGTTTTCCCTCTGCAGTGCTGCAGCACCTCCAGAGAAGGAATTACAAACACTGCTCCGTGGGAAGGATTTATTGTAATTTGGGAACTGAATAAATTACTTAAGTGCAAGTATCCAGGGAGAAGGATCTGTAAAAGACTCACAGCAGAATCTGCTAGCGATTTGGCGGCTTTTGTCTTCATGAAGAAGTTTAAAATAAATAATTCTTTGATTTTGCTGCAATTTTGTTATTATCATTGGGTGCCCTGGTATCATCTGCACACCACAAAAACGGGGCTTAAGTAGTGAAGCACATGTTTCACATTTATCAAAAGTCCTAATTTATTTTCTTTTAAAAAAATTTCAGTCTGCACTGAACAACCAAATAATTTAAATACATTTTTGAGAGGAAAGACTAATAAAATGCTCACACTGTGTTATACAATTGGTCCTTAGAAGTTTTCTATTTTACATTTACAGTTAGGTTTTATCTAATTTTTTTGGTTTTATTACTGCTGAAAATTTCCTTTGCATTACAGCTGCACATGCAGAGGTATCAAAAATAACATGTTTTAAACTACAGCCATAATTCAAAAACCATTCAGGGGAATGAAGCAGCATGTCACATTCACACTTCCCTACAGGGGATGTTTTTAGAATCAGCTGTATTTGAAATACCTTTTCTTCTTTATCTTTTTATTTTCAGGTAGTGGCAGGAATCTCTCCCTGGATGAGTTCTTCAACACATCTAAGATGTTGCAGAATATTTCTATATTTCTAAAAATATTGGCAACAACAATATATCCTTCAAGTGTCAATCCTTATAAGATGTACTTCCCATTTCTATGTTGCTCTACAGCAGCAGATGCTCCTGTAAAATTGAGACAAATCTGTTTATTTTTATGAAGAGAAAATGGCCATGAGTGGGCTGCAGAGGGTGGGGAGAATAAACCTCTCAGGACTTAAAATCTAGTACAGTTTTTGCAGCAAAAGGGACTCCCAGAGACAGATGGCCTCCTTATCCACTCTCCCTTAAAAGAAATACTTCTTTGTTGGTTCCTTTTTGTTGTTTTTGTTGTTGTTGTTGTGGGTTTTTTGTTTGTTTTTTTCCCAGGGGATTGGTGATAAATGGTAATAAAATACTACTTTAGGTAACTACTTTGGGATCTGTTTCCCAAGAATTAATACTTTTCTTCACAATTAGCCTAAAGAGCTGATTTTTGTAGCAGTAGTCCCAGCTCTAGTTACTAAGAATTTTTGCTTTAAAAATTAATTGGTAGATAGTCCAAGTGCTGACTTGGGGTTTGCACAACATTCATCCCAAGATTAATGGAAAGCACATGGTGAAAACTCCACAAATCACCTGGAAAATGTATCCTAAGAAGCAAGTGAATACCTGCTGAGGGACAGGCTCTCTTTGCTTCCACGTGCGGAAATCCACTGCTATTAAGGGCACTGTTAATCCTGAGGAAGAATAATAAAATCTGCTTCGTTTCCATCAAGTGTGAGAACTTTGAGAACTTTCATAGCACTTTTTCATTCTCTGAATTTGTTCCCAACATATTATTAGAAGTCTGCAGAAACATTCAGAGCTGGATAAGCCTTCCCAATGTATTCAAACTGTACTGGATGCAGTGTAAGAAGAGGTTGGCCTTTTAAGAAAACCATCAGTTCAAAGTATTTTCAGCATAATCCAGGACACTAAATCACCAGTGAAACAGAAACATTTACTGACAGCTTGAGTACAACTGCTTTATTGTGAAGAGCAGTGAATGTAATGACCAGAGCCCAGCCTCTTGGTCTGGCTAAACAAGGTGGTGGTGTTGGTGGGTACATGTGATTAAAATGTCATGCCAGGGCCAAGCTGGCAGTTCAAAAGGAAACTGGAAGAGTCCCCACCAGGCTTAGGAAAGCTTTGGAAGGGCTTTAACAACCTCTGTCCACATAGGTCTGACTGAGATAGACTTATTTACCCTTAAAAGGGCAAAAAGATCCATCAGAGTCAATAATGCTGCTCTGAAGCTCAGTCCCTGTATGGGCCATTCACTGAGGCTTGGACTCAGTGATCCTTGTGGGTCCCTTCCAGCTCAGGATGTTCTGTGACTCTGTGAAAGTTTAATGAGATGTAAGACTATCACAGGCTGCTCCCAAATCCATGAGCCATCTCAAAACTGGCTGAACAACCCAGCCTTAGCAGCAAAGATTTTCAGGCCCACAGAAAACAACTTGTGTTGGCTTTAATCCAGGCCAGATCAGCTTCAATTTCCCTGGATCCGGTGTCCATGGTGGTGTCAGTGCAGCAGAACTCACAGGGGTCACCCAGGGACCCTCCTGGTTGGGACCTTCCCCTCCAGACCTTGTGTTCCTGCAGTGACAGTGCTCCGGGCACCCAAGTACCCAGGGTGGGGCAGAGGACTGTAATTACTTTATATATATATATATATATGTATGTATAATAATCCAACTCCACATTCTCTGGCTGCACCTGTGGATCAAATCCAAATCTGAATTACTGTCCTGTTGAACAAATAGCGAATATTTTCATTAGTTAGTGTTCTAGTCTAAAAGAAATTGAAAAACTAATTTTAATTCAACGCCTTTACCTTCACTCTGCCATACTCCTTTCATGCTGCAAGTTCTGCTTGCTCATCACTACTCTTCTACAATAATCTCATTAATGCTGGGCCTCATTGCAGTACTTCTTACCAAGTATCAAAACTGACCACGAGAAAAACCCAAAGCCAAGCCGGTCTCACACCCCAAACCCTGCAGAATTGTTTCACTACGCCTCAGCTCAGCAGCACGGACAGCAGGCTGCAGAAACATGATAAAATAATTTCATATATTAATAATTACATATGATATTGTATCTTTTGTATAGGACGTTCTTATATATGATGCATCACACCAGGATGCTTGCACTACCCCTCTTCAGTATTGTCAGTCTGTGTCTCATTTTACTGCCATTAAACAATGAACAAGTCTGCCCTGCTGTAAAATATTTCATTACCCAATTTCCCAGGAACCAGAGTTGAGGAAAAGTGCAGGAGGGTAGGACGTGTTTTACTTGATTATCCGTGTGTGCTGTGTGATGAGGGAGTTGCCATGATCGCTTCAGCTTTCTGTTGAAAAAGCCAATTAGCAAGCATTGAGGTATGCATGGACCTGTCAGCTCTTACAGTAGGGCTGCCTCAGGGCAGCCTTCTTTTGCATTCTTCCCTCCGAATCAGAATTTCTTTTTAATTCACATATTTGGAGCATTGAAGCATAACCTGTTTCTTCCTTAATTGATTCTAAGGTATATTGTTAAAAAAAAACCAAAACCTTTAAGGGTCCTTTAAATCTAGGGTTAAATGGTGTTTAAGCCAATGCAATTTAGGCAGATGTGTTAAGCAAAGCATGTCTTGCAGGTTTTAATGAATGGGAGACTGCAAACTAAACCATCCCGGTGAAAATGGACTAAGATAGAAAACCCACCACAAATGCTCTTTTGTGTCCCAGCTCAAGACTTGCTTCTTAAAATTTTTTATCAGCTACAAAGTGTGATCAGATATTAGCTTATTTTTCTGAGTAAAAGGGCATTAACAGTTAAAAAGGAAACATGCTGCAAGATAAAACATCTTAGATTTTTCAGTATTCCTTACACATGCTATTAGTGCTAGAACACCAAAAAATAATGGCTCAGTTTCCAGATGGTGATGCCAACTGGTTCTGCTTAATGCAAGAGATCTACAGCTTTTTAGGAGGAAATAAAATTCAGAGGCATCCCTTTAGGATACTATTGAAACAACCTGCCTCTGCATATTGTATCAGATTACTGTAATTAAAAGTGACTAGTGACTGTTTGGCTAGATCTGGGGTCTGCCTACACATATTCCCCTAAAGACAGTCTTGGTTTAGTGGAAGGTGACCCTACCCATGGCAGGGGGTTGAAACTGGATGATCTTTAAGATCCCTTCCAACCCAAGCCACTCTGTGATTCCCTGATTCTATGAAATTTGGAAGCATTTGGTAAGGCCCATTAACAGAAGATCCATTTTGAACCACAACAACACTTGTGCTTTTGCTTGCAAGGATAGACGTGCAAGCACTGAGGGGCCAGATTTAAGAATTGGAAGGCAAACCCTTCCTGAAGTTCATATGAGGGAAAACAAAACATGGGGGAAAGCCAAACTGAATATGAAAGACTGGATTCCACCACTTTTGAGTGCAAAGATGGAGGCCTGGTGTAAGGCTCATTTGCAAAGCCAAAAGCTTGCCATGTAAAAGCCACTGTATTTCTATTAATTCATGATTACAACACCATTTATTAACTGAAATAACTTAAGAAAAACCCAGGTATGGCAATTCCATATCAAGACAAACATCTGCAGAAATCACCACTGGATCTCTGTTGCTGTCTGAGGCAACTTCCTTCTCCTACCCATTCTTGTACCTGCCCGCATGGGTCTGTGCCCAGCTCCCCTGCTCGAGCTACGTCACCCACCTTCTCCATGGGCTGCAGGTGCCAGGGGCTGCTTTCACTCAGTCTTCTTTCAGCATTTCTCTTTGGACCTTTTTTCCAACCTGGAAACTTGCACATGCTTTAGTCTAGACATGAATACGCTGTCTGTTTTTGCTCCTCAGACAGCATCTTTTCACAGTAACTCCTCTCTTTACAGCTCAAACCCCTTGATATTTACCGTTGGGAAAACGGAGGGAAAACCAGCCCCACCATGGCGGTCCCCAGGCTCTGCTCCCCTGGGCGTCCAGCCCTTGCCCAAGTACCCACAGTGGATGGCAGCACTGAGGAATGCCACTGCAGGGACAGGAGCCACAGGGCTGCAGCACTGCCCCAGGACTGCCCCTGGCCGCTCCTCAGTGACCCAGCACCCGGGAGGCTGCAGTGTGCTCCCGAGGGGTGGCCGCGTCCTGCCCAGAGCTGAACTCAGGGCTCTGAGGAGGTCTCGGTGCCTTGTGCCACCCCCATGCCCTGCCCACACAGCCGCCCTAGCCCCGAGGGAGGAGGCTGCAGTGTGCTCCCGAGGGGTGGCCGCGTCCTGCCCAGAGCTGAACTCAGGGCTCTGAGGAGGTCTCGGTGCCTTGTGCCACCCCCATGCCCTGCCCACACAGCCGCCCTAGCCCCGAGGGAGGAGGCTGCAGTGTGCTCCCGAGGGGTGGCCGCGTCCTGCCCAGAGCTGAACTCAGGGCTCTGAGGCGGCCTCGGTGCCTCGGGGCCACCCCCCGCCCTGCCCACACAGCCGCCCCAGCCCCGAGGCTGCGGGGACAAGGCCATCTCCCTGCTGCCCTTCTCCTCCGTGTACTGGCTTCCCTCCGAGACACAGCCGCTGCCAGCCAAGGTCTGGGGGTACCTGAGAGAAGTTAAAAACCGTGACCAATGATGCTCGATTATTTTTCCTCCGCCTGGTTTCTGGGATGTCGGGGTGAGTGCATTCCATCCCAAATGTGGCGTCTCCGAAAGGCGGCTGAATTCCTCCTTCAAGCCTTGCTCTGTTCACCCCTCAGTACCCAGCCTGTGCCTCAGCCCAGGCCACATTGCTGCTCACGGCTCATGAGCGCTAATACAGATTTTGTTTGAAATGCCACACGTTGGCAAACCACAGTTATTTGCAAGCCTGGCCCAGGGCTAGTGTCAGACATCAACACATAGGCAGCACAGATATTTTATTTAATTGAGTCATGCCATCTGGGCCAACAATGAAGGCACTCATATATTTTGCCTTTGCTTTCAGACTGCACAGTGCTCTGATCCCCCAAAATTGTTCTAAAAGTCAAATCTCCATGGAATTTAAAGAACACTTTCAGCTGTTACTTGCATTAGACTGAATTTCTGCTGCAGCATATTCGGGATTTTTCCTATCCTAATAAAGCCAGTCAGATGTATGTGCCTCAGCTTCAGCCGAGCGCTGTGTCCACCGTGCAGGAAATTACTAATGAGCAGCTAAAAGGCCTGTGCTATATATAGCAGGTGTGTGCACCACCACAGAGCCACCAGCAGTATTCTGCCAAGGGTTATTTGCTGTGAAAAACAAAGGCAGAGCCAAGCAGCTGGGTACCGGGCACAGGGAGCTGCTCCTCGTGCAGGCTGTGCAGAGGTGCAGGGTTCCTGCCCGTGGCTGCACACCCTCCTGAAAAAACTCTACTTCTTCCAAATCAGGGGTTTTCTAATGAACCCACAATCAACAGAAACCAAGCCAAACATAATTTGTGACAAATATGAACTCAGGTCTTCAGAAAGGAGAAAAGCTTAAAGGATGTTGAATTTCCTGACCTAGTTTTGGGGCTCAAAGAAATTACAGAAGTAGGGAATCACACAATGGGTTGGAAGGGACCAAGCTCATCGTGTTCCACCCCCTGCCATGGGCAGGGACACCTTCCACTGTCCCAGGGTGCTCCAAGCTCCAGTGTCCAGCCTGGCCTTGGGCACTGCCAGGGGTCCAGGGACAGCTACAGCTTCTCTGGGCACCCTGTGCCAGGGCCTGTCCACCTTCACAGTCAAGTATTTCCTCCTAATACCTAATCCAACCCTTTCCTCCTGCAGAGCAAAGCCATTCACCCTTGTCCTATCACTACGTGTCCTTCTGAGAAGTCCCTCTCCAGCCTTCTTGCAAACTCAGTTCGAGAAAGAATCCAAATTCAGGAAAAAAAATTCTGTATCTCCCAGCAGCAGCTTTGGGCCATGGTCTGAACCAAAACATGGCACACAGCCACACCATGTTCACCTCTGCCATGTTAAATGGGATGGGAAGACTGTCACTGTCATTCTAAAAAACTGGAGATACCTACACAGTTTGAGAGATGCCTACGCAGTACTTAACAGGCTTAAAACCCCAGAAAACACAGAAAAAAGGCAGAAACTGAGCACGTGCACACTGCTGAAGTTATTCTTAATTGCCCTTTGTCCACACTGTGGCATTTCCACCTTATTTACGGAAATTTATTGGTCCTTCTCGTGCATAACACCAGACCACCATACTTACCCAGAGTCATGGTACACAGTTACAGCGTGACTCATAAATGTTTAAAATTAATTAAACTGTTTCAATAACCTGGCTGAAATATTTTAGCAATGTTTAATAACTTTAGCTGAGATGCAGAGCTGAGCCAGATGTAACTGAGTCACTGTGCACCCCCTGATAAGTGCTACCCTTGCTCTTTTCTTGATAGAGGGAAGATTTTATCACGCAAATCAAATTAAATAGAAACTGAAGTGTTTTGCTGAACTGAGGCCATGGAAATGTAATTTTTGCTCACTGTGTTAAACAGCATAAGGTATTATTTAGCATACCTATATATGCAGCTTTTCAAAGTTCTGAAAGGACACGTTCACCAAGTGTTTGTGAGGTAAGGATATAGAGAGCAAAGTACGATCGAAGTGCCATTATGTCACTCCCTAATTGCTGGGAGCTCCCAAGCCTTTGCACTTCCCAGTTACAATTTACATCTGACCACATTAAACAATTAATTCTAACACATGTATTCCAAAAGCAACCCCCCCCTCCATCTCCATGTTGTTGAAAACAAAATTCAGCCCATATATCCTGGGAAATGGCATCACTGAACATTTTCAAGGGAAAGAGTATTTATACATCCCTGTTTTCCAAGTGTCTGTATTTAGCAGTACTGGGCAGAAAGTCAAACATTTCCTTTTTGCTCCAGCAGATCCGAACTGCTGAAACTTCTCACGCTCTTGCTACCACCTCACTTTAAGAGAGCAGGAGTAAGTGCTCCTAAGTACTGCAAAAATATCTTCATTGGAGACAGGAACAGCAGATGGATGCTCCAATCAAGCACTACTTAGTGCCATCAGCATAAGCACTCAGGAATCAAGGACACCTGTAAATGAATTTCTTTAGCATCAGGCGTACTCTGAGCTGCCATGAGCTGCCTATTATTCTATTATTATGGCTCTTGCTATTTAAAACAGTTTTAATGGATCCAAAAGAAGTATAACAGCAGAGGTCACTATGAACTATTTCACTGGTGTACTTGATGCTCATTTTCTGTGCTTCCAAAAATACAATCAAACTGTTTTAACATAGCTGGTTTATGTAGTAATGAACTTAGAAATATCAAGCAGTAATGAAGATGCTGTACAGAACAGCAAAACATGCTGGGGAAATTAAAGAATTGGAATGTGCTTTAGTGTGTCAGCTGATAAATCAAACAGAAAAGCCAGCATTGTTATTAGTAATTGGTTAAAGAAAGAATAGAATTGTTTAACAGCAAGCATTCAGAAAGTGTTCAAAATAAGACAATTCAAGAATGGCATATAAATATTTCAGAAAAAGTTTAAGAGGATATGAATATTCTTACAAACCATAAAAATAATTTAGGTTTGTTAAGGACTGAGAAATTGACTTCTGACTTATCTAGTCAAATTTAACCTAGAAGGATTAGCCAGTGAGTTCCATGTAGAAGTCAAGCACAGTTTTTAAAAAGAAAAAATATTGGACTGCTAAGTAAGCACAGCATTGGGGGAAAAATATTGAAGCTGGGAGTATTAGGAAATAGTGCATTTGAGTAAATAGGAACTCTCCATATTTAACCATGACCTGACTGGAGATTAGAGCAAAGCAGTCCCTCTCTTGCATGTATCACACAGAACTCGTATGTGTGATAGATAAAGCAAATATTGCAGAGGGCATTTATTGGATGTGCAAGGTAGTTTACAGTTTTGTCTCCCAAGCTGGAGAAACTTTTGAAAGATCAAACACAAAGAACAAGTTTCATGATAGTGAGACAGACGGGGTTCGAATTTCCCAATTTAAAAATTATTCTGGAGACCTGAAATGCACCTTGAAGGAGCTGGAGTCCCTGTGCCAAAGCTCACTGCTGCGGGAGCCATCTCTTTGCCGTGGTGGCCTCAGGACTCAGAAGCTGCTCAGCTGAAAGATTCTCTGTCCTGGACACAGAAGATGAAGCAGACAAGCAGCAATGGCCAAAAACCAGGAGGAGGTTTTTGGCAATATTGCTGGAAAACATTTTGAGAAAGGACAAGTGGATAGTGAACAGACAGACAGGGAAAGGGCTGTAATGGCATGGGAGTGTCCTTGGTGACACTGGAAAACACTGGGAGAGAAATCCTGCTGAGGGATCAGGGCAATGCTGGGGTATTGCACATCTCCTGGAGAGTTTGTACAATTGTGCTTCAGGAAGTGCGGTTATGGTGTATGGATGGTTTGATTTGTGCAGCACAGGATGCAAAGATTACCAGGATTTTGTTCAACTTGTAAAGAATTCCAAAGCAGGAGCAATTATGGACATGAGAAAGGCAATTTCTACACTCAAATTCTGGTAAGTTGTGTTAGCCATTCGAAACGGAGTATGTGTAAGCATGGAGAAACTGCAGAGAAGGATCAGAGAAAACAGAGCTGAAAATCAGACTGGGCATAGGCACAGCCTGAAGTCCACCCTGTTTGACTTGACCATGGTGAATTCAGTGGGATTTTAAAATTTGTATTACTTGCTTTGCTGATTTGGATTAATGTTTGACAAAAACATCAGCTTCACAATGACAAAGGTTCAGTCCTTCTGTCTCTCTTAGACCTTTTAAGGCACCTGGGACTGCGTTCCTTGGACTGTGTCATGATATTTACACACATTTGGAACTTTGCCTCATTCTTGGGTTTTATCTATTTTAGGAGGAGCACAGATCTAAGGAATAAATTTACATATGGGTTTGGAACATTAAGTCCAGTTCACAAGTCACAAGATTTCAACCAAACAGGAAAACCAATAAAAAATTTCTCCCTGCTTAAAAGCCCTTGCTAAGGATTCTTCAATTCCACAGCCATTGTAAAACAGTAGCAGAATTTGTAGTTTCTATATTTGCTGCTCAGAGGGCAATTTCTAGGCCTTATCTTCCAGAAACCAAGGAACAATGAAAAAGAAGGGAATGCTATGAAGAAAAAGTTACCCAGTTCTACACCTTTGTGCAAAAAATTTTGCACAAAAGTTTGTTGGTGGAAGTCAAGCTGAAAGTTCAACATCATTTCTTCACCCTTTAGCTCCTGTAGTAAAACCTGTAACTTCATATCATTTCAAGACTGTGATAGCTCACAGACCCATTGAAGATCAATTTGTGTTTTCTTTCTGGCCTATAAATTCTTCAGTGCTTAACAATTGCTAGGATGAGGAGCATCTCTCTCTTACATAAACTTTTATGAAGGAAATAAACTGATCCTGCTGTAATCCCAGATTTGGTTTTCGTATTTGTGTGGATTGTGAAGTGGTATCAGCTGTTGGTTGAATTTTTAATCTAATTGCCCTCAAGTTTCAGTTATTTAAAGTCACTGGGCACCAGTGTTTGCCTGAACAAGCACACAAACACACCCACATCTCTGTGTGCATTCATGTGCTCTATCCACCATATCTGAGTAGCTGGAAGTGCACCAAGGCTCTGTGTGGGCATGCACATGGATATTTTAGTACCTGCACACTGAGCCTCTTCACCCCCTTGGAAACACCAGACTCTCCTGACATGACCTGATTGATATTTCTGCCCGACAGCTTTTAGCTTGGGTCTTCCAAGCAGGTGTCAGGATTGCAGAAATGCCCTATGCTCTTTTATGACCCAAAATCCAAGATACAGGGTTAAAAAGTCCCTAAGGTTGAGACTCATCATTTAATGCTATTTATTTCCAGCAAAATTGTGTCCGCTTGCCTTTAAAACAGGTTTTTCCTAAATTTTCCTCCTGTTGTTTCACCTGATTGGATTAATCTATGTTCCACTCAATGGGATGAACTAGCTGTGTGACAAAGTGGCAAAAAATTCCCAAACAGAATATAAAATTAAATATAAATTACTTGAAAGCATGTTACAGCAAAGGATAAAAATACATAATTCTGCCCACAAAAAGAGTTGACTGTCAAAAATTCAACTCACAGAGTACATAGGAAATATACAATCTGGTTTTTTTCATGCTTGAAAAATTACATTAATCCTTTTAGTGAATTTTTTTAACGTGTGGAGTACATTAGTCTGGATTAACGGATGGTGTTTATCATACTTTGTATTGTGGTTTCAGGAAATAGTCTGGCAATGGTAGGTTTCTACAAATGGATTTAAAATTAATCAACATCTATTTATGAGAAAGTTTAAACCATTATTAATACACTGTAAATACAGATCTCCTTAGAGCTGACCCCAAGTGTCTACCATCTGCTCAACTGTTGTAATCACATTTTTAAAGAGCGTGGTCATACATAATGATTCTTCTCAGGAAAGAGCATTCTTAAGTGCATCAGCAACATTTTAAATTCCACTTGTGTAATGCAATAATTTCCTACTGCCCTTTGCTAAGGAAAAAAGCATATGGCGGTGACTAAAAGCCAATCAAGCAACTCTTGATTTGTTTGCAGGGCTGCAAGGATGATGCTTTTTATTTATTTTTAGAAGAAACAACCAAAAAAATTAGTTCACATAACTTTTTTTAAAAATCAAATGTGAGTATTCCCACTAGCTTAACTAAAGCAGCCTTGATGGCAATATAGACGTAGATATTATATTAACTCCGAGTACAAACTTTGTGGTAACTTGGGTCATATTATATGCCTGAATTAAAGCACAATTTTAGCAAAGGCAGCTGAACCAAACAATTTAATTTGGAGAAATCCACCAAATCCCTTCTAATCCTCACGACATGGTTCCAAGTTAACAAACAAGAGCCGAGGCATTGGTTTGGAGCTGATGTGTGGGACACGGGGACAGCACATCCCACGCTCCCCTTGCTGACACACTTGGGACCAGCCATCAGCTCCAGCTAAAGCACTTGGGCTTTGTGGGATGAGTGGGACAGGGAGGGGAGCAAGAAGGTGTTCCACATCAGCCTCCAGCTTCCATGGCCCTGTGGGCACTCAGCTCAGGGACTACCACAAACCCCCAAGCGGGAGAGGCCACCAATGGGGCAATCACCCGTTTGGAACTTCAGTAAAGATCTTCATGTTTGTGTTTTACTTTAAAAAACATTTATATCGGAAGCAAATTATGCATAAGTTTTATTAAACACTGTGATGCACATAGAGCAGCCAATGTTGCTGTATGGGACTTCCATAAGTATCCTTATACAGATCTTCATCTTAGGGATAAACGGAATCTCTACCGTTAAAACAACAGAGAAATTATTCTGTATTTAATGTGCTAAGCTTTCTTTGGCAATGTTGGGTTGATGATTGGATTCAATGATCTCAGAGCACTTTTCCAGCCTAAAAGATTCCATGACTCTTCAAATGCTGCTAGAAATATTTTTCACTGTCCCAATTAAAGCAAACAAACAAACAAACAAAGCCTGAGAGTTACAATGAGTCCAACAGTTCCTAACAAGATGCAGCGTTTTTTATCTGTAAGTCACAAGGTCAAATCCATCAGTAGCCAGTACTACTAAAAAACTATCATTCTCATAGGATGCTTTTAAAAACAGTCCAACATGAAACAATTTTATTGTTTGCAGTTCTGCAGAGTTTGCTGAGTTTGCTTCAAATTAGCTTGACAGCCCCGTATTGATAGACATGGTTTGATTTCACACAAACAAAGGGACTCCTCCAATCCTCCACAATATCCAAGATTTCCCAGAGAGCACAGAGGAGAAATTTTACAGACTGTGAAGCCATTGCTGTGTGGACAACTGACTCAGCAGGGCCGCCTGGCTGGATGAAGGACCAGGGGGCAAGAGAAGGCTGGAGGGACACGATGGAAGGGCAGGCAGCAAACACAGGCTTGGCCCAGGGGTAGGAGAGCTCAGGGCCATTGTTATTCAGGGCTGGAGAGGCTGCTTTGCTGCCAGGAGCTGCTGTTTTCTGCCACGTTTGGGTTGATAGCCCAGGAGGGCTGGCTGCTTCCAGAAACATCTCCACCTTCCATTTGTCACCTTCGCGTGCAGGCTTGGTCCGAGCCAGGCTGAAATCAAGGCAGAGAACAGCCTGCCCTGCTCTCAGATGCACAGATGTGTGACTGTACCCTAAAAGACAAAACCCCACAAACCAATAACACTGTCACTTTGCAAACATTGAGGAACAGCTCCTTCCAGGTTAATTTTATTGCCACACTGGGGAAGATGTGGGTCTCCTTTCCGCACTGAGCTGTTAAACTCCCCTTGAAAAGGGGCAGCCATCACTTTCTCACTCACTCTTTCAAACCATGGGCAGGTCCTGGTGGATGAAAAGGTAATTCCTGCCAGTAATAAATACTGAATTCCATAATCCTCGTGTTAAACACAAATTCTTGCAAAAGAAAGCATTTCAGAAATTCTACCCCTAGAATGTCAGTAGTGTTACATTATCTCAGGCAGCTCTGTCTGATAACAGCTGATACAACTGGTAACAGCTGCTGAGATAACGTCGTGTGAGCCAAGTAATGAAAATTAAAGTACAGGTGCCAACTTTTCAGACCGAATTCGAGGATCATGAGAGTGGAAGTGTAAAATTTGATCCTTAAGAAACCTCCTCTTAACTCAATCTTATTTACTCAGGATTGCATTTAACAGTTCTGGAAGACTGAAAACCAACGATGTAGAAAGCACTTGGTAATTTATTTTGCAAAAATCTTCTTAACAGTTTTTGGAAGCCACAGCAGAATATCCAGCAGAAATTAAATGAAATTTGTACTCTATGACATGACTGCATAAAGTTAGGAAGGACTGGAAAATGGCTATGGTACCTTTAAAAATTTCTCCAACTGTCACATTGTTGATTCATACTTATTTTTCTGAAATGCTTTTAAGCATAATATTCAATATTTCACTATGAAATGCAATGGTTCCTTCTTAAAATAAGTCATGTTTTTATCTATGATTTCTGCATTATATGTGCATGATTTATCATGCACTGCACAGATGAAAGAATTCCACACCCCTTTCCTGTACCAGATGGACTCAGTTCCAGTAATTACTATTTCAGACTAGTTACTTTTTTGCCTTCAATTTGCTGTAGGACAAATGAAAACACAGGGAACGGTGGAAAATGGAATTTAGCCTGCTGAGCCAGATGTTTGTTTACTGAACACAATTCAGAAGATGTTACCACATTAGAAGATGCTTTGTTAGTGCATATCAGGAGCAAGAATTTAATATTACTTCAGAAGAGGCTTTGCCTACCTGTGGGTTTAAAATGAGAAATGAACCAGTTTGAGAAGCCAAATGAATATTAACTGACGTGCCATTACTGGGTGTTGATGAGGATTTTACCGAGGTGCTCGGTGCAGGTGTGACCTGGAGCTCAGGCTGCTGGGACAGACGTGTGACATTCCTGGCCCTGTGGCCATGCACGGCCCTGACACTGAGCCCAGCGGGGCTGAGGGGGTTAATGCATTCCTGCTTCCCTGGGTTCAGACGCAGTTCAAGTCACCAGTAAAATGCTCTGGTGATCTCGAGGCAGAAATTCTTGTTCAAACCTGAAGCCACGGCGATGTTTGGCTGCTCCATGGTCAGTGCCAGGGTCACACATCCTGGGGACCAGGGTCACACATCCTGGGGACCAGGGTCACACATCCCGGGGACCAGGGTCACGGGTCCTGGGGACCAGGGTCACACATCTTGGGGACCAGGGTCACACATCCTGGGGACCAGGGTCACGGGTCCTGGGGACCAGGGTCACACATCTTGGGGACCAGGGTCACGTATCCTGGGGACCAGGGTCACACATCCCGGGGACCAGGGTCACGGGTCCTGGGGACCAGGGTCACACATCTTGGGGACCAGGGTCACACATCCCAGGGGACCAGGGTCACACATCCTGGGGGACCAGGGTCACACATCCCAGGGGACCAGGGTCACACATCCTGGGGGACCAGGGTCACGTATCCTGGGGACCAGGGTCACACGTCCTGGGGACCAGGGTCACGGGTCCTGGGGACCAGGGGTTACACATCCCGGGGGACCAGGGTCACGGGTCCTGGGGACCAGGGTCACACATCCTGGGGGACCACCAATAAAATGCTCTGGTGATCAGGGTCAAACGACTTGGGGTCAAGGGTCAAACGTCCGGGGGGTCTAGGTGCCACATCCTGGGGACCAGGGTCACACGTCCTGGGGACCAGGGTCACACATCCTGGGGACCAGGGTCACACATCCTGGGGACCAGGGTCACACATCCCGGGGGACCAGGTCACACATCCTGGGGACCAGGGTCACGCATGGCAACAGGAACGGCTGCCCTGCCCATCAGCGGGGAAACAAATCCCCTTGCACAGGTGAAATGCAGCAGCTCTGCCTCTTTGGAAGGCTCTGTTTCCTCCTGAAGCATTTGGAAAGGTTTCCTGGCTGAAAGGCTTGGGTTTTTCAGAATATATTCGAACAGGAATTTTAAAAATGTTGAAGACAATCCAAAGGTGAAATTCTGACTGCGGTATTTTCACTTGAGCTTTTTCATTAATTTTAATGAGCCCAGGGTTTAATTTTTATTTTGTTTTCGGTTTTATCTTCCCACATTTTCCGTGCAGAGTCATTATTGCTCCTAATTGATACAAGATATTGCAAGGGAAGAAGAAAGTGGGAATTCTTCACTAAAAACTGTCTCAAGAAACTGCTGTAAGTATGTATGAAAAAGAAGAATAATTGCAAAAATATTAATTCGAGGATCTATTTAAAATATATTTCTTTAAAACTCCCAACCCCCAACGTAAATACTCAGTAACTGGACAGGATGAAAAAGCTTTCCTTTTTGTCACACACTAGTTATGTCTGAAATATCAGATGATGTCAGATGAATTCTAGAAAGTAATTCCTTTTCCTGAAATTTAGAAATATATTAAAATGTTTAAAGTAAATGACATAAAGGTAAAACAAAAGGACAGCAATGAATTCTTTCAAAAGATTTCACACTTGAAAATTCTGCTCTCAGGACAGGGCACAAAGGGACCAAGGCACATTTTTCTGTCCTGAAGAACAAATAAAGATAAATTCTTCTGCTGCCTCCTGTGGTACATTTGTGATGTGCATAAGCAAGTGACCAAAGAGAAAAAATTCCTAAGGCTTTCTCCACCCCTCACAGTTCCTCATTCTTTGTTCCTCAAATCAGCGTGGTTCAAACCTGGAAAAGCAGGTCAGGCAATTAGAGGCTCCTGAGTGATTGTTGTGGGTGACCAACGCAGCTGCCTTGGTGAGTGCCCATTCACCTGGATGCTTTCTACTTCTTTGCAAGACGGTTGGCAACTCTCAGCTGCCCCCTTCTCTCTTAAATATTTGCTTCTCCAAATATTTGAACATGAATTCCCCAAAAGCTTGCAAGAAAGTGAGGCTTTCAGCTGGAATGTGTTTGAGGAGCAGCACCAGGAGCTGCTGTTTATTTCCAGTGAGGGGAACACGAGGAGTGTTTATCAATGCAGACCCAGCTCTGCCCTTGTCTGCAGCACGGTGAGGGAGCTGCCTTTGGCTGCTCCATCACCCAAAAAAGCTGTGCCCACCCTGCCCAGAGAACGGGCTCTGGCTCCAGGGGAAGGATCCTGTCGCTTGTGCTTTAAAACTCACTGCAGACCAAAAGGGACAAGAAAGCTTTTGGGATTCTTCTTTATCCCAAAGCCAGTTAAGGAATTTTCTATGGCAACCGAGGTCGTGTCTTGGTGTTTTGGAGCATTTAGCTTATGCTGAAATATGCTGGAGTATGTAAATAACGAGTTTACTGCAAACAGTGTAAAGAAAAGGCAAGAACCTGAAGAGCAGCACTAAGTAATGCAGTAAAGTATCCCAATTTTCTCCCAATTCTGATGCTTGCATGAGCTACATTAATTCCGTGATGGTTCTATGGTGCCTTTCTCTGGGGGGATGCTTGAGTTGAAGGAGGTGGAAAAGAAACAGATAAAAAATACCAAATCATTGCTGCTCACTTCTAGTTTTAGGACTTGGCAAACAAGTTTATCTCAGATATTAACTGAAGAGTGCGTAAAATTGCCTGCAAAATCTAATGAGACTTAAAAGTGTTCAGGAACACATAAAGCAATGAGAAAATCTCTGTCATTTCCCAGTGAGAGACTTGGATGCTGTCTAGTTCTACATGCTATAATTTTTGGGAAAATATTTTTTTGCAAATGATGGGAAGTCAGTAGTTACAGTTACTGCTTACTCTTGACATTAGGTGACTGTTCGTATGCCCAGAATACCACCTACCTCAGCTAAATGGTATCTTTATGAAATTAACAGAATGCGGTTACAACATGGCTATAAGAAAAAATATTAACATCAAATTTTGGATTATAATTGGAAAACTGACCTTTGGAAAATATGTTACCACTGCAGTCCTGAACTCTACTGTAAAATGACAACTTTAAGGAGTGAAATAATGAGTGTATTATGCAGTTTAGAAAACGCAGCAAAATACAAATAATTATGCTCTTTATGCTTCGCTGGAATTCTAAATTAAAAAAATCTTGAGGCTTTCTGTGGCCTTCCTCTTGTGAGGCCACTCACATTATTTTCAGTCTTCCAGCTTCTTGGAAGTGTCTGTCAAACATTTTAAAGCACTTCCAGCAAACCAGATTTGTCCGTCATTACACGGGCAATCTCCGTAGGCCGTTGTGACAGGCAAAGTAAATCAAGGTTTTCCTGGAAGCATCTCCCAGCAAGATTATTTCAGAGCATATAGCTGTTTCTCTTTTGTTGTTGTTGTTAAACAGCGAGATTTGATTGAAAACCTTGTCTTCAGAGGTCCCAAAACGCATTGCAGCAGAAAATTTTGAGAAGCTTCTACAAGATCCACTTTGACACCTCCTGGTTTCTCTTGGCTCTGTTACTCTTTAGACTTCTGCCACTTGTATATTTTTGTCAGCAGTACAGGCAATTTTCTTTCCTTTTGGTCCATTGGTGTCCTCCCTGGGTTAGTATTTATTAATGTGTGTTGCTGTATGCAAATATAGCTTTATTTTCATTTCTTAACCATCAGGCCACTCTTGCATCATTAAACTGAATGGTATTTTCCAATAAAACCTCAAAGATGCATAGAAAAATGTCATCCTGTTGGTTTTTTTTGTCCTGGATTAATCTCAAATATTCAATATCTGATTTTTTTCCTGACATGAATGCTCAGTTGTAGTGTTGCTTCTCATTGCATATATAAAAATTCTTTTTCCATAGAAAATGTTTTGATTGGTAGGTTAATAGACTTGTAAATAAATAGACTTCTACAGAGATAAGCACAACGATATTGCAGTTGTGTTTAGCCCAGCTGTGCTAAACTACCACCTGAGGGAGAATGTGGAACTCAAAGCATTCAGCCAAGTATTTATTTCTAAGACATTTGGTTCATTCTCAGTATGGAAAATGGTAGAGGTTTTGAAATACTGCATCTTCCTCAGTTTGCCAGTGACTGACAATTGAAAATTAAATCCCACAGGACTGAGACAATCACGCGAAGCAAGAGTGTTGGTAAAATGTAATTTAAGGAATACCAATGGCAATATGGGATGTCTAAGTGGGGTAATATCCTCTTGGTTGTGTGAGTGAAGCTGGCAAAACCCTTCCAAAACTTCAGCCAGATACAAGGATTACCAAACTCTGGCAAGAGTTTGTGCTAAAAATAAAACTAAAAGCCTCCACAATTCTGAGAAGAAAAAAACATTCTTATCCAAATACTGTTTGTGTTTCAACATAATGTCTTAAGACTAGGCTTATTTAATTATAAATTAAATGCAAACTAAAAATAATCAGACTAAGTGTGATATTTTTTGAGCTAAGCATTCTGGATTGGTTTGTTTCCAGTTTTTTGGCTTCGTTTTTAATTTTGCTGGGAAAAAGCAATAGGTGTCATTACACAGTGACTCAAAATGATCCAACTCAGCCCTAAATTTTTGGGGCTGGCCAGAGAAATGAAAAGAATGAAGTATTCACACATCTGTATTTTAGATACCGCTGGTGTAAACTGAAAATCTGAGTCACGGCTCAGTTGCAGAAGGATGAGTGAGAATCTTCTGGACAATCCTACAGCGGTTTTTTTAACCTTCTTTTTGACAGCCGTGCAATAAAGCATGGGAATGGGTGCTTCTTGATGCATGGCAGCCATTCGTGGCCCAAACCTCTAGGGTTTGCTGCTCATAGTGAAGGTAATCCACTGCAAAAACATTTCTTGTGTCCTGGGAGGAAATGATACAATGACAAAGCTGATTCATTTTCACAGTTTTATGTCGATCATTCCTGTTCCATTCTGAATCCATCCTTGCTGCATCATCCACCCCATCCCCTTGGGGGATGCATTTTGCTACAAAACCACCTCCACTCACCTAAAGAACAACCTCGCTTGGGCTCCCATCTTAGCAGAGCAGCTATTTTTCTCTCCTTCTTTTAATTAAAATCTCCACGTCAGTAGCATGTATTAAATCAAGTTCCATTACAAGCCCAACTTTCAAGAGTGCATTTTTTTTTAAGCAGCTCGTATTTTGTCAAGCCTAATTGCTTTAGTTCTAGGCAATATTAGTTGCAGAACAGCCAGTAATAACCTTCAGTCCTGGCAAATTTTCTCTCTACCAGAACTCAATCTCATAACATAAACAGGTATAAAAGGAGGCTTTTAAAAGCTTTATTCATAATGTGTAGCACATGCATGTGGCAATGTATATCAGATCACAACACTGAAGGAAATGGAAGATTTATCCATGATGTAAGTTATGCCAACATACAGTAAGTTGAGAGCATTAATTTGAATTTAGCTACATTAGAAAAGAGAGGGGGAAAATAACACGCTACTTTGTTAGTGCAGCCTTTCCCAATTTAATATGAGAACCCATTTCTAGCTCCATGAGTGTAGTTGCTCATGGCACCATGCTTGATGATGCAACTCGGTGCAGGAAAAGCACACCAAGCTGTGGACAGAGAGAATCAAGGAGGTCCATGTGAAGAAATGCACTGTCAAGGTCTGTGGGGATGAAGTGGGATTTGAGCTTTTGGGCATGGTGGCAAGAAGAAAGCTGTAAGGACTGAAAACTCAGAATGAAACTCAGGATGGCCCCAGCAAAGCACATGCCCAGGGGCTGAGGAGCCCCAGGCTCAGACATACCTGGGAGCATTCCTGAGGTGGACAGGCAATGGAAAAGCCACATGTTGGCCATTCTGGCTGGCTGGATGTCCCACTTCAGTCTGGGTTATTCCCAAAAGCCCAGGTATAATTTATGGGGTGTGTTTACAAAACGTCTCTGCCTTAAACCACCGAATTTGTTAATCCCTAGAGAGGAGGATACAGTCTTCATATGGCAAGCACACTGCAAGGATTTAATACCAATTTATTTAACACTTAATCTGGTATATTTTAAGCCAGTCTGTTAGAGGAATACACCTTGCAGAGAGTTTTCAGGCTGACTGGTGGTCAGTGAGAAGGACTCTTCTCAAACCCACCACCACCACATTATCCTCCCCTAAAAGATGGCACAGGAACAGAGGGGGAATTTATTCCCTTCTGTTATTTCACTGCTTTTGGTTTTATTTGCATAATGAGTTACAAAAAAAGAGAGAACTGGAGTGAATGACTCTGAAATGTTGCAGTGCACAAGGATGTTACTTTGAGAGCAGTAAGGGAAATGGGAAGCAAGTCGCTGAGATTTTACAGGAGAGAAAAGGCTGATAATGACTTATATTTTGTAGTTCCATATAGCCCAACTCACCTAAGAGCACTATATCATAAAGAATCTGAAAGGTGGTGATAGAGCTTTGCTTGTGATTCATAAACTCTCCTAAATCAAAAATACACTGTTAACTGCCCAAGGACTGGGTGCAGAGAGGCACCAAAGTGAAAAACTGCAGCACTGGTTTGAGGAAAAAAAGGCCAAAATTCTCCAGAAACAGAATCTTCTGTAGGACCGTTACGTATTTCACCAATAAATTTGCATAGTTCAAGCTGAGTTTTTTCAAAAGGTAATACAATCCTTTTTCAAAGGATCCATTGCCAAATGCAATTATTTGTGAGCATTTGAGAAGTTCATAGAAACATTATGCATACAAATTCAATTTGAAGAGTTTTAGGAAGTCCAAATTCATGCAGGAAGGCTGATCACAACTGAAAAGCAATTTGTGACTCTGTCCAGCCAATTTAAGAATGTTTTGCAAACCTTGAAGTGAAATGATTTCTTTAGTAGTTACAAGAATTGATCAGTTCCCGGTGTCTTGGGGTTTGTGTAAATACTGTACAATTATCTACATAGAAGAAAAATATTATTACATAACTGAAAAAAAAGTAAAATATCCAGGTTATTTTCAAAGTGAAATGTGGGTTTGTCATTCTTGATGCAAAGTTTTCCTCCTTGAAACACGTTGTTGTAGATATAAATTGTGGTGTGTAAAAAATAGGAAAGAAAGTATTTTATTTCTGGAAATCTTCCTAAAGAGCTGCCATGGAGACAAATTTGATTAATTTCATATCTCTGTTAGAGACTTCATTTCTGTTTGCCAGCTGTCATTTTTACTTGTAATTATTTCTGTTTTAGAAAGAAACCCTAAATGTCATATAAAGATGAATATACCGCTAAATATCATTCTGCTTAAAACCCAAATATTCTATTAAAGTATAGTTTTATATTACCTAACCATACTAATTTCCTGAAGAAGAATGTCAGTAGATTTAGGATTTGTCTGCATACCAGGTAACAGGACCCCACAGAGTTGAAAACTGTACGAAAAGAGGTCGCTTTATTTGTGTTATTTACATTGCACACTGCCTTAACCTGCAATTACAGAAAAGTTTTCTTTAGCAGAGACCACAGTAAGCGGAAACCACACTGAGCTGTGCCAAGAGCACTGCTGCCTGCTGCAGTTAATTACTAAACGTGTTCCTCCAGTGCAATTTTATCTTTAAGACCAGTTTTCAAATTAGCAGCTTGGTCTTTTCCTGCTGCATCGCCCACATTATCAGCCTGGAACAGGTCCCACTGCTAAAATTCAGGGACAGCACAAGGGAGGTGAAAGCAGGAGTTTCATCATTTCTGGCTGTCCTGAAGCAGCGTTCCTGAGTCCTCAGGTCCTTCCCCACAAAGCCCAGTCACGCCCAGTCACACCCAGGAATGCCCCCCGGGCACCTGGAGGGCAGGTGGAGCAGGGCACTGCAGCTTTGGGGCTGCCAGGGAGGTGCTGGCCTTGGCTTGGACACAAACACCACAATTTTCAGGTGTGCTTTACACTTCTCAGTGAATGCTGAGGGGGTATCTCCAGCTGTAGCTTTAATCTCTCTGTTGGCACTGGCTAAATTATTCCCACTCTGTTGGGGTGTTAATAATTCCAAGGTTTAGAGCAGCAAGATGCTTGAAAGGAGAAACTGAAGAAGCTGCAAATAAAGATGGACCTGGAAAGAAAGAAAAATATAATAGCAGACACTGAGGATGTTCCAGTAGTGCAAGTCTAGAATTCAGGTGTAGGCTTTGATGTTAAAAAGCCCCAGAATATAGAAATGCTTGGATCTGGGCAGGTACTGTGACCCTCTTTTCTGATTTTCCTTTATAAAATGGATCAGGAAAAGGTCAGGTATTTTGTACAGCCACAAAAGGTATTATGAGGACAGCACAGCAAAGTGTGTAAGTGCAGGTTTAAATCCCCTCAACTGCTCACAGAATTTACAACAATACTGGATCCACTTGTTGGATCCTAGGCTGAGATTAGATACAATTGGTACAACCAAACCCTATGTTCTTCTATTTTTAAAACTGAAGTTTAGTTTTGATTTCATTTTCCAAAAATGACAAGCTACTGCTGTGGACTAATGCACCAGGCTGCTTGCAATTCCAGATCTCAACCTGTGAATTCCAGCAGGCACATGAACCTGACTTTAAATGCACCTGGACACTGCTGTGGAAATACAGAAATAAATAGCAGAAGCAGTGGGAAAACCTATCCTGCTGGAAGAAAAATGTGACATCCAGAAGGGAATGCAGCTAGAAGATACGATTGCAATAACAAGTGAAATGGTTCTGTAAGTAGGTATCATGTGGAAAACAAATTAGCAGAACTTGAAAACATCTGGAATAGATATCAACATAAAGCTCAACAATGCATTTGAATAGCAAACAAGATTCCATCAGAAATATATATGGAAATTAAAAACTGGAAGCAACACTCAAATATTGAATCATGGAGGCCTCAGTTAATATATAGGATGTTATTTTATTCCATTGTCAGTATCAGTTTGCTACCTATATTTTGTCTAATAAAATGATGCATGAAACCAGTGGACACATTTGTACTGAAGCATGAAAGACTGAGAAAAAGAAAGATCTTTATTAAAATAATTTACTATTTTTGAATTATTTAACCCTCTAAATCTGCATATGTCCTTTTAGCAATAATAAGCATTACTGTCATTTCAGCAAATTGCTAAATAATATATCAGGAAATAAGGTAAATTCTTAAAGGGCCTGGTCCAAAGTTCATTTGCCTCCTGTGAATAATAGGGAACAATAAATAGGGGGGAAAACCCCAAAGAACTTTCTTTCCAGAATGAACTGTGCTTACAGGAAAGACATTTGGTTGAAATGTGAAAAACAGGCTGCATGTTGAGACACACAAAATGCAGAATGTGGCATTGTTCTAGGCCAGATGTTTTAAATATACTAGAAAATAGCCAGTTTGGGGTTAATTTAAATGTCTTTCTACATTGATTCATATTTTGCATTACCAGGGCACTGTTTAAATCTATTAACCATTTAGAAAAGGCAGAAAATCCCCTTGCATCACCTCCCCTTCCCAGACACATTTCTCAGTAAGTTCTTTACCTTTTCCTCCCCTTCCTTGCCCGGTTCTCCACCTCAGGAGATGGACTCAGAGTCTCAAGGGTGTCAAGTGTTCCTCTCTCAGGACCTGGCAAAGCCATTGTACAGACAGACATCCATCCCCTTTCCCCCTGCTCTTTACTTTTGGAAGCAGGATTCATCTCAAAGCCCTGTTTGATCACACGGAGAAGTTGCCTCTTGCTGCCCCACCAGTGAAATGTCACTGCTCTTCCCCATCTTAAAATGGAACTTTGCATGGACCTAAGGATGTGTTAACCTTGAGAAGGCAGCCGTGGCCCTGAGCTCAGAGCACACGGTGCTGAGCAGGAGCTGACAGCTCTGGAGGACTGGGGACTCGTAGCAATGCCATGAGGACTCTCCACGTGCAGAACAGGGGAGGCCACGAGGCCAGAACTGCCCAGCACAGCCATCTCCTCCTCCCAGAGAGGGTATTCCACCTGGGAGCACCTTCCAGGAATCTCCCTACTCTGTTATCTCTGAGACTCTGACAAAAACTAACTCTGCAATGAAACAAAATGAAGCAAAGAAGGCTCTATTTTAATTATAACAAAGAATAGGAATAATGATTTTCCTTTGGGAAACAGAAAATCCCTGCTGTATTTTCATTTAGACTGCATAACCATGTCTTCTTTCCATCCTCATTTTCATTGTGTAGTCAAAATGAGCCATTTCACAGAATCACAGGCTGGTTTGGTTTGGTGAGACCTTGAGGACCATCCTGTTTGTGGTAATTTCTGCTCTACTGATGTTTGTGCTCCTTAAAGCAATTTTCCCTCCTGCAGCACTGAAGATGCACGCCGTGGTTTGGACCTAAACCCCAGAATTTTCCCAGTAATTTGGCACTGCCTCAGAGCTTTTTCAGTGTTTCATTCACCACAGCTTGGCATTTTCATCAGTTGTTTTCTCCATCGCTACTGAATTGGTCCTACAATTTGAAATTAACTACTTGCTCTTTAGAGCATGCCACAATTCCAAGTATTTCAGCATTAAATCAGAGGCCAATTATACTTTGCAGCCCTGTGAGGGAGCTGAGATGTTTCTAACAGAGCTCCCAAGGAATGACTCATCTCATGGACCCAGCAGGGAAATACTTTCAGGTAGAACACTGAAATTTTGGCCAAGCAGGAAGCAAGGCCAGTCTTCGTCTCTCAGTATTGTCCTAACTCAATTAAGCTCACTGAACTAAGATTATGGCCCCACACTTGCAATGAGGAACTGCTTCAGTTGTCCTAAGGCTTTTCTAGCAAGTGATATCAAATAGATTGTCTCCAAATAGCCAAAGCTCTTTGTTTAAACTACTGTTTACTTACCAGAGTCTTTCTGCAGGTACGATTGCATCTGGCACAGAAAGCACCCAGCTAATGTTCTTCAGAGAGGAGAAACACATGTCCTGCAGCCTGCTCTAACCACAGGAGTTCTCATTTGAGCTGTGTTTACTCCAGCTGTGTAACTTTTGGGGAGTGCAAAGATGCAAACCAGAGGATGTGCTGGCAAGGAGCTGGTGGAAACAACGACTGTGTGTAATCCTGGAACTGTTCATTGCTAAAAATATCTGTGCATCAAATCTCTGGGCATCATGTTCTTTCCCAAGAAACAGATATCTGAGAGAAAAGAATTAGGGCTGAATTAGGATAGTGAAAATCAGCCCACTATTCTGCACTTGGCCTCCCTGGGTTGTAGGTCCAAGAGAACAGGGTCCAATTTCTCTACAGAAAACCTTTTACTTCTGATGCTGCTTTATTTTGGTTTCACGTGACAGACACTACTAATTCAGTCAAGGAGTGACCCTTAGACCCTGTTTCTTCTCCCCAGGGGAGCTCCAATCAGTCAGATTCTTCTCTGCCATCCTTGCTACCAGTGTATTTCAACTGGTTTCCCTATTTTTTTTCTGCTAATTCCTATTTCCTTCATAATCACAGGCTTTTATGTGACTTGCTGGCCAAGTGATTTTCAGGGGAGCTATAATTGCCACAGGTCTTAAACATTAACCCTGCCAGGTGTCAGTGCTGGGACTGCTTGTGCATTTGATTAATGATACCTGAGCAATAAAATTGGTTTTTAATTGACTGTCGTGTTTTTCTTCTTGTTCAAGTGCTCCTGAAACAGTCAGACGATCTGGAACAAAGGTTCCTTGGGAGAAAACACCTGAGATGGCATGCTGAAATATAAGAAATACAAGCTAAAATAATGAAAAGTAGAAGGTCTCAGAAGCCCGAGATGCATTGACCATTTTACATGTGCAGAAATCTCAGCAAGTCTGAGCTGTTCCCAGCTTTGCTGCCTTGGGTGGATGTTACACCCCCAGGACCAAAAACTCTGAATGTAATCTCTCCCCATAAAGAAATGTGCACAAAAATTAAAGAGCAGAAACACAGAATTGCAGAATCATGGAACAGTTGGAAGGGACCTTTTAAAGACCATCAGGCTTGACCCCCCTTGCGATGAGCAGGGACATCTTCAACCAGACCAGGTCACTTTGATATTACTCATGAAATAATCTTGATTTATTCATTAACAGGAATGGTGTTTTATCTGGCTGGGGAAACCACACCACTGACTTTGGCTCTGATCAGGCTCACTGGCACAGGAGGACAAGGAACTCATTTCCCAACTGATCTCAAAAGGCTCAGTTTTCATGCTGGGAGGGCAGCACACACAGGGCTGAGTGAGCTTTCAAGCTGCCCAAGTATTTCTGGAGCCAATAGACAGAAAGATTTGTATACCTGTTGTTCTTTTTTAGCATTTTTATGATGCATTTATATCAGAGAGTTCATTTTTTTTATAAGCTGGTCAAGAGGAGGTGCCCCCCTTCAATAGTAGAAGTATCTGAGCACCCATCAGTTACAAGAAAACAACTTTAGGACCTCTCCCAAAGCCATCACTTGTAAATAAAATACAGAGCTTAAGCACACAATCTCCACAAGCTACTGCTTGAATCACATAATTTAACAAAAGCTGTAGGAGTTGGATTTAAGTGAAGGTCTCAAGACAATCTTCAGGCAATCCCAGAAAAATCACTCACAAGAGCAGTGGTTTAAATCCACTAATTCTATGAATTATTTAAATCCATATTCTGTTGAATATGTTAGCAGATTCTTTTCTTTGTCAGTTAAATATGGGGGACGTTTCCACTGAATTCCACGTTCCCAGTTGAAAGAGGAGTGGAGGGAAAAAAGCACAGGATATTGCTGATGGGCTTGCCACCCTCTTTGTTACGTGGCTCAGCTCTGCTAAGTCAGATGAGTCACTGAAGTCAACAAACACAGGCTCTAGTCAGCTCAGCTACTGAAGAGTGTAAACTGAATTAAATCAGTTGAGATGAGATTTTCTTGAAGTCTTCCCTTTAAGCACAGCAGCCCTTGTATTTTAAGTGCTTTGAAGACACCCTGGCCTCTCTGATTTCAAGGAGCACCTGTCCAGCTCCAACTCCTGGCCTACCTTCAGTGCTGAAAATTCACGTTTCTCATGGGTTGTTTTTGGTGAAGATACAAAACTCAGTTTTGCTGCGAGAGTATAAACACTCAGGATCATTCTGGAACACATTTAAGGTTCTGGTTTATTTGCACTTGTAAATGCTTTGTTAACTTCTAGCTTTCCAAGACACATTTTCTTCAAAGTCCCTCTTATTGAAAAATTACCCTCCAGGTGACAGAAATCACTCTAGGGGTATGAAAAAAACCCACTGAAACAAAACACAATTGAAAAAGAGGTGCTAAAATGGAAGCCAGAACTCTGTGTTTCTTAATGATAGCAAGCACTGCGAGGGATGGTTACAATAAGTGTTTGTTTGAGATACAGTTATCATATATTGCCTAAATATTTAAGTTAGCCAAACCTCTGATCAATTGAAACAGATCCTAAAGAGGCCAAGAAGCTGGAGCTAAACTGTTGGGGGACGTGGAGCTGGCATTAGCACTGAAGCAGGAACAGAGGTAGTGGGAGGCACACAAAACCACAAAAAGTGATCTCACGTCTTTAAACTGTCCAAAGAATCATAATAATAAAGTTCTAGATGAGTGTTGAGGGGACACATGCCATTTCAATGAAAATAGAAATAATTTTAAATGACATTTTGAAACATTCCATGGAAATGTATTTGAAATGTAATATGGGGACTCCAATAAGGAATATGCTTTTAATACATTACAGATTATATGTGATCATCAGTTTAAGACTTCCCCTCAACAAGCAGGATAATTCAAGTAGACATCCAGCCTGTCTCTACAGTTTGTATTGCCATCCTTTCAAATGCAAACTCTCCATGGCCGGAGAAACACAGAGAAGGTATGGTTTTAATTTTTCAAACTCCTTTGCAAATAAGCTTAAACATTTTACAGTTAAAAGGACAGAATTTACATTTGCTGTGTCTGGTCAGTTTTAAAATGGTATCTGTTATGAATCATGTTCACTTTTAAAGTTCATTTAACTTGGCTTATGGTTTACTTTGAAAAAAAAATGTTATGCATCATTTGGATCTGTACTCCCAGCCACTATTAGTAATAATAAAGGCGTGCAGGTTCCATCCCATGGCCTTTGAATAAACTTGGATTTCCATAGGAAAAAACAAACAGGATCCACGCAGACGATAATAAATCCCACAGGCTTGTGCCACATTTGGTGCCAGGAGTTTTAATCAAGGCACCACCATTACAGCTCTTCCTGCAGCCCTAACGGGGTGTCTATGTGCATGGGATTTAGGGACAATAAAAGGCCAGTCTTATTAACCAGAACTGCAGGGAGAGTTTTTGCTTTTGGTCCCAATGAGCAAATGTGCCTGTACAGCGAGATGAAGTCACAGAACAACGTTAGTGGGACTTAAAAACTCCCAGCATCCTCTCATGCTGAGCTTTTGCCTCAATTCTGCAGCTCCCTGTGTTCATTCAGCTTAGCTGAACACTTGGGTAACAGAACCTTCCAGAAAGAGAAGAAATGCAGGATTCATCAAGTCACTAGCTTCCAAGGTGGATTAAGATCCCTCCATTAGCAGAGACAGCTTCACACAGTTGTGTCACCTCCTCGCCCAATTTTCTGTCTCTGAAGGTTATCCCAAAGGCAATGGGAGCAACCAAGCTGGAGCCCTGATTTGTGTTTAAAGTCTCTGTGCTGCTCTACTTAGGTCATGCCAGCATTGGCCCCCAAAAGTCTTCCCCACTCCCCATTTTTTAAAAAATAAACAGCAACACAGAGGCAGTGGATTTGACATTATCACCTCTGTGCTCCAAGAAACACAGGATGAGCCTCTGCCGAAGTCAGAGGTGGAAGTCGAGGAACAGAGGGATCCAGAACTCACACTGTCCACACATCCTCATCTGACAACTCCAATTCATGTCTTTTGTCCTCACCATTATGTATTTCAATGGAAGAAGTAAAGGAAAAACCCCCACAGATGTTTGTCCACAAACACTGGTAACAATGCAAGCACTTGCCTTCCACTCAGGAATGTTCACTGGCAGTTCTGACACAAGAAAAACAGTTTTCTTGTAATTACATCTGTCTCATAAATACAACAAAATATCCTTTCAAAAAGCCACCACAAAAAATCTAAACATGGTTGTAATGAATAACAAAAATCACTTTTTAGCACTGTAGCTTGTAACCACAAAGGGCAAGCTACATTTTCCTGATGCTTTCCTGATGCCCAATTTGATACGGTCTGCAGAGCAGTGCTTTCTGGCTACTATTATGGTCTTAGCTTCTCTTCTTCCATCCCCTTGCCATCCCACATGGATAAGGGACCTTTTCCTCACTGGAGCAAGACTTCCCTGCCCTTCCCAGCCTCTCCATGAGGAATGTTTCCACTCTTTACAGCTCTTGACATGCACAGCTACCTGTGCTCTTTAGTCCAGTTCAGTAAGTCCATCTTACAAATCCAGGAGTCCAGTGCAAAGCTCAGCTAGGCAGAAAAGATGATGGTGAAAAAGGATCACCTAGAAAATCACCTTTCTGACACAGGGAGTAGTAGTGACAGCCCTGGGTCCAGCCCCTAGAGCAGATGCTCTGTTTGAGGCTCCTCCAAGTCAGTATGAACCTGCACTGATCAACTAGGCCTAGAGCTTGATGAAAAGACATCACAAAAAGTTTCACAAAAGAATCACAAAAAGTCTCTTAAGGTCTGTGATCTACCTGTTACACTTTATAGAGAAGCACCACTAAAGCACCCAGCCGTGGTTGGACCCGCTGCTCTCAGAGGGATTGTTCACCACGTGATTCCACCTCTGCAACAAAAGTCTGAGTGAGAACCTGCCAGTACCAACCTGGTGAGCTTCTGGGAGCTGTTGGGAACAGAGGCAGCCGGGGGACGTGGGCCTCAGCTCCACCATGGACACCTGTCCAGAGGCTGAGGAGTTTTTTGGACAAAGAAACCCAAAAGCCCACCAGGGCTGCATGTATGGAGGAGAACAGGGTGAGCCCAGCCACGCAGATGGACTTGGTTCAAGAGTTATCACTCAGCAAGCCTGTGCTCTGAATCATGATCAAACCAAAAAAGAGAAAACCTCAAACCCTCAGATGGCCAGTGCTAAAGTGTGAAGTATTTCTCTTGTACCACAATGGTATTTAATAGCAGCACAAATGTTTACCTCAATATTGCCTTTAAAACCAAAGGTATTTATGCACTCTGGAAAACAAACCAGAGAACAGGCAATGCAATTAACTCCATTTACTGAGTACAACGAGGAAGCTTGCCAGGCCTGTCCGAGAAATCCAGAACTGTGATGGGAATTACCAGCAGTCACCTAATAGAAGAAGGTAATGGCTAATGAATAATCTATTCCATGCATTTAGTACTTCTTTCCATTTTAAAACTGTCTATGAGCATATTCTTTACTGGGAAATAACTTCTAGAGCAGTTTCTTGACAGCTTTCGCATGCAAAAAGCTATGTCAGATGTGCACAGTCCTTGGAATGATTTTTTGTGCCTTGCTAAAACAATAAGCTCAAAATTTTCCCAGAAGCAAAGAAGTTGAATTGTTTTATTAGAATTTCCCAGTTTGTTGAATGTTCACACCTCACTGACTATTGTCACAAAGCAAACAGAGCAGGCAGGAGCTCCCATAACAAAAACCTATTGAGCAAGTGCTGTTTACACACTTCCCTCTGTTGCTCTGGCAGTGACTCCGTTACTGCTTGGTCCATCCAGAAGTGGGTGAAGGTGGCAAAAAAAGCCCTTCCACCTCTACTCCTGAGGCCAAGGCTGCTGGAGCAATTCTGGGGCAGCATGAGAACAACCAGGCAGTGCTGCTAAAATGTTGTCCCACCTGGACAAGTATAACCCAGATATATTTGTAGAGGATGCTGAAAGTATGGCTGAGTTTGATATTTAACATACCAAGTATCAAAACTAAAGATGAAAAACGTTCCTTGTATGCACCTGACGTAACCTTTGGATATGCAAATGGATGCTTAATACTCCAACTCCTTTTGTGTTCTAAACACAGACATTTTATCTGCACGTCTTACCATTTCCAATTCCCAGTTTATGCCAATACATAAGTAGAAGTAGATTTATAATTGAATCAAAGTAAGTACTGCAAACCTGAGAGATCAGAGATGTAAACTCATAAACTGTGGAATCCTGGAGCCACAGACGTGCTCCTGGGGTTTGCAATCCGTGCCTGAAGTGGGCTCAGACACAGAACAATGCAGGTAACCAGCACAGGTCAGGTTTTCCCCTCCCCACTGCAACACCAATCCACTGCAGAGAGAGGATACCTCGAACCTTGAGCAAGCAGGAGCTTTCCTGATGAAGCAGTTAAGTTGTGCTTCATGTCCTGCGTGTCCTTTGCTGTCCCTAGTGACACCCGAGCTGTTCGGATATTCAATGAACACGTGCAGTTCTGGAGGCACAAGGTGCTCCACACCTGCCCTCCCCGTGCAAGGCAGGGTCACCAGGTCCTGCCTCTGGCTGAAGAGCACGTTTGTGTCCTCCACTGTGACACCTGAGGTGGCCTTCAGCCCCACGCAGCCCCGGCCTCCCTTAGGAAATGACATTACCCTTATCCCTCCCATTTCTGGGGCCTCCACAAGTGGCAGTGAGGTGCACCTTGGCACGTGTGCACCAGTCCATCCCTTGTGCAGCTGGCTGTCCTCCAGAGCACAGATCAGACCTTTAAGGCTGGCTGAGCTGCCTCCTCCTCGCTGAGCTGCAATCTGGGGCAGTGAAGGCTTTCCCACCCTCGCCTGCTCTCACACACACCAAGCAGAAATTATGGCAAATTCCTGACTGTGGCTGGTACTGGAGCATTCAAGAAATAATGGGAGTGATTTAGGAGGAAGATTTTAAAACACAGAATTGTTGCGTTCCACTATACAGTTAGATTATTTTGTTATTATATCGCACTGGTGATTTTGCACACGAATAGTTTTAACCTTGCACACAGAGGTTGCTCCTCAGGTTACACCTTCCCCCTTTCCTCAGGTAATACCTGTAACTGATCCCTCCACACCCCCTTCTCCCCTGGTCCCTTCCCATTGTCCTTCTCCCCCTCCCCTTCTGGTAGGGCTTAAAAACCCCTGCTGTGGGGGGAGACCTCCTCTTTCCCTCCCTGGACCCCCTGACTCACTTTCACAATGAAAAGGTGGGACTGGGTCTGGAGGAGAAAGAGCCTCTTTGTCTTTTGCCTTTGGTCCTTGTTGAAAACCCAGCTGGGGTCTGAGCTGGCCTTGAAGGCTCCAGCAATAAGGGAATTACAACACAGAATCACAGAATGGTTTGGGTTGAAAGGAGCCTTTAACACCATCAGTGAATCAAATCACACACATCTGATCGCTGGTCTGTTCTCCAAAATAAAAGTGAAAGAGACCAATCACATTTCATGGATTTTTACACATATTCTATTTTCTAAAATCTTTCAGGACTGACCGCAACAAAACTCAATCAGTAGGAAATAGAAAACCCACATTTTTTCAGGGTTTCCTTCTCAAAATAGCCAAAGCAGTTTTTATTTCCAGTTCATTCACTTATCTGCTTGGCAGTCTAGCAACAATTTGAGCAGCCCAGTAAAAATCTCCAATAGAGGGCATAAAAATTTTAAGTCGTCTTTAAGTCTCATCTTACAGAGGATGCTAAGTGAAAATGTCTTGTGCCTACACATGGGTAAAAATTGAAAATGTTTTCTCTTAAGTGCCATTTTCTTTTAGAACTTTCAGAAATTTAGTATCTTTGTAGAGAAAAGCTCCCTCAAAACGTCCACTTTTGGAAGAAGCAGAAACATCTTGCAGTGTTCCAAACATTCCATATTGCTTTCTTCTGTGTTTGTTGAAATACACTGCTTTTGAGTTCGTAAGGACAAGGATGCTACATTTTGTGGCTGGCAAATCACATTTTTTGTTATCCAGCTCTTGACAATCAGAAACTGTTGTGAAAGAAAAATTACTGAGAAAAAAGGAGTAATTTGTCCCTCAGATTTGCCCCCAAAAGCCATCCAGCTTTGTTTGGGCACTGTAAGAAATCTCAGTGCATCTCCAAAGTCCCCATTAAATTTACTCCTGTATTAAAGTGAACATAAGGACTTTAATAATATTTTATTAGGAATAGAAATCTAAGTATTTCTTCCATTTATAGTCCTCTATGGCTTGCATTTCAAGTCTTTCTTCCTTTTATAGTCCTCCCTGGCATATGAATGAATAGTAGTGAAATGCAAATCCTCACAATGCTGAATTATTGGTATGCTCTGTACATGATGGAAAACAGGACACAAAGAAAGTTTCACAGTGTTGACCAGAGCCCAGCTCTTGTGTTTATTCAGAAGGACCACACAGAGGGAAGTCCAACCCTCTCCTCACACTTTGCAGTGGGGCAAGGTGCTACAGCCACTGGAAAAACGCTAACAGGGAAGAAGCAGAGTTCTCCTGACATGGAAAAGAGATGAGAACAGGACTAAATGTTCTGCAACAATAAAGAATTTGGAGCAGAAATATCTAAGACACTCTTGAAGAGGGCAGGCTGAATAAGCAGGAAGATTGGTGGTGGTGGAACTCAGGCCATAAGTACTACTAGGAGTGAGTACTGCAGAACCAGAGGGTTCCTGAGAAATTCCCAATTCCCAGGGGAGAGCTAGAGTCGTGTAGCACAGGAGGAGGTCCTAGAATGGAGGCCTGGCCTCTGTGGTTTGAGGTGCTGCTCATTTCACCTCCAGCAGGTGTGGAGAGCCCACAGCTGGGGGAGGGACTGAATCCTACCAGAGACAAGTGTCTGTAACTGCTGAAGCCACTGTGGGCCATAAAGCCACAGATCTGAGAGCACTGCCTTGGGGAATGGAGGATTCCTGTTATCCTTGGGCAGGGACGTCCTCAGGGAGGTCCCTGTGCTTTGGTCATCCTCTGGATCGTGTGTAAGAGTCCTCCCTCATCTTTGCTCACACAGGTAGGGCATGAGGAGCTCTGCATTCCCCAAAACGTACCCAAAACCAGGGTGGAATTGGAACACTGCATCTAACATCCCCTTGTGTCAGTGCCTCTTCTCGTGGGAGCTGCAGAGCTCCAGGGTCAGTGAATCCAGGGCACAAAATCTGACTTGCATCTCAATGTCAGGAACATCCAAAACTGCTGCTCGGTCTGGCAGTCAAAATTAATCAAAATGTCCATGGTTTGAACAGTTCCACAGCTCCAAATTTCATCAATGCAGCAGCAAAAGAAAAAAATTCCCTGAGCTACAACCCCAGCTGAGACACCAGAACAAGCCAGACATGTTTTGGAGAAATTTCCATGGCCTCTACCTCTACAGGATTTTTCATCTCCTGCTTCTTTTGTATTACTCACTGCTCAGGCTGCCCAGGAACGGCCCCAGCCCCGAGGCTGCCAGGCCTCCAGGAGCTCCCAGGGGTGCCCAGGGTGACGTTGTTGGGGTGTCTGGGCAGGGCCAGGGCTTGGATTGGGTGGTCTCTGGGAGTCCCTTCCATCTCAGGATATGCTGTGAGTCTGTGACTCTATGAGAACACTGAAGGGTTAAGCAGGTCTCATTTTTACATTAAAAATGCATCCGATTCCCATTTCTGTCTTCCCTTTAACCTTCAGTATTTGTCCTATTTTAAGCACATTGCTCAGTAATCACAGGTTGATGGATGTCATCTACTGTAAGTTTGTCAAAACCATGAGCCAGATTCTTTTGTAAATCATCAATTTACCACTGCCTTCAGGGAAGATAAGTGGGTTTGGTGTCAGCACAGGGTGAGGGTTCCCATAGGCTCTGTGACCTCAGTGTGAGCACAGGTGAGCACAGGGCTCTCAGAAACTGCCAGAACAATGTTCCCTTAATGACAGGCTCCTGACATGACATTTAGGCACCTAATTAAGGCTCCTCATTTACAAAAGTGCTCAGCAGCCAGCAGTATCTGAGCTGTCTGAAGTTCAGCTTCACGCCCCTATTTTTAATCTGAATTCAGCCACCCAGTCTGATTGTGCTGATAAGTACAACAAACTGTTTCTGATGAGAGGGCTGGAAGGATGCTGTAATTCATCACAAGCCCTGTGCAGGGGAGAAGAGGCTACTGTGAAGTCCCCAGAGCAGAGCAGCAGCCAGGGAACCCTGAGCTCCAGAGCTTGCCTAACCCAAACATTAAATGCAAATAAGCACAGAAACAGAACAACACAAGAAATTATATATCTGAAAGTCATCGCACAACTGTTTGAATTTATTTCAGATCTCCCTCATAACTGGGACATGAACCCATTTTCTTTTTAAAAATCCTTCCCTGATAGCATATAATTTTCCCTTTTAAAGATCCAAAGAAGCTCCAAACAAACAAGACCCCACAATGTACTACTTCACACCGTGTGACAAGAAGAGGCTAAAGACCAGAGGACCTACATCCTCCTCCCTGCCAGCAATTTGTGGGCGCTGTCTGTCCTGCTCGATTTTACTGAGCATTACACAACCCCAAACACTGGTTTTCCGGATCACTTAACGGATTAAAATCTGTCAGCCTTTAGCCTAAAAAAAAAAAAAAAAAAAAGAAAACAGAAAGAAAAGAAAAGGAAAGGAAAGGAGTCAAGTGACATTAGAAGCACTATCTTGTTGCTAAGTACTTACAGCAGGTTCACTCTGACAGTGTGTCATAACATAATTGGATGTTCTGTCACAGATGAATCACTGAACACCCTCCTCACAAAGAAGAAGCACTGAATTCAAAGTAACATGACAAGCCATGATTTGCCTCAATCCTCCCAAACATGCTGAGGTGGAATGCAGAAGAGAAAGCCAAGAACGAAGGGATGAAAGTTTAAGGCAACAATGTGGTGTTTCAAGACAGCACGTGTTTTTCTCGACTGCTTGATGGACATGGCATGACTAAATGGCTAAACATGAGGTTAATTAAAAACAAACAGTTCATTTTTTTAAAGTGTGTTATTGACCAAAAATATTATTTTCTCAGGAGCTTGTTACACGAGCATCATTGACTTGATTGAGCATTATTAGCATGTCAATCACTTCCAGGCTATTTTTATAACCTCGTGCATGCTGTTTTATTGCAACATATACAGAGAGAAAAGTAGATACACACCATAAAGAGCACTGGAATTCATAATCTCTACCAACATTATCTGGTTTGTAGTGTCTGGGGCCACGAGCAGGCTACAGGAGGGTTTTTCCACTGGAGCAGACACAGGAATTGGATAATCACCTCTTCTAGCATTGTTGGGTTGCTCCCTTGCCCTCCCACAGCCGGGGCTGCTCAACACCCATCCCAAAGCTGTGGTCACTGCCTCACCTGCCCTGCCCAGAGCTGTGCCAGGGCTGCACAGTCTGATCCAGGAGAGGAGAGCTGAGTGCCCAGGGCTGGCTGTGGGCAGTGCCCAGGGATGGCTGTGGGCAGAGATCCCAGGGCTCTGCACAGTCTGATCCAGGAGAGGAGAGCTGAGTGCCCAGGGCTGCAGCAGCAGAGGTGCCAGCAGTGCCAGGGAAGTTTCTCCAGGGTCACCCAGAAGGAGCACATGCAGAGCTCCTGGAGTTTCCTCTGTCACCCAGAGATGAAGGGGCTGAGTCTGCCCAGAGCAGGCTGAGAGAACTGGTGTGAAGGAATATTGGAGACTTCAGCTATTCCCATTCCCTGCCTAGACAAGGTAAAAAGAGGATAAATACCCCAAACCATCCTGTTTTCTCTGGACACTACAAATGAATGCTGGTAACGGTGACTGCACAAAAGATACATTTTCATTATTTACTATTTGGAAGACAAAAAAGTAACAAATGTCTGCACCTCAGGAGGAGTCCTGGATCAGTTTCCAGGGCTGCCTGAACTATTTTCCCGTTCAAAAGGCCTCAGAATTGTTGTTCCTTTTCACTTTTGCTGAAGGAAATGAACTGTATTTTGTTCCTTACTTGAGGCAGTCAAAAAACCACTGAAAGATTCAAAGTGCTGTGAAGAGCTGAAACACTGAAAAGTACAAGCCAACCCAAGGTCTTTTTGTAAAGTGACACCCATCCATTATAATGCCCCTGGGCATTCACTGGCTCCAGCAAAAAAAAAAAGGGAGATGCAAGCAACATGACTGTTTTCAATTTCAACATTGCTTTGTCTTTTGTCTGCCATGAGAAGGAATAAACCACAGCAAGCTGACAGTTCCTTGAAACTCAGCACCACGTGGGACAGTAAATAAAGAAATCAGACAAATTATTTCCTTTTATGAAAACATCTAACCAAGAGATTTGTCAAGCCACCACCATGGCCACAAAGCTCTTGTTTCCTTTTGGCCCTGCATGAAGTTCAAACATCCTGTGCAGTTCCAATATTTATTTGTGTCATGAAGCAAAACTTACATATTCCCTTTAACTCTTTTTTCAGAGCTTGGTCCAAACAAGGTTAGAACTGTTCTTAAAAATCAAACTGAAGGAGAAATATAAGAGGATCCTGAAAAAATCCTAAAAAGTACAGTTCTATAAGAAAAATATAGAATTGTTACCTGAATCCTTTACTTTAGCAGATTTGTGTCAGTGAGTCCTCATAAAACCTTTCAAGTGAATTGGCTGGATTAGTCAAAATAGATATACAATCCAATTCATTTGTAGAATATTTTTAATTCAAGGAACTTCCTATAAGTCATTTCCTCAACTGCTTCCATCACAAACCCAGTAAGGCTCGTGCTATAAACACGAGTGAACTCCAGGGTAGAGGGGCTGTTCTTACATAAAAGAGAGGGGAAAGCCCAAACTACAAATGAAAACATCAACGGATCAGATGACCTGATGCAGGAGGAGCACTGGACAGTCGTGCCCTCGGACATGCCAAGGGAAATAAAAAGACTAAAACAATATCATGACAGTCACTCCAAACAAAATACATTTGATTTTATGTAAGGGTGATATTTCCAGTTTTATTCTGGCAGCTCTGCCTCCATATCAAACCTGAGATCACAAGACTCTGTATGCAGGTAAAAGCTCTGCTGTCATCACCAGCAGCTCCTGGGTATGGGGGCTGAAAAGGCCTCAGCTCAGTGGCTCAAGATTTTCTGTTGTCACTAACATCCTATAAAGTGTCACCACAACCCCTCAGTCTGAGATTAAAACTGGATTTCTGCATCAAAGAGACAATGCAGGAAAGGGGGAAAAAATCTCACGTCGTTTAAGAGTAAACACTTTTGAAATGGCATTTGTGACGCCCATCAGGGTAGAGCATATATGCAAAAGAGACAGAAATAGAATTCTGAGGAATTGCACTGGTCTACATCCATTCCTGCATGTATTTTCGTGCTGGGTCTATGCAGTGGCTGTAACAGAATGAAATGAACTTGAGGATCAAAACTCTGCCATATTTTAAAAAAATAACAATAATAAACTGCAACTCATATTTCTCCAGTCATTTCTAAAGTATCATTTTTTCATCATAAGCTTTTCAGCAGCTGCGACTCATAAACCATAAACAGCACCAAGAAATTCTCAATGACATTTGATTTATGATGTGTTTGTATCTCTCTGTATAAAAACATTCCTCCTTTACATATAAGCTCAGTGTGTTGGACACAGCAAGCAAAAGTCCTACATGAAAGGAAATCAGTGATGCAACTAAGACACCTGGCCATGAACTCCAGCTGAACTGGCAGGACCTCTTTAGTGTCCTAATTAATGATTTAATATGGAATTTGAATGATACTGAGCTGCCTGCATCATCTTGGGGGCAAAGGCTCTGATTTAAACAGTTTACACTGTTGTTTTTTTTTTGTGATGCTGAGACACAATACTCCAAGTTTGCACTTTGTGTCTGACCGTGTTACATTCTAGAACTATTTTCTTAATGGGATATTTTTAAACTGAAGCACATATATTGGCTGCTGACACAATTCCACGTTTCCCCACGAAAGCAAAAAACAGAGCAAAAGCAGTTTTAACAATCTGCACTAGAGTTCCTTGGATAACTTCAGATTATTGTTCCCCATCATCACAGCTGTCAGTTTGGGGCATCTACAGGCTTCACTTCACTGTAATATAAACAAACACTAAATATCATGCATTTTCCTGTGCATTTCACAGGCAAACGGTCGTGTGGGAGTACAAAACTTTTTTTAAAGGTTTTTATGTATTGAATAATTTGCTGTGTTTGAAGCATGTTCAAGGAAATGATGCAGTACAGAATATCATATGAAATTTGAAATTGTGTTCTTTTGCCTACTCAAATGTTGGCCTAGAACACCTGCAAATAAGTGCCTGTGAAAGCCCCCAGATTCCAACAGGCTGCATTTGATTTGCAGTAAGAGAATCTCAGTTCTGTCTTATGCAATTTGTTTTATGGAATTCGATATATAATATAGCAGATCCCTATGTTTTATTAGTAACTGTAAGAAAACTGCAAGAAGTGGGTAAAGGCTTGGCAAATTGTGACATGGAGAAGTAAACCACTGTTCCCTACCTTCTACAATAAGAAAAAAATTGGAACATCAAATGAAATTAGTGAGAAACAGGTTTAAGACAAACAGAAAGCAGCAGGTCTCTGTGCCCCTGTGCTGATGAGTGCCACAAGCTTGCCTGGGTTCCAAAGTGACTGTCCAAATTCTCAGAGCAGAATATTCATCAAGAGCTATTAAGCAACAAGAAACCACCTCTGGCTCAGGAAGTCTTCAAGCTGCAGGAGGAGCAGAATTCCATGGCTGACACGTTCCTGTGCCTTCCTTAAGGATCTGCTGTTGAGTGCTTCAGAAGCAGCCCCAGGGGCTGAATGTGTGATCCTACAAGGCATGGGCTGTGGTTCCTCCACTCCAGAACCTGCATCTGATCGGGGAGGGAGCCTGGAGGACTTGTGGGATGATTGTGGTTCCTTTGCCTGGAGAATTAACAGCTCTGCTCCCTCCCATTCACTTCCAGAGTCCTCACATCCAAGGCGAAAGCTGAGGAAAATAAGTGTAAGCTGTAGCACAGTGGTGTGGAAAAGTGCATCGATAAAATGGTGATAATGCATTTGTTTTAAAATTTAGAAAAATATTTGTAAAACCCTCCAGCAACGGCTGGAAGAAACTCTCAGTAGAAACAGTGGAACAAAACCCCATTTTTAAGATTGGGGTCGATCATAAAAGAGGTCACGTGCAGAGTTTCCTGTAAAAGCAGCAGATTGAACACAACAAGGTAAAATAGTCCTTGAAGACTTCCACTGCTAATTTGCCTTATTTGTCTGGAGCTAATCCATCATCTCCCTTGACTGAGGAGGAGCACAAATATTACCTTGTGCTCTGTGCTGGAGCACAGGCCCAGGGCCAAGGAGGAGGAATTGGCTTTCCGTTTAGAATACACTTGTAAAACACTTAGAAAAGGTACACCCACAACACTTGTTTGCTGTCCTTTTGCATGCCTCTTGCATTTGGAGCACAAATAAAGCTGCACAAGCAGGGTTCTAGGTTGCAAACAAGCAACTGTGGAGATTAGAGCATTAGTTACAAAGAAGCATATCTTTCTTTGGTCTTAAAACTTGAATTCTTTCCAGGAGAAGACTTGAATTAGTATGACATGGGAGCTTTTAGCAGATGTGAAACTGGATAGATTGAGCTCTCCTATGAATAGCCTGAAACAAGGCCTGCCTTGCATGGTTTGTAGTAATGGAGAGGAAATTGAGCATTAAATAGAAATCAACAATGGTTCACTGCGCTGCGGAGGGGCGGCAGGGCCAGGCACTCTTTTCAGCACCTTGCATCCTGCTGGACTTTATTTACAGCACGGGGGCTCCATCCTTGGAGCGGCCACCTACAGGGAGCTCAAACAAAGAATGATGGAGGGAGAGGGCGACTTCAGGGCCGATTTTACACACAGACATCAGAGCAGTGACGTTTTCTATGCCTGCAGTTCATGGCTGGTCTTTAGAGATATTCATTAAGCTATCACTCTCCCAGCCTGGAAGGAGGTCAGTGTGGCCAGCGCCACGAGCCAGGGTAACAGCAGATATTAGCTGGATGCTTGTACAATAAGTGAAGGCAGAAGATTTATTAGTCTTCTAATCCACAGACTGACCTGACTCTCCATTTAAAAGTTGAATAGGAAGTTGAAAATCCCCCCTAATGTTTCTGAGAGGTGTGAGGAGATGAGGAAAGCACCTGCAATGCATCACTCTGTTTAGATTGCAGCATGAAACGCTGGATTTGTTGGCTGCAGTGGCCTCTCAGTAGAGGGAACAGACAACAACAATCAAGGAGTTCACTGCTCATTATGTGTGAAGAGAAAAATGGAATCCTATCCCCTGGAACACCAGGATGCTCTCGAGGTCAACAACTCTAAAAAACTGCTGTAAAAAAAAATCGGATTTAAGCTCTGAACAGTTCAAGTTTGCACGACTGTGCTACAATTCTTTGTACAGTTTTAAAAAAGCTATTATTTGTCTATTTAGCTGGCATCTACGAGGTACAGAGAGCAGCTCCAAGGTCCATGCCTTAACTGTAGGCACTGTAATTACTCTGCACAGTGTTTTTGGGAGAAGAAAATGCCAAAATGAGGTTAGGTTCTTGACTAATTTCATTCCCTCTGTCAAAAGTTGCACCATTACCAAGGCCATCATGACAATTCCATCAGTATTCAATGCACCATCAGTTTGATTCTCAAGCTGTCCCAGGAAGTTGTAGTAGCACTGGGATAACACCTGTCTCTTCCCTTTCCCTACAGATGGAGTCTCCTCCCCACTCCGGCCCTCCCAGGCTTGGCACACCCTTGTCCCTCTGCCAAGGACTCTGCTGCTGCTGTCACAAGCTCCTGTGCAGGAGACACAGCAGAAGGGACTTCAAACTAAACCATGGCCTAAAATTCATCCTGGGAAGAGGATGAGCCAACTCTTCTCCTACTTAGCTGAATGATGTGGGAGAGGAAGGGAGGTCACGTTTTTCCTGACATGACTTCCAGAGAACTTCAGTCTAACAAAGGCCCTAAACCCAAACCATCGCACTGTACATGGTGTTGTAGGAAAGTGAGCTTGCTGAACCAGTGAATGAAACATTTATTCATCATGATTCAGAAAGAATGTGGATCTATGTTGATTTACAGGGGATGCACTGAAAAAAATCTGCATCATCCTCTGCAGTTAAGAAAGAGTCTTATATATTGTTTCAACACTATGAACATTTGAGATTTAGCCTTATCCTGGGGGCCTGAGAGAATTTTGAGCCTGCCAGCAGCTGCTAACTCATCTCAAGGAAAATTTCTCGAGATAGTTTTTCTCAAAACAATTTTGGAAAAACAGCAATCGTTCTCTAGGTGGTGTTCTGCCTGGTCTCGAAGTAGGGACCTTTTGTGTGTTAGGCAAGGTAACAACCATCACACTGGAGAGATTTACACCAGAGAGATCATTGCTAATTTTGCCTAACACACAAAAGGTCCCTACTTCGAGACCAGGCAGAACACCGCCTAGCGCACGATTGCTGTTTTTCCAAAATTGTTTTGAGAAAAACTATCTCGAGAAATTTTCCTTGAGATGAGTTAGCAGCTGCTGGCAGGCTCAAAATTCTCTCAGGCCCACATTATCCCATATTTTTAAACCAGTAAAAGAGATGCTCTTTGCTGAAGGAGGAAACTGAATAAATCATCAAGAAACATTAACAGGTTTCAACTTAGGAGTTCCCTGAACTGTCAGAAATACAGCAAGTCTGCAAAGATGTTTCCCAGCATCAAACACAGGGGCAATGATCGTGCTCTGCCAAAATATTGCTTGGAGCCAAGAATCACTTGCACTTCTCTGTTCTTGGGGCTGTTGAGTTCTGATGATAATTGGATAAATGACAACTGGGCATTGCTGAGACCCCTGGGCAGCCTCTGCCATGGACCCTTCTGCCAGCAGAGTGGGGCTGGGAGGGGAGGTGGGACAGCCGGGGTGTGAAATGTGCTCAGGAGGATCCACATCAGCTGCATGTCAGCAAAAGATCCCACGGCAGGGGTAAAAGCCAAATGCTTCAGTCTTGTTGCAGCTTTAACATCCCTGGAGGAACACACAGCTAGGAGGATTTCTGAAGTGTTGGGGGTTTCTCAAGCATGGAGGATTTCTACCAAGACAAAACACAGCCGTGGGCTGACTTTTCCCCAGAAACTCGTGCGTGTTCTTGACACTGATGGCTTGGGATATTCCATGCAAAGGCTGACAGCATCAAAGGCAGGCTGAAATGAGCACTGACCAAAGATTGCCAAAGCAATAGTCAGCTCCCCTGCTGCCCTGTGCTGAGTCTTGCTGATTTTGGGAACTGCGCATCCCAGAAAAACAGTGTGAGGAGGAGCTCTCATACCTTCTGACCTGATAATAACAGCAAGTGCTGTACAAATTGAATCAAAATTATAAATTTATGAGAGCTGTTAGGTGTTCAGAATGGTGACACTTAACAGGCTCTGTAATCTGAAAGACTTGACACGCTGGAAATCATCAGGGTCAATAAAATCAGATGATTTCAGGAAAAAATTGCAGTAAATTTTTTTAATCTCTTGCTGCCAGGTGCTGATGTGTTTTTTCTTGCAGTCCTGTTGTGTTCCTGCTGACAGAGCACTGAGGAACCCCAGTTTTGGGCCAGGCAACTCACACACACAGAAGTCCAGGTGTGTCCATCAGTGTTGGTGCTGCTGCTGCTGCCTGGTGGAGCTGAAGCCCCACCAACACCTCCTGTCAGAGCAGACCTGATGGCTTCTTCATGGCTTTTGTGTCTAGCACACAAATCCTATTGAGGAAAAACATTTTTGAGTCTCCTTTTCTAGACAGATTTAGGAAAAAAATTTAAAGTACTGCTGGCTTTGGAATGTGAGCAATAAGGATTGTTACCCTCAGCACTGACACCTTGTATAATTTGAAAAATGATGTGACTTTTGGGTAAACATGAACATGCCATAAAGAAGGTGTTCTTACATTAATTAAAAAAAAAATCAAGTCTACAGGCTGGGTAATGAGCCAGAAAATGGCCTGATTTTTAAAACATGCATCACAAGGCAAGAATTATGTCTGTAACTGTTTGAAGGTATCTATTGCCTGTATTTTTTTAGCCTGTAGAATCAGAGACTATGCCTAGAAAGCAAGAAAACGTGGACTAGATATACTTCATGTATTTTAAAATGTCATTCACAAACCAGCAAATCAAATTGAAGCACAGAAGAGCATTCCAAATGTCCCTTGTACACACAGTGAATGATCACTCGTAAGCACGAGCAGCTTGACCAACCAGGAAAACTTTTCCGTGGACTTTCATGAGCCACAAATCCCAGCAGAGCTGATGGGAGTTTTGCTGAGTAAGAATTCAATGGAAATCTGAGAGCTTGTCCCTGATACAGGTGCACAGGAGAGTTTGCAGTGGAGCCCTCAACAAAGGCCTCAGAATTTGGTCAAACAGATGGAAATAACATCAGTTAAAATTCCCTAGAAATACCATGAAATCGGATCCCACACGTGACCATACTCAGAGCGTTGAGAGCCTATTTGTTTGATTTGGATGAGTTTTCAAATAACTCAGAACTAATGTAATCTGTGGTGGGCACAACAGCATGGAGGAAATACTGAAGCTGGTCTGTCAGGCACCCTTCACCATGGCTGTTGAAACATGACTTGTAGATGCATCCCAGGGGCCTGTGCCAGACCTGCCAAGGCAAGTTTTCTTGGCAAAAGTTACTCAAAGTTTGTGAAAAACCAATAAAAATGGAAATTACAATTAAAAAAAAAAAGTAATAATTTAGACTCAAAATTAACTAATTTTAGCATGAAGGGAGAAAACGAGGAAAAATATAAGGGGTATAATGAAATACAACCGTTATTCATTAATAGTATAGAAGTATAGACATGTTTGAGCTCAAGTGAAGAACAGAGTGACTACAGGAGCAGCACCAGCATTTTGACTTCAATCACAGATTATTTATACTTTTCACAGCCATCACTTTGTAGCACAATTCTTAGCCCTTACCCCATGATAGAACTCCTCAGCACCTTCAGGTTTCCTCTGCCCCACCAGCATCGGTGGAGCCAAGACAATTCCCATCCTGCGGGGATCTGGATCAAGATGAAGGCAGAGCTGAATGATCTTTCTCTGGCTGTGGAAAGCACACAAGCTGTCCACCACAGCTCGGGCTGGTACCAAGTGCTGGCACGGTCAGTCAGCCAAAGGAAGCCTGTGGGAACACGAGGTGGGGGAACAGGGGCAGCCTCACTTTCCAGGAACACCCAGGCAGGGCAGCCCTGGAGCCAACTGCTGGTCTGGCCAGAGCAGATCAGGGTCAGCTCCCTCTGACCTCTCCAGAAACCACCAGAGCACAGCACTTCACAGACAGCAGTAGCTCTTCAGCAAGGCTCTCGAGGCCCTGGATCTTCTGGCTGATTTTAATTTATTTTCACTGTGAGCATCGCTGTACAGGCAAATGGGACTGTACCAGCAGGAGCTTTTGGGAGCACTCAAGGCACTCCCAGTGCAGGGAGTTTGACACTCCCAAAGCACAAGTCACCTCTCTCATGCCCATGGTCACAAGAATGCCTGTACTAATTTTTAAATCATATTTTTGAAACGGTAACAGGCATGCCACTATCTTCACCTACACTTTGTTCACTTTTCCTGTTGGCTACCCCACCTTACTGATTTCTCCATGTCATGAAGTTGCTGTCCATGAATTTCTAACCCATCAAGGAGCTCCATCTAAACGCAAATTCTAGGGGCAAACCAACTGAGAAGGCATTAGGATTACACACCCTTTTTTAGAGCCACCAGAACCACCAAAGGCGTTTGTATTTGGCACTGACGTGCACACACACCTCAGAACAGATCCTGTGCTCAGCTCTGGACGTGGCAGGTGGCACCTGCAGCACCTGTGCTCTGCAGCATCAGTGCACACCAGCACGAGCCTCTCAGTGTCCAAATCTCCTCGTTTCCAAACGTCCTCGTTTCCAAACCTCGTTTCCAAATCTCTGAGCTGCAGCACAGGTGAGCAGCTGGTGAGACACGGAGGGTACAGCTGCAGCCAGCTCTGGTACACTCACCTGGGGCCCACGGGGGTACTTCTGGGTTCGAATGGGCTTGGATGGGGATCACCAAATGGACAACAGCAAGGAGCAGGTGCCTGTAGGTGCTCTCTGTACCCTGTTTGGTAGGAGGCACTCCCACGGCAGGCACTGCAAACCCTGGCAATGCCCACCTCGGCAGGAGGGCTCACACTGCCCTCCCTTCACTCCCAAGGAACTGCTCCAGAGCAGCCTGACTGCTGCCCAAACCATCTCAACCAAGTGCTGGTGTGAGTAACAAACAGGAAAAAGGCGACCAAGCCTAACAACACGTGGCCACCATAGCAAAGGAGAGCCAGCTTGCCCCATTCTTTGAGCGGGAGGTTCCGCTAAAACACACGATCTGCAAACTTTCCATTTAATCAAACCCTGCTAATAGAATTCTACAATCTGGTAGTTTAAGCTGCATGTTAGAAAAAGCCAGAGAAACATTTGCTTTGGCACTGGCAGGTCCTCAGATTTTTCCAGTTGGAACAATGATAAATGACTTAACCCTGATCACTTTTCTGAAACCTGATGTTTTTTGTTTGACATTTATTTACAGTTTCTATAAACACTAACACCTATAAAACATGGTTTACTGTTTGATTGCTTGGTGGACAAGCAAGCTTTAAATACATAAATTATGAGCACCTAGTTAATGAGTGACATGACAGACATGAAGTTTTATTTACTATTGGCATAAGCCTTCATATAAAATTAGTGGCATAAGAAAGCCAGGTTTTGTGAATGCACATAGTCATGCCTATTCATGGCCTGGTTCTTTTTTCTCCCTTTTTTTTAAATTTTTTTTTTTTTTTTAATTTTTTTTTAAAGACTTGACATAAGACTGTGGCCTATGTGTAATTTCGTTGCCTGGAGCAAGGTTAGGGGAAAGCTGCTCCATCTGGCAATTTCCCTTTGACTGGCACATAGTTAAACAATGATGCAGTTTGACAAATTTCAAACCCTGCTTATGAAAAAATAACATAAACACAATAGTCACTCTGAGTAGATTGTCCACCTGTGCAAGCGGGCATGAAGTGTTAAGTAAAGGCTGCTGGTAATGAATAAGGATGCAGTGCATGGTTGGATTAGGTCGTTGTGAATGTAAATCACTGTCAGATAAAGCACTTGTGTTTACGTATAGCATTAATATTTTGATCAGTGTGTTTAAGAGAATTAGCTTCTTAATGCAGATGTTCTCATTTGGACCTTCACACCCTCAGCTTCAGCCAACTCCTTTACCATCAGTTATGTCAACATGTCATAAATCTTTGCTGCTTTAACTTCTATTCTAAACAAAGCTTTGTTGTAAAATTTGGAGGCGTGTTTCCTTCAGGCTTTATTTTTGGCAAATTCCTTGTTATTTTGTTGAAAATCTGACACATTAATGTCCAATTAACCATCTTTGAGTGTTTTACTGACAAGGATCCCAGCAGCAATCAAATGCCTTTTCATTGTAAGGACCTCCCTGCCCCCCACCCAACCAGCTGTATCCATTATGGGAACAAGAAGTCTTTATATCTTGATCCACAATCAAGAAAGGCATTACCCTTGGTGGAAACAGGACATGTGTCCCAACAGCTCCACAGCCTGTGCCCTCCTGGCCAGCTTGTTGGAAAGCTAAATGCTCACTAACTGCTCACAGAGTGGGATACAGCGAAATTCCAACACAAAATTCACGGACAATCTGTGTTTTCTTTTTTGAACAAGGAAGATCTTTTAACCTCTCCAAGTTATTTTAACATCCACGTCCTTCTCGTGGGAGGTTGGTGAGACATGTGGGACATGACACCTGTGGTAAAATAGCCCCCACATGAAACTGCAAATTCTCTCTCAGGTCATTATGAGTGTGGTGATGGTGTCACTCTGTAAACTTCACAGGGTCACCTTTCATGAGATGAACATTACCCCTTTTTAATTAGTGATTTTACATTCTCCCAAATGACACTTTTTTTTCCCTACGAACTTTTAAATGTTGAAAACAAAAAGCTAATTTAGTCTTAAATCAGTCATATTTTTTAAGGAAAATTAATTCATTTTTGCTTTGTGTAGCAAATGGATGTCCCACAAATTCACTTTTTTTTTTTTTTCAGAAATTCTGAATAAAATCATGAAAAATGTAAATATTTGCATTCTGGAGGATTGGCATTTCACAAACCCCACTTTGCATGCCTCTGATAACCATGGAGTTCTACATTCAATGAATTGTTACTATTCACCTTGGTTTTCTACCTACAGTTTGTAAATATTTGACATTCTCCCATCAATCTCCCCTGACATCATGGGACTGTCTGGAAGCCCATCTTACCTTTCCAGAACTTCTGTTGTTATTGCAACCAAGGCATTGGGTGAAGTTTTTAAACAATTCCCTCCTTTTCTGTGTTCAGCAGCTCTTTTCAATGCCTTAACCTCAAACAAACCTGCAGGGGACGAGTGTGCTCTGTCAAATAGCCCGAGCTGAGGGAGAGCCCCCACTCCTGGGCAGCTGAGCTGAACACACTTCATGTCCCCAGGGACAGAACTGCAGGGGGAGAAGCCCTTTCTGCTTGCAGCAGGTTCCAAACACAGCTGTGGTTGTGGTTCTGTGGTTCTGTGCACAACGGATGCCCCACAGCGCTTCGGCCTCACTGGGCCTGTGGGAAAAAGGACAACAGAAAACACTGTCATCTGTGGATTTAAACTTTGTTACAGGACCAAAAACTGTTCTGTGTTCAAGGGACCCACAAGGATGCTCGAGTGCAGGTCCTGGCCCTGCCCAGACAGCCCCAGCTCGGGGCACCAAAGCCCTGCAGGAGCCCCTGCCCGTCTGCACAGTGAAGGAGTCAAAGCCACCAAGTTCTGCCCTGGTGGCACACAAGGTGCACACAGCCCAGAGTCTGGCTCTGGTCTCCCCATGGAAACCTTCACAGAAAGAAAAGCAGAAGGGTGTTTTGAGGAGTGAAATGTTACCTTCAGAAAGTCATTCATTAAAAGGTGAATGAAGAGCCAGCTGATCTACTCAGCAACCCGAACAAGCTGGCATCAAAATTCAACCCCTGAGGCATTCAGGGGAGAAAATCAAATTACAAAACTGGTGGGATTTGCCAGAAAGCCAAACAGCACTCCTCATTCTTTTATTTTAATTCCAAGGATTTACTAACTAAAGGCCCTAAAAACCCCCATTTTAACTTCCCAAACTGTCCCAGCAAGCTACCAGACAAAGCTGAATGCTGCCCCACTGCTCCTTCCAGCCACCTGTGTGCATCTTCCTTCAGATAATCCCGCAGAACCCCACTCATCCATTCTTCTCCCTCAGCTTCAGCCCATCCATGGCAAAGGCCAGAGGAGAGGCTGCTCCTTGCTGCAGCTGTACCCAGGAGCAGTGAGGAGAATCCTCACTGAAAACCTGCACTGATGCCCTTGTGAGGGTGACATCAAATATCATCCACTTGATATTCAGGCTTCCATTTTCTGACCTTTCAGCTGCCCCATGGTCTCCCTCTCTCGTTTTAGCAATGACACCACCACAAACCTTTCTCATTTTCTTCATTTGTTCTTTTAAGTTTTACGGCTTTGAAATCTGGTTTGAGATCTCAAAAGTTTATACAAAAGATTGGATCCACTTTCACTCCTTGTCTGATCTGATGATTTCTAATGGCTAAGTACTTTTCCTCCACTTCTGTTCTAATTTATTAGTGGTAAACCAATGAAAGGTCCTTCTTAAAAACACCAGGATATACCCTTTAAATAACAGCACACAAAAACCTTTAATAAAAAGCCAAAACTGTGTCTCAAGAACTCATACTCCAAAGGTTTCCGAATTAAAAATCCAATGGACATAAACGTAATAAATATATCCATATCTAGACAACATTATTAAAAGTGTATTTGGATGAAATAAAGTCTTCTGTTGATTAAGGCTCAAAATACTGGTTCCTAAATATTGCCTGGAATGAAATCAAGTCCTTCAACACTTGTTGTTGGTTATGCTAATCCTTTAATATTACTATTTATTCCAGCTGAGAAAAAAGGGTCAAGCCAGCTGTTCCAAACATCAGCATTTTAATGTTCTCAGTGTGGGCGTAATATTTTATCACCTGTTCTTTATGTTCTGTGTCTCAATTCATACATTAAATTACATGTCAGAGTTACTTCTGGGAGCAGCCATCAGTTTATACTGATTTAAGGCTGCAATAAAAACTGCACAACAGTGTGAAAAGAGATCAAATGGCAGTGACGTAGCTGTGCTCCCTTACACCTCTGCATGGGCCTGAGAAGAGCTGCAGAATCCAATCCCCAGATGTTTCTGGGACCAAACCGAGAGCTGCAGAGTTGTAGGAAAAGTTCTGTTTAAAGTATCACTTGCCCGTCTTGAAATTCTAAACTATATTCATGCTGTCTTCTCTATTCTTGCAAGAAATAATTTTACAGCTAAAAATGATGTGGACAACTCTTCAGAGAAGGAAGTAGGGCAGCAGAACTAAAAATAAATAAGATTATTTTTGTGGTGTTGACTTATTTGGAAAAAGAAAAGGGAAAAAAAAGTTTTTATCTTATTGAGCTTTCAAATTCTTCTTTAATCACACAACAAAGGTATAGGATATCTCAATTCAGTGATTTTCTTGCAGTTCATTTTTGCTCAAGGACTAGGTCAAGCTACAGGTGAAAACTAATGGATGCTCAGAGGGAAAAGAATGGAAGATATTCCTTAGGCCTCCAATGAAAAGGGAGGAGTTTGTAAGGAAATCCACGATCCTGGGTAAGTCCCTGCCAGACTATTCATTCTCACACAAGGTAGAATGTGTCACTGCTGTCCAATGGCTCTCTGGTGCAAAACCTGTAGGAATATGGGATTTGTAGAATCTGCCTTTGTGAGCAGAATTTGCCTAATTATATTTGGTAATCTGAATTTTCCCAGATTTCTCAGATGAAGTGCATGAAATGCAACAAGCGATCATTAGGCAGCTGACAACAGTTCTAAGCATGTGTGATTGTTTTCTGGATGCTTTGCAAGCTATGAGGACTTTCATTCCAAATGTTAAGTATGTTTAGCTGTTTACATTTAAAAAAAAACTGTTGAGGCAGCAAAGAGAATGGAAGTTCTCCAGGGGCATCACATCCCAACACTTAGGGGAACTATACTAAAAAAGATGGTTTAGAGAAAAAAATCCTCATCAAGGTATAAATAAATAGTTGGCTCTTTAAATGTTTCACAATAAATTGATTGTACATGTAGAACACAGACTGGCTCTTTTCCAGCTCTGCAGAATCCTAATTAGTGGTGTTGGAACTGTGTATTTGTGTAAGTGATTAGACTGTTGCAGTGATCCACACAGAGCTGGGAAACAGTGCAGATGATTACTGATTATGGAAGTGTTTACAGGATCTGAATGAAGTGACCCACAGAGTTCCCTGGTATCCTCTTACCCAGGAGCCTTGCCAAACAACCCTACATAGCAGCCAACATCACCCCTTGGCTGCCCAAGGAAACTGCTGCTATTTCAGTCTGCTCCTAAAGCATTTCTAAGGTTTCTTTGAGGTCTTTTTCAGGATTTGCTGTGATATCAAATTTTCTTACAATCATGACCGCTTCTATAAACACATTTTCCCGTTCTCAGAGCATTTTGTCTTGAATTGAAACTTCAGAGATGAGCGAGGCAGAGGGTCCACAGCAGCACTGAGAGCTGTGGGTGGGCACAGAAGGGCTTTGTGCTCTCCAGTTCCACCTGTCCCCCTAAAATCAGGGCTGGGGACACAGAACCCGGGCAATCCAGCACTCTGCTGGGTTTGTGGTGTCAGTTGAGGATGATCCATGGGAGGAGCCCCACTGCTGAAACACACAGGTTACAGCTCCACAGAGTCTGAGGGGTTTTGGCCGTGCTCTCCTTGGCAAGAAGCTGTTCCTGCTCAGGCTTCCCTGACAATCAGACCTGCCCCTTGTTTCTTGTTTTAAAGAAAGCACAATGTGATTGTTCCTGTTTCTGCTGATTTATGACACTTTTTTTGCAGAGTTCCACAGCAGTTAAGAGACACAGTGAGACCCAACCTAGCTTGTTCACAGCTCTGGAGCAGTCAGCTTTTATACTGGTGCAACTGAATACAACAAAAATGAGACTGAAGAGGAATTTGGAGCCTGACTCAAACCACCCTCAAAATGCAGCCTCTACCAAAATTTCATTTCCAGGTATTTTCAATTCCTGAGTTTTGGTTCTGGCCCATTTCCAGTAAGACCATAGATCTGGTAAAGATTTTCAAAATCAGCATAGCCAAGAACCCAAGTTGCTAGTCTTTCAAACTATCAAATAACACCCAACCCCCACAAAGAGACTGCATAGGGAAAGAAAAAAAGAAAGAGCATGCCATTGATCTTCTTCAAAATCATACTCATAAGATCTGACATGTTCTTCTAAATAAAACAATACACTTCAGAGGGAGATATAACTGTAAAAATGAACACCACACTTTCTTTCCCTGTTCTGCCTTGGGAAAAAAGTGTACTTGAAGGATACAAAGAATTTATCCAACCCCTAAATTAATTAATACTTAACCATCATATCTGCTTTGAGCAAGAAATTGAACAGCAAACTGGTGTATTGTGACTCTCTAAGAGAATGGACATTTCACAGCCACAGAAAGTCAGGTGCTGAGCAGGGAGTTCAGTGCAACCCCTTCCACGGCCTGCAACAAACTCCCAGTGCAAAATCACATTACTGGGAATTGTCTGGTTTACAGAGTGATTAAAAAAATCGAGAGAACACCAGCATAACTTTTTAGGGCTCACTAAAGCAGACTCAGAATGTTGAGGGCTTTCCCTCCACCCTCCTCCAGTAATTGCTATTTAAAGATCATTTGAGTGACCTTCTGGTACATCTTAGCCATCTTTTTATTTACTTGTCTGGTAAAACCAAATCCTTCATCAGGCCAAACAGTCAAAGAGATGGAAAATTTAAACCTTTCCAGCTCCTGAAGGAAAGTTTCTCCCAACAGCTGTCTTGCTTTATGAAAGCATGAAGTCAGTACATCCAATCTCATGCTATCAATCACGCCGGCTGACATTTCCTGCAAACTGTGTCCACAAGACAAACGGGGAAAGAGAACCTAAAAGGAACAACAAATTGCCAAAAAGCAGATGGAATTATGTGCTCTTGTTTATAGTTGGCTGTTCAAATGAGCCCGGTCTAAATGCCTTCCCCCTCAGAATTATAGCACTAAGCAGTCATTTGCATCACTGCTGAAAACACCTGACACTCGTATTAAGAAATATTGGGTTTAATTGCAGTCCATTAAAATGTGGAAATGTCTTCAGTGCAGGATTAATGATTTAAGTGAACTGTCGGCTTTCAGAGTATTTTTAGGCCCTCCTCCTGCAGATGCAAACATCCTCTTGCTCCCCTCCCGCCCTGAACTTTTGCAAAAAAGGTCTACCACATGTTTCTCATCTCCTGGCTTTAGGTAAGTAGCATTTAAAATGACTCCCAACATCTAGCATCTATGATTTGTGACTTTCAGAAGAGTGTTTGTGTACACAAAGGGATGTTAAATTGTTGTTTTGACTTTAATCTAAATAATTTTCATTTCCTCTTGCGGTGAATATTTTCTGCACATACCAAAACAGGATTTGGGGTTTGTCAGTTCTTATATGTGCATGACCATGAAGTTGCAGGCTGTGTGGAAGGTACTGACCGCTGGGACTCTCTCTCTGAATTTCCTTTCCATACACAGCTAGCTTTGGTCCCAGGTAGAACCTGCAGTTGGGTTTCGGGGGCTCTGGGGTGTAGGTCTGCAGGCATGGACACGGGGGGAGAGCTGTTGGTGCTGACAATCCTGAAGTAGCAGGAAAAAAAATATTCATAGTCTTGGATTCAGTGCTTTGGGTACTGTAAATGTAAATATAAATGTTTTTCTTATCTGGGAAAAAAAGATCTGCTTCTTGGGTAAAATCACCAGGACTAAACAATTGCGAGACATTCTAGGATGTCAGATTATACCTTTTGCCTGACCCAGAGATGGGGCATTTTAAAAACTTTTATTCCATTTTCAGTCTCTGGTGAAGGGTGAGACAGTACAGATGTTACAACTCACACCATCACAGTCAGAAGCCAACTATTTCCTAGTTACAATCCATTATACACGTTTCTTGGCCTAACAATTTTTGCCACACAATGCTGTAAATGCCTTAAAGCCAATCATCTACAATTACCCCTTGTGAGTCCTAATACAATGCATCTTTCATAGTTCTCTTTCTCCAAAGTATCTGGTCTTATTTCCAAGGCCATCCTTTGAACCTTGTTTCCAGTTCCATTTATCTCTCACCAATGTCTGTCCTATTCCATGGCATTTCTAAGTCAGCATTTTCTATCTCAGGGTTTGCATAGAGATGCACAAGACTATGTGAACTTTCTGTCAGGCCTTGAGAACTCTCTACAAATCCATTTCCCACATTTCTCCCTCTCTCTTGAAAGGAAGAAACAGCTTTGATGGCCTTGCCCATCGCTGGCTGTGCACAGTGAAGCACACAAGGCATCGTGACTAACACCATCTCTATAACAATCAAGACTTATAAACCTATTGTGGGAAGCTCCTCTAGCCAAGGTGCAAAACTCCAGCCTTCAAATAAGTCATCTAACCAGGACCCTTCATCTGCTTTAATTTGATTTCCCAAATGTCTCAGTTTTTGAAGTGGTTTGTGGATGGATTCTGAATGGTCAGACAAATTCATACAACACAATCTTTCAAATTCTTCACAACCATGCCCACGTGTAAAAGAAAATCAGTGGGGGTAGCCCAATAACCCAAGGAAAACAGATCCTCTCCTGACCAACATTCTCTGCCTGGGGAGCACTGTCTGCTGCTGTGCCCTGCACATCTGGCTTTCCAGATCCTGTATTTATTCATCATTGCCCTCTCTGTCCTCTCACAACCCAAGCACCAGGAAATTCAGAATCATTCAGACATATAAATCTGGCTGGCCCAGCTCTGGAGCTCATAGATGTAAGTGTGGACAGTGTGTAAATACAGGTGCCGTGGCAATGGCCTCCCAGACCAGTCAATCAAAACCAAAACAAAATCCACCCTAAAAGCTGAAATTATATTTACCAAGGAAATGAAAGAAAAATTAGACATAACATTCAAGCTCAGAAAAAAAAATCAAAACCTTCAGTTTCACTCTGCAGCAAATTGGTCACGATTCTCATGTCATGTGTGACTGTAAAGGAAATTACAAGAAAGTCAGATGATGTCTGCGGCGTCTAAGTCCAGAAAAGTACAAATATTGTACATGAAGCTTGAGGTTTCCAGAGGATAAAGCTGTGCCTTATAAACTGCAAATACCCGGTCACTTGTTGTATATTTGTCATTTAACTCTTACAGAAATTGGTGTTTTACATTTTAAGGAAAATATTAAAAATCTCTAATTATAGTCTCTATACGTCAAAAAATGTCCCATAATTTCCAGAAGGTGTCTTTTCTTATGTTCTTTTTCCCACAACTTCCACAGATAGCCATTAAAAATATTATATCTTAAATCTTATTATATCTTAAATATCTTAAAATATCTTAATTCTCCAATATCTGCTATTTGAAACCAGATTAGGAATACTCTCAGCCTGTACCTGTGGACATTATTTATGTCACGTTCTGGATCATTAGCATGCAGTTACTAAAGGTGCAGGTCACAGACCAGGCTTGGCTGCACCTGTAAGACTTCTGCTTGTCATTTTCCACTCTCCTCTAGAAACACAAAGCCCAATGTTTGGTGGGCTTTAGGACATTTTTCAAAATGTTGCACTAAAGCATTTCAAATATGTTAGCTGCAGCTTTAGGGCAAGGCTGTGTTTATAAACAGTTGGTGCCTGCAGAAAAGGAAGGTGCAATTAAATTGAAGCTGGGTTTGAAGCATTGCCATCCTTTTGGGACAGGCGCCCACTCAACCCTTTGCAGCATCTTTGAGCCTTTTCTTTCAAGTAGGTGGAAGTATCACAATTTACTTCGATACTGTTTTAAAAAGCTGAAGAATTTTTGAACACACGTGGCCACACCTTTTTCCCAGGCATTTTGCCGTGCTGACTGCTGCTGACAGTGCATTGACTTCTCAGAAACCATTTTAGTATGATCTGGGCATGGCTGACAGCAGTTTCATGCTCCTAAAGGCAAGGCAGCACCTGAAGATGGGTTGCACTCCTCGGGTCCTCAGCAGGATGTCCCCTGGGTGTTGAGAGTTTTCAGGTTCCTTTTTTTCACCTCTCTGCCAGGGGACTATCTCTGGTTTCCATCAGTAGGAGCCATGCTCCACAGAACAGCCTGGTCTGTGGTACATGGCTGGGGGTTCAGCCAACTGTTACAAAAGATGGATGATTTTCCCAAAAGTCAGGTGTTCAGAACAGGCAAAATTAAGACACAAAACAGGAGCAATTTCTTTTCTCTTTTTCTTTTTAAACAGGCAGCCTACACATATTCTGTCCCTACCCACGAATCTGAACCAAGCAAGAACATCCAGAGAATATTAAGGATTTGTAAAGAGGGTAAGAGGAGTTTAAGTAATTAGAGACCACACCTCCAATAAATGGCCATCTCCAGGGATTATATGACTTTTACAGCAGGGAAAGGAGTCCTACAGTCCCTTGTGACAGAAACTCCCCCAGGCGTTTGTGAAGCAAACAGTGTCCACCCATCTCGTCCTTGCTTGTGCCGTCCCAGTCCTCAGCCCAAATCTGGGAGAAGATTAGATGCCTCCAGGCCCGTGGTTTGGAGCCAGACCTCGAGGTCCAGCACGTGGAAGTGTCCCTGGGATCCAGTGGCAGGCAGGGATGAGGTGACACCCCCAGGACCCTGCGGGGCCGGGTCTCTCGATCTGGGTCTCCATCTGCTGGTGGAGAGATCCACAGCCCCAGAGCAGGGGCTGCTGGCCCTGCACAGGTAACAGCCGTGCCTGTGCTCTCTAAACACAACAAAGCTCACCAGGGTTCTCTAAAACCCTCTAAAGTATCCTCTAAGGCAGGGTAGAGTGTGATTCCTACTGCAGAAAGTCACTGTATGATCAAGGACAACCTGGAGAATGAGTGAGAACCTTCTACCATGAAAACCAACCCAAAAAATCCAGGCTGCAGGAGGCAGAGACTCTTTCTGTACCTCTGTCAGAGAGTTCTGTGTACAATCAGGAAATACTCTGACAAGGTGTCACCTCAGAATGCTGCTCACCTCTGTTCTTTCTCCTGGCTTGACCTGCTGGACATGCACCTGTCTGAAAGGGTCCTGTCCTTGGAGGAGATCCAACAGGACAGAAAGGGATTAAATCAGAGAAGTCAGAGGGGTCCAGAGACAGCCAACAGGGCCTTTTAGAACTGTTGATTAGGTCTCTCCTATCTAACCTTATATTCACCACAAAGAGTTAATTGAAAATACAGATTGCTAGATGCACCTGAATAAAATTAATCTGTGGATCCTACATTTAACAAATTGATATTTTGAAAAGCAGATGCATTTCTTGCTGTATTTGTTATTGCTTTCTGAAGTCCAAAACCATGGATACTTAATTTCTCCCAGCACCTCTTTTACCAGACATGTGCCCTCCAAACCTGCATCTTTCCCCCAACAGTCTACTGCATAAAAGCATGTGGCACCAGAAAACAAAAGAATCACAGATGTGAGATAAAATGCATGAGAAGAATGACAAGATGAACAAAATAAAAATTAAGAACATGATATTATGGGAAAATAAAAGATAAAGGCAGAAAGCAACTTTCCAGCAACATTTAAAAGTTAGTCACTACGGAAAAGAAGAAAGCATAGGAAAAGTTCAGGAAGTGGGTGTCACTGCCAGAAGAATATCCAAGAGGTCCAGGGAAAGAGCAGTGAAAAGACAGAACCAGCACCAGTCAGTTAAGTCTTTCTTCTAAGTACAAAAACCAGAGTGTAAGGTACTTAGAAAGGGAGTATTTTTGACAGGAATGTTGGGGCTAATTAATGACATACTGTAATTAAACACCTTTTACAATCTGTGGAATTTATTCAGCAAGACTGTGCTTCTCTGACCAAAACTATTTGTATAAAACTAATCTAAATTTTGTTAGTCTCTGAAGCCCAAGGCTGCACACAGACGGCACTCAGAGTGCATTCTAGGAACAAAAAAATCACCAAGGTAGAAATTTCATGAAGAAATAAAGGTGTTCACAGCCCTTGCTGCAGGAAAACTGTGCTCCCCTCCAAAGACTGAAGCTATTCCTACCAGAAAGAAATATGGTTATCCTGAAACCTTCCATTTCAGGAAGCTCAAGCCTATCTCAGTAGTCCAGGTTTCAATAAAAGGGAGCTTTGACTGGTGTGTTGATAATTTAGTTAAGAACCTACACACTAGGCTGCTCCATGAGGAATGCAAGTCGTTCATGCAATAAAATGTTTGTGACATGAAGTGTGCAGACAGTATTACACATAAACCCAGGCCTTACATAAAATAGGAAGTCATTTTTAAGAGGAAAAAATCATTTGGCAATTCCATTTGAAACCTACTGGTCACAGGAAAGAATTGCTGTCACTGCCATTGAGTCCTGCCCATCCCTTCCAGCCCCCAGCACTGCTCTGAGGGTGTGGATTTGGGATTTACATCTCAGTTCTGCAAAACTCCTGTTGCTTTTCCTGCAGGGAATCTAAGGAAGGAATGAAAAAGAGATGCCAATATATCCAGCACAAATACTGCAGTTCTGTGGGAGAGTGCCCACTGTGGAATGGGCACAGGGTTAGTGCCTGGCAGGGGACCCTGGAACCACACTCAGTGTGGGCTTCCACAGACAGGGAGGGCTCCATGGCCTGTGATGGGACAGAGATCTTCACTAAAAACCTCTCCAAATTAACTCCTGCCAGCTGCCTTCTGTATGCCCAGGACTGCTGGTTTTTTCCTTTGACTTAAAGCCCAAATGAACTCTGAATCCCCTTTGTCTCATGAGGTGCAAGCACATTCACACCAACAGCACAAGGAACACATTCCAGGTTATTGCCTCCCTATCTGAGTTCCACAGCTTTTACAGCCCCTGTGCTCTTTGTGGATTAACAAACTATCAGAATTATTAGGCAGCATTAAAAGGTAATTGCCTTCACTTCGTAGAGTACAATTCTTCAAGCAATTATGCAAGCATAGGAAGCAATTGTTGATAACTTATTTTTACAGAAATAAGAGCCCAGATTCTCAGAAACAGCTTCCAGTGTAATTGCTGTGAAACCTTAAGAGCAAAACCAGCCACTCTGTAAATACACTGATTTTACAATTTAAATAAATGGTTATTTTTTCCTTATAAAATAAAGTGTTACCTGATGCCTGAGAGTTTCAGATGGCATGAAAATTAGGCTTCAATTGCACAGAGAAAGTAACTACTTTGTACTGGTAATGGCTAAATGCAGTAATGGTTTGTAAATTAAACTGTGCTGTGATTGCTGTGCAGAGCTCTGCAGTAGGTGAGAGCGTGGCAACATCAGGCTTATAAAACATCACGTATTCCATTGGGCTTCTCAAGAACCTGCAGCTGTTCCGAAATGATCTCCAATCAATTACCCCCATCTGCACCAGCACCAAGACACTGAGAAAGTGTTACCCAGGTTTGTGGCCGTGACTTTGATCTCTGTGGTGAGAGTTATTCCCACCTTCTGTCCTGCCTCCTCTTTCCTTGGACAAAGGGGAGGTTCAAACTCCCTGGGAATCCCTCTGTCAGGAAGCCTGGAGGGTAACAGGAAAAGTTTGGTCCTCTTGAACTGCCCAGTGTAGTCCCCGAGTCATACAAGGCATTCCTGTGCCACAAACACATTATTAATGATTTTGTTGTGGCACTATAAACTCTTTATGGAAGCAATTATGTCATCACAGTTCTTCTGGTTTGCATTGGTAATTTCTCCTGGTTGAGTTCATCACAAAGGTTTGTCCAACATTTCCACCCCTTACCTGGGCCTTTTGCTTTCTCTCCATTTTCCCGGGTCTGTGCCTTACACAATCTCCCTCTTTGCCTGAATCACCTTTGTTCCTCTATTTCTGAACCTCCCTTGCTCAGTCCTGACATCACCAACACTGCAGAGCTGTGAACACTGCAGGTTCTTAGGAGTTTGCTTTGCTTACACTCCCCCAGATCCATCTTCCCATCGTTCCTTTCTTGTCTGTGTTAACTGTATGAAATTGAACACGTTTCTAGACAAACCCAAGCACTGCTATAAAAACACAGAAATGCTAACTGTATTCATTTTTATTTTCAGCATGCTGAACAACTGGAAGAAAAGAATAAAAGGATATTATAACTAAATTACATAATGAATCAAGCATTTTAAGAAAAGAAATAGATAGCTAGAAAATTATTACCTGGACATGGTCTAGAAAACACTGCTACTATTTTGCAAAATCACAGACTCAGAAGCTGTAATTTACTAAATGGAATATTTTTGTGTAGCTTTACTTTATTAGAATAAGAACCTCATCATTGCCTTCGTTTTATTCATGAAGCCATTCCAGCAGAGCTTAGGTTTGGATTGTCTGGCCTAATCAATGGTAGCATCTATAATTAGATCAGAATGCTGTCATTCAAAGGTACTTAATTTGGAATATATTATAGATTTAAAAGCGTAAACAATGACAAGGAAATAGCCAGCTTAATGCAGTAATTAGAGAAGGGGTTTCATTAAGGGTCACCCCAGCATATGGATTCCATTTCACAGAAGAGATCTGCCCCAGCCACGCAGAAGGCACAGGGGTGATTGTGTTACCAGGGCAGGGAGTGGACTGATCCCCAGCCCTGCAGGAGAAGGGCTGCCTGTAAATCCTGTCGCTGATGCCAGTGCCAGCTGAAGCCACTGCACACCCACGTAAGGGAAGAGGCACAAGAAGTGGCAGAAGTGGCAGCCAGCTCCTCCTGGCCGTGAGGAGCAGCACTGAGCTTCCTCTGTCACCTGCCTGCCCCGGGAGCACCTGCAACGTGGGCCATTTGTACAATTTTTCCAATTTTTCCTTCTCTTCTGTTACTGCAAATTGTCAGAACGCCATCCTTGAGCCCCGCTGAGCAATGGCAGAAGGCTGGCTTGTCTGCTCTTAGGAAGGACTTCAGGATGGCACCTGCCTGCAATTTAATGGCATTAAATGGAAAAATACAGCAACAAAGTGGAAATCGCATTTAGATCACACCTGACTGCAGTGGTTCCTTTGCACCTCAAAAAACATATGGACTTAAGAAATTTTCCAATTTTGCATTTTGAAGGGTTGCCCACACGTCTGCAGGCACAACTTTCTGCTTTTTTTATTATTTAAATAAAAAGGAATATGGAAGCTATAAAATGCTGTAACATGCATGACTTCTTTGTAATCAACGAAGACCTCTTTAAAAAAGGATACAGTGCCCCCAAATCAACTGAAGCTACAACCTCCTCCAGACTTTGGAGCTGCCACCTCTTCAGAATTTGCCTTGCTGTGGTTTACAGACACCACTTTCTCCTGTTCTAACACAAAAGAATCCATGTTTTTTTGTAAATGGCATGTCCATACAAAGCAGTTCAAAATCTGTTGCTTTTTGCACTGGAAGATTGACAAGACTTCCCTCCAAGGCCAAGCTTCCCAGCCCAGGAAGGCCACGCTCCTGACTCCAACCCAGCCCTAGAGCTTGGTTTGAGGGGATGAGAGAGCCAAATTCATTGAGGAGACCCCAAAAAGCAAAATCTGGGCTGGCATTTGACATTACATGATGTCCCTGTCTCTTTTCCTTGGAAAAGGGCCCATTTCTCAGGATTCCTACACCAAGGTTTAGCAATTCATTTGGAATAAAAAGCCCAATGCCACTTCCCCCTGGGCACTTGGAGCACCCAGCTGTGAGTGCGGCCCTGCTCCTCCATGCAGGCACAGGGGTTTACCTGGCACACAGCAAACAGGGCTGTGTGCCTGCTCCACTGGGAGCTTCCAAAATCCTCCCACAGCCATCCCCCTGGGCCTGGGACCCCTCAATTCCCACACAAGGGGAGCCCGACTGCTGAATTCCCTCTGAGCAGCACTCACGTTGCTTTGGAAGAGTGCTTGAAAGGCAGAGGTACTGATGGATTGGAGCTTGTGTTTCCAGGATGTTTTGGGATTAGCAGTAAAAAAAAAAAAGTCTCAGAACCAAGCTAGAGCAACTTTTGTGTATTAAAGCAGGATGGAAAAATTTATTCTATTGATGCCAGCTATGTTAGTCCACTAGCTAAATGATTAATGTTGATAATTCCTCTCCAGCAGACTCATTAAACCTGAACTTATTTTTCTTACAGGCCTTTGACATTTCCTACTTTCTTAATATCAGAGGTAATGACAGTGGCGTGATTATATACTTATTCCTTTCCACCTTCAAGCAGTTTTCTTTGGCAGGGGTTACTTTTTCAGCAGAAAACCTGCACACGAGCATTCATTCTTTCCCAAAAACTGTTACAGCTCCATTAGCAGCACTAAATGGCAGTGCCTTAGAGGAATGCACAACAAACCTCCTAAAAATTAAATAGTCAAGGTATTCAGACCAGCACCATGAAAGATATTTTCTGCAGAACTCCAATTTATAATGGTAGGGGGAGGTCCTGCACTCTCCCTCCACATTTCTTTTAGATCCTGTTGTCAGAAAATGTCCAAGTTAAACAAAGAAGAAATTACAGAATGAATCTGGAGCTTAGCCTTGAAGAATTAGGTTTCACTCTAATTGAGATCATACGCTGCATGTGCAGTTTTGGCACATAAGCCATATTAATCAGAAAGTCTTTAATCTGGATAATTTCTCCTGTGTGTGCCAGATTGGGCATTATGCTGCTGGCCCAGCTTCTAAGTCTGTTTAAGAGTCCACCTTTGACTTCATAAACACCCGGGTACAAAATTGGGGTCAACTTCCTCCTATGAAGGTATGCTGCACTGGGGCTAAAAAATTCCCTTAATGATTAAATTGCACCTCATATGGAAATCAAAATGTGCAGATTCCTAAGCAGTGACTGTTTGGGGTGATTACAATTTGTGCTGGAAGCAGCTCTCACTCAGCCTGTCTCTGTGAAGCACACAGCAGATGAAAACCAGGGGAGATGATCCAACAGCCACAGGAGGAGTGCTGACGACTGAGCCCGTTTAATCTGCTGGTGGTGCCCTGCTGCCGAGATCCAGCAAGAGCAATTAGGACATAAAAACCTTTCCTGTGCTCAGGGAGAGGCTGAGGAAGCAAAGATGCATCAGAACCCACTGGATTTTCATCCCTTTGAGATGGGGATGAAACTGGAAGCACTGAGCACACAGGGAAATGCTGCTCACACAGGTGAAACTCTGCTCCTGCCAGGCTGGGCCACAAATTCTGAGGCACCATGGCTAAAGTGGAGTCCACATCATTCCAAGAATTGGGCTACCTTTGGAGATAAAATGGAGCAGCACTCCCCCCAGTGAGAGGAGTTATCACTCATATCCTTCATGCTTTTTGTTATAATAGTCACACAAATATTTATATATTTCAAATATGAAAATATTCATATCCACAGTGCATACATTCAGCTGTAAAACCTAACTTAGCTTTGTCATAATGCATAAAGAGCCTCTTGTAATAAATGGATCTTTCTGTAAATTTCTGCACCTGTCCATTCAAAACAACCTTTTGTCCCCAGTGCTCCACTTGATATTTAAGCTGCTCAACAGCATGACACCTATGAAAGATAAATTTACTACTACCAAATTACCCTTGTTTAAATTTGAAAATATTGAAGCAAAATCAACTGCAGTATAATATGTAAACCTCTAAAAAAAAGAAATGAAAAAATATTCAGAAGGGAACCCTCTTTACTTGAGCATACTACTTGTGTGAAACATCTCTTGTGCTGCTCTCATGTCCATAATTTATTTTAGTGGTGATTGCTGGACTTTCCATTATAAAATCTACAGCTTCAGACATCTCTCCTTGTTTCTACAACTTCTCATGAAATAGCTCCAGCCTGCCCCACTCATCCTATCTGTCCCTACTCCTCCACTTCTCAAAAGCAAAATTTTTGCCTACTTTTTCTCTCTTTATGCATTATTATCCACTTTCCACATTTCACGTGAGAAGGCCATTCTAAATATAATCTCTTCATCTAATTAACTCAGGGCATTTTTCTAATCTGAGTTAATGCTTCCCTCCTTTGCCCATAGACACTGTATGGGCAAACTGGGCCCCTTTCCCCTCTCAAACTGGGTTTATTGTCTCATTTTCAAACATCTAGCACAGGGATAATCCTGCACCTTGCCAGGCTTGCTGTGCCTTTCTAAAGCAAACACAGACCAATGGAGTGTGTTTATGAAAAACACACTCTTCAGAGCAAAGGGTCAAACCTTCGTTGTACATTGAAATCTTTAAAAATTTAAAATTAAATATTAAAAATGTGTTTTCTTCAAACTGGATAAAATAAAAAAAAAAATCAGTCCATTATTTTTTTCTTATCTAGGAAAAAAGAAAATGGTTCTTCTTGCGTTGCATCAGCTAATGAGCAAGAATCTACAGACTGATGGTTAAGAAAACTGATAAACATTAAAAAGTAAAAATAATCCACCTTTCTGTTTCTGAACTGGGTACACTGGAACCTCAGGGGAGGAAATTAAGGGCCACCTCACTGGTTGCAATCCAGGGAAAACGGCTCTTCATTGTCTTCTCTCCAAAGTAGCATTACTTTTCCTTCTCTGGGTATACAAGCCTCACAGGAAAAGTGTGTAACAGGAAAAGTGTGTAACAGGGAAAGTGTGTAATGGAAAAGTGTGTAACAGGAGAAGTGTGTAACAGGAGAGGTGTGTAACAGCAGAAGTGTGTAACAGGACAAGTGTGTAAAAGGACAAATGTGTAACAGAAGTGTGTAACAGGACAAATGTGTAACCGGACAAGTGTGTAACAGGTGAAGTGTCTAACAGAAGTGTGTAACAGGAGAGGTGTGTAACAGGAGAAGTGTGTGACAGGAGAGGTGTGTAACAGGAGAAGTGTGTAACAGGTAAAGTGTGTAACAGGAGAGGTGTGTAACAGGACAAGTGTGTAACAGAAGTGTGTGACAGGACAAGTGTGTAACAGGAGAGGTGTGACAGCGCTCACTGCTGGTGGGACTGCCAGCTGCAGCCCTCTGTTCCCCTGCTGGCAGCACTCTGCAGTCTCCATCCCCTCTGTGCTGGGAGCAGCAGCAGGAGCCCGGCACTGCAGAGCCCCAGAGCCTTCAGTGCCCCAGGGCCGGCCTGCTGCTTTCAGAGGGAAATGCCTGCAGGTAGCTGAGCTCCCCAGGGTTTCACCCAGCAGGAGATAACAGAAATCTCTGACTCACTGAAGTCCAGGGAAGCTTTGCCCCTGTGCTCCACAGGGCCGGGGGATCAGCGACAGAATTAGGGCAATAGATACAGCAAACACATCTCTGAAAGAATGTTCATTTCCCAGTGAGATAATGGCACCATCCACCAGCCAGAACGACACGTTTCATCTGATGGATTGAGCATCCTTTCATCCTTCCAGCTATCCATTAAACTGTTTATTCTCAATGTAAATTGTTCCAGCCATAAATTTACACCAGCTAAACTGCCCATCATTCTGCTCTGTGCTCAGCCACAACCACAACCGCAATTTCTGTATTTTCTGACACACATCTATAGATTTTCAAAGCTTGTATTATCTAAACTTAAAATCCCAAAGCAGGCCAGCTAAAGGCTGCATTTTCCAGCAAGAGTATTCCAACATTAGGAAATACAATCTCTATGTTAAATTCATGCTTCTTAGATCACAACCCAAATGCTTGTGTTCTATAGTCTCCAAATTGCAGGAACTTAGTAAAAAAAATCTCTTTATAAATGTTTTGCATCAGTCTGGGCCCCAAGCACTGTTTGTTAGAGTTAGCATGATCCCTGCCCAAATCATCTGGACAGGATTTGCAATGCAGTCACCTTAACACCAGCATCTATTATAAGGTGAGAGAAAAAGCAAATGTGTTTCCTTAGTCCGAACTGCTGGACAGTTTCCTGGACTGGGAATAGTTTTCTTGGCTTCCCCCATCCAGCCCTCCTCAGCCTGCAGTTAACCTCCCCCTTTCTGGTGCACAGGGAGTTTTTAGGCCCTACAGAACACACACATTTAATGTGGGGTGTGGGGCACAGGGCAAGGATGAGCTGCACACAAACCTGCAGAGCCTCCAACCTGGTGCAGCTGCAGAGAAAGCGAGGAGCACTCATGGACCTGGGCCCTCTGCTCCCAAATCTGACACCACTGCGAGCACAGGGGGAAACAGTGGTTCTTTGGCAACTCCTAGTAAAGCATGGATTCCCTAGATATTTGATTCCCTATTAGTGGACATCAACTCTATCCTAAATTATCAATTCCAATTCAGGTATCCCAGCCAAGGATTCACAAAGGTAGGACAAAGAAATTGAGACTTATACCAGTTTGAAACCACATGCTTCCCCTTTTTCTCCTTAAATTCTGACTACTGATTCTCTTAAAATAAGTAATTTATTATGAGGTTACATGTGACAGGTTCTCTAAAGGGAGGTGCCAGTAAAGAGGCCACATTTGCTGTGGTTCTACAGACACAGAAGGGCAGGAACTCTCCAGGAGCTGTAGTTGAATACAAAGTTCCCATGACAAGTTAGGCATTGGAAAGTAAGTTTAAGTGTACCCATAATGTAAATCCCTTAATCCCCAGGTAAACTGACATGGAGGATTTGCATAGAGTAAGGAGAAAAGGTTAAAAAACCGAGCATTGAGACAGCAGTTCTGAGCACCCCGGTTTTCCAGGAAACCCATTTGAGTATAATTCAGTTGATTATTAAAACACATCATAGAATCATAGAACAATGGTGTATCCTGAGCTGGAAGGGACCCACAAGGATCCTCAAACCCAATCCCTGCCCCTGCCCAGGACATCCGAACAATCCCACTCTGTGCATCCCTGAGAGTGTTGTCCAAATGCTCCTGGAGCTCTGGCAGCCTCGGGGACATGACCAAACCCTGGGGAGCCTGGGCAGTGCCCAGCACCCTCTGGGGGAAGAAGCTTTCCCTGCTGTCCCCCCTAACCCTCCCCTGGCCCAGCTCCAGCCGTTCCCTGCGTGCTGTCCCTGTCGCAGGGAGCAGAGATGGGAGCTGCCCCTTGGGAGGAGCTGCAGCCCCCGGGGAGCTCTGACCTCAGTCTTCCCTTCTCCAGCTGAGCAACCCAAGTGCCCTCAGCCACTCCCTGTACAGCCCCTCCAGACCCTTCCTCATCCTGTGTCCCTCCTTTGGGTGCTCTCTAATGGATTCTTGCACTGGGGTGTCCAAAACTGCTCCCAGCGGCCGAGGCTACCCCAGTGCAGGGACAGTCACAAACACCAGACACGGTAAACACTGACAGTATTTACATTTTAGATCTCTCTCCCTCTTACAATTTGCATTTTTAGGATTATTTTCAATAGACCAATGGATCATTTACCTGGTCCAGGAGGCAGCAGTGACTGGCTGCCCTCCAGGCACCCTCCTGCCCCAGGAGAGGGCCACGGCTCGGAGTTGCTTGGCTGGAATACAGACACGGGAAGGGACTGAAAGGCTCTGTGCATGTGTGGGGAACATAAAGTGATATCAATTATTAATTTTGACAAGTCTGAATACCTTAATAATGTATTATTTTAAGCTCCAAGCTTTTTAAAAAGCCACTGAGGCTGAAACGAGCTGAGTTTGTGGCTTGGACTCTCATTCCTCAGCACACTGCAAAATGCACTGTGACAACAAAATGTGCTGTGACAGATTTTGACCAGTGTGGTCTTGTTTTGTATATTTAATAAAGAGCTGATAAATACAACGTTTGAAGTGAAAGGGTTGGGATCTGCCAGCCAGAAAAAGCTGTGCATTAACCACGGTCAAGAGAGAAAAGACAATTTAAATTATGACTTGCACAAACTGACCCACGAGCTAGTTCCATCCCGTGTCAGAACTCTTTAGCAACAGGATACAGGTCTAGGTAACATAATTTCTGTAATAAAACCAGACTATTTGTGCAGCCAAATTACCATGAACCAGTCCTACTCTATTCTGCAGACTACTGAGGGGGGAACTCTCTCAGATTTCCATGGTGTATTTAAGAGTAACTCCTGGGCTGTTTACAAACAAGAATTTCAGAAGCAGGGAAGCCTCTCCTTTGACACCACCTCCAGCACCAATACCAAGCACAGCTTTAAGATCCACTAAAAACATTTAAAGTGCTTCCTAACTCTGGATCCCAGGACATTTTACACCTGTTAATCAGAGAAAAACTCTCAGCATTCCCACAATTATGTATTCCTGCCTTTCAAATTCCAAAACAGGCAGATTTCAGAAGAGAAGAATTCATTAACTTGAACACAAAAGAATTCTCTCTCTTGGTAGAGATAAACTGTGGATTTATCTGAAAGTGTCAGGGAGTTGAAAGTGAAAAGTTAAATAGAACACCAGAGTAACAATGGACATATTTTAAAAGCAAATTAAGGGATTATTTTCCCCTATCACCCCATGCAACTACAGAAAGATTTGCATATTTGATTAATCACACTTTTCATATTATAATTATAATTCCTGAAGTGACCTCAGTGAACAGGTAACAACCTTTGCATTGTGGAAGGCTTGAAAGACAAAGGCCAAAACTATTTTCCTGCCAATATCAGAAGATGCAAATATCTATGCACCCAAAATCCTACTGAACTTCCCAGATTCAGGTAGGAAACAGATCATCATTTTTAAATGGTGCAAATATTCATTATTCTCTCCAACTTTGCAGATAGTTTGTTTCAAGGGAAAAATGTGTGGAGGTCTGAGTGTGGTTGCCCCAAGCTGCAGTCAGATGTGCAGGTGGGGATAACAGCACATCCACCAACCTGTGTGCACTTGTAAATCCCATTTTCTGTACCTCATTGGGGGTCCTACTGAATGAAAATAGTACAAAATGAAAAGAACAGCTGAAACTCGAGCTCTTAAGACATGCAAAGACCATTTCTTAAAGAAAATGAAAATCTCCTTCCCGGTACTTACAATGAATATTAACTCTTAAATTATCTGGGACAATAAGAAAACACTCAGTTCAGTACAATTACCAGAGTCTCCTATTGTGGCACTTTTCATTCAGTCTAAGTCACACGTCTTACCCAACTGTTATTTAATAAAGCCAATCCAGCTCTAAATGTCATCCTAAATCCCGGAAAGGCAAAGGGCTCAATCAGCTCCGCTGATGGCCCAGTTCTGTAAAAACCATTCCTAAGACTTCTCTGCCACGCCCTCGAGCATGTGCAAACCCTGAGCTCTGCTGATTTCCCCAAACCTGACAGCGTGCTTTAAAATGGGATTTCTGCCAAAGCAAAGGCTGAGATTTAACAGGAACAAAGCAACCTAAAATTTAGGCAAATGCCTAAAAATAGCTGTTTCTTTTGTGAGGAACAGTATTCTTGGCTTCCTCTTGTGTTTTCAATTAATCAAAAAAAAAAATCCTTTTAAGCAAGGATTAAATTGCAGTTACTACCAAGAAACCCTAGCAATATACACCATTTAGATGGATTTGGGACTAAATAAACTCTCTTGCCTCCGTTTTTTTACACAAATATGATCACACAGGGATGTATTTACCAGTCCCATCCGAAAGATGCATTGTGAAATAGGGGTGTGTTCATCTTCCCCTGTATGATACAGCGTTCTGATGATGATTTCAGTCGTGCCAGGGAAAATGCTCACTCCATAAAGTGAATGTGCAGGGATGTAATTTCCCTTGACGCTCACCTCCGTGGCAGGTACTGGCAGCACAACAGGATCCCACTGCGGGAACTCACCCACAATTAGAGATGGAGTGGAAAATCCGACTTGAGGAGCCCTGAAACAAAACCACCCATTCCGTATCGGCCCTGCCAGCACATCAGTGCCCAGGTTATGTTCCTTAACTGGGGCAATTAACACCTGCTTGACAAACGGGATGGTGTCTCCTGGTAATGTCACCGTGTGTGCGGCAATTCTGCTCGAGGAAGGGAGCACAAATCCCGCTCCTGGAGAGGAGCTACAGCGATGTCAGGGAACCCACCAAGCCCTGCTCCTCCTGCTGCAGCATCTGCCAGGAGCTCTCCCTGCTGGCCTGTGAGCAGAGCCCGTGCTGCTTTCCAGGGGAATTCTCACACAGCCCATTCAACCCTCTGTGGAGTAACTGCTGCTGCATCAGCAGGTCCAGGCCATCCCAAAATTCAGGGAGTCATCACTACAGCCTGCAGAGTCTCCAGTTTTTCCTCAGCCATGGCACGACTTGGAATGGTCTCTCCCAGCCACACCAAATGTGTGAATCAGCACACACAGGTCACCAGGGGGATCATCAAACCACAGCTGAAACGCAAAGGCTTACAGATAGGTAACACTTCTCAATGAATGTTCCATAAAGCAGGGCACTGTTCCCTATTAGACACCCACAATGGCACAGAAATCTAAATGAGCAGCTCCGTTGGAAAACAGACAGTTATCACCTGACCTAGGTAGAAACACCACTCGAAAGGGGGCAAGTGCTGCGTAAGGACCACACAAAAAGGAAAGCTCAGTCTAAGATCTGATGTCGTCCTTGGGAATAACAGTGAGAGTCCAGGTAAGAAATAACTTTTTCTTCAGCTGCTCTATGGAACAAGTCTCTGCTCTACTGCCAGAGAACTTTCCATGGGGCTTTCTGGAGCCACCCTTCTGGGTGGCATTGCAGCTGGGCAGTCAGAGAGGACACAGCAGGTGACAGACAGCAGAACCAAGTGCTGCAGCACTTGGGCAGGACCCTGAGGAAGCTGCAGCCCCCACAGCCTTGATGTTCTTGTTCTGCAGCCACGCAGACAAATTGTCCCTCCAAGGCTGCAAATCCCACTGCTTTCATAGGCACTGGATTCAATTAAAAAGTCAGATTTAACTCTTAAAAGCTAGTTTCAGTTAAATGCTAACTGCTTGCATCACCGCTCCTAAGAGCTCGCTGTGGCTCCCGCTGCCAGAACTTCCAAATAAACTAAGCAAACTTGCTTATAAGAGCAGGAAGAAATCAGATCTTTAAAAGCACAGGGGCTCAGCCAAATGCATCCCAGAGTCCTGTGTTGCCATGAAGCAGCCCAGCTCCATCTGAACTGAGGCTGGGGCTGCTTTCCACATTGCTTTGTTTATATTGACTGCATTTATGATGCCTCAGAAGTTGCCAGTAAAATATTTATTTAGCAGTTAAAACGTTCTGCAAATGATTTTGCTGTCCCAAAAGATAAATATTTCTTGGCACTCTGAAATGATACATTGATGTTTTTGTTAAGGAAATTGCATGTTGATAAAATTTTCTCAGATTACATTTTGTCGTTCCTTTGTATTTGAAGTGGCCACATTAATTTTTTGTGATATTTATTGTAATTGTAAATTGCACTGAGATTAGAAACATTAAACTTACCATAAAATGAAACACATTTCAAGTATTTCCGAGTCATCTATTTAAGGGCTTGAGGACACTTTTGATCCTTCAGGTTACCAGAGTGCTCTAAGCTTACAGGACAAGGATCCAACTCAAACCAGAATCCCGCTTTAAACTCTTGGGGAGCCTTTTTCTTCTTTTGTTTCCCTCCCTCTCTCTTTCCTTCTTTTCTTATCCAGTGATATCCAGCTTCACTTTGGGGTGTCCCTGCACTGCAAAATTTCACCCTGATTTATGTTTGAAGCAGATTTAAAACTTATAGGGGCTATTAAATAAAAATAAACAGAGCACTGCCACCTTTACTGGTTCCTTCTGCTTCCTTTAACCTCCCAACAACGCTCACATCCACGATTTGAGTTGAGCAATTTGGACACCACAGGACTGTTTTGCTTGACAAGGCCAGACACTTGCAAATGAATGAAGGCTGTCGGTGCTCCAGACCACCAAAACTTCCATGGAGTACCGTGGTCTTGGAGCCTTCTCCCAGACACGTGGGGTATCTGGAGTGGAGCTGGATTGCTGTGAAGAATTTTGATTTTTCAAACAGGCCCTGAGTGCAGCAGCCCAGCTCACAAACACAGCTCCTGTCACCACTCTGCTGTCCAGCAGTCTCAGCCCTGCTGGCCAGTGTTCTGCTAATGAAAAAGGAAAAGTCTTCTTCCCTAAACTCAGATCCTCAGTTACATCTTCTGAGAAAAATCAACGTGAGCAGATCACCTGAGTGCAGTCAGAATGGATTTGTGGAGAGCACAGGATACTGCCAGACCCCCCAGGTTTATTCTTCTCAAAATAGTGCTGAACTAAGCACTCAGCATGAAAAAAACTCCAATGGGCTAAAATTTCCCATCTTCCCCAGCAGTCTTTTAGTGCATCATATTACCTAGGTTTAAAACAACAATGAAAAACATTTAAAATTAAAAGAAAATTCAAATCAAATCACAACGAACTCCCGCACATTTTTTGAACATTTAGAAGGAACATTTTTCGCATTTACCTGTGTAAGAAACTTTTTTCCGTATTTTCTCCCTTTTAGTGCATTTTCATGGGGGTTTTGTGCCCTTTGACTTTAGAGAACATCTCTGAATTCACAGAGAATCTTCAGGGACAGGATGAAATATCAGCCATATAGGAAAAAAATCTCGTTCTTCTGTCTTCAGTCCAAATTTTTAAACAGTCCACAAACACTTCAATAATGAGCCCTGACATCTATAAATGACAAATCTTGACATGTACAGTTAATTAAAAGAAACCAAAAGCAGCCTTATAAATGAACAGGGTTGCAACCACAATCTCCACCTTTCCCTCTGCAGGGACAGCTCCACTGCCAGTTCCAGAACCTCATGGAATGAAACATTCAGTTCTCTTCCATGGGAATCAAAGTAAAATTCCTCGGGTGATCAAAAAGCCCACGAGTGCTCTGAGCAAACCATTAGAGGGCAACCTGATGACACGAGCTGGCACAAGGACTGGGATTCTCTCCAAAACCCCTGACACAGGGAATTTAGGTACCATGGACGTGCATCCAGGACTCCGAGAAAGCTCTTGGAAGATATCTTGAAAGACATGGACAAACACCAGGCAGAAAGGAATGGTCTAGGGGCTGGTTCTAAAAGCACTGCAAGTGCCTGCAAAGAATCACAGAATCCTTGAATGCCTTGGGTTGGGAGGGACATAAAAAACATCTCATTCCTGCCATGGACAGGGAAGTCACTGATGCTCTTCAGTCAGAAGTTAAGCCCATCACGTTTTAGACCAAGGAGTGGAGGGAACCTCAGCAGAGCCCAGTGGGCATCACCTGCAGGCAGGAAAACATCAAGGCAATGATGGCAGAGCTCCATAAAACAAGGATTTGTATGGGTAAAAAAGGGAAGAGGCTGTTATCCCTGTGGCAACAAGGGCTACGTGAAACAAGTGAAATTAGCAGGCAGTAATTAGCAAAGCAAACAATGGGAAGTAGCTCTTGGTGCATTGCACAGACAACAGAACTTGTTCCAGACAATCTGGCACCTCAAGGACAACTTGGCTGAAAATGAAAAACAAGCACAAGAAATGCCTGCTAGAATTGCCTAACACGTGTCCACCTGTGCCTCGGAAATCCTCCAGCCACAAGGGCTGGAAAGTACAGCATTGAAGTGAAGAGAGGGGAGTCCAAGCCAGACTGTAAAATCTCTGGAGTTATGTCATTATTCATCCTCTGACTGTTGAAGTGGTTCTTCACCACAGGTCAAATCTTCAGGGTTACACTGAAACAGAAACAAGAGGGATCCAAATATAATTAATAAATTTGTGCCAGGCCCAGCTCAAGAACTTGGGCAGCACAGGGAAAACCCCTTATTATTAGAAAAAAACAGGATGACACCTGTATTCTGTAGAGCAACCATTATCTCCAATCCTCTTGTCTCTTTATAAAACCAGTTCACAGAAGGATTCAGGATTAAATTAAGTACAGTTCCTTCCTAGGAGGAGAACTTGCATCTCCCAGGTACAGCAGCTCTATCTATTAAATCTCTGACCCTGGAAATTGTGCTTGGCCTTGGAGCTTTCACCTGCACTGAATGCAGGAACAGAACGTGTATTGGGGAGAATTTGTGGACACTAAGGACACACTGGCCATGAATACCAACAGCAAAAATATCATCAGGAAAAACATACCTGGAAATTGTGAGATCTGTAAACGTAAGATCAAAGAAGAGGATTTTTGTAGAGTGCCTCTCTCCAAGCCTAAGAGAACATGGTGGGGTTTTTAATGTTCACAGGGCAGAAAACTCAAATGTGTACCACAGTCTTTGGCTCAGTTTTGGGTGCTGCCAGTTCTGGGCTCCCTGGTTATAAAGGCAGTATTTTCTTATCCAACTCAAACATAACCCTTCCAAATCCATGCAGGGATAACCTCTCCTCTGGAGTTCATCTCATCTAGGAGAAGACACTGTGAGGGACTGTAGAGAATCAAAAAAATAGATAGAAAGACATACCTTTTCTTGCTATTTTTTTTCCACATCCAACAGATCACATGTCAATACGGTCATAGAAAGGTCTGTCAGGATGTCAGCTGCTTTTCTAAACCCCTTCATAAAAGAAACATGGATGGCAACAGCATTAGGGACACAGGCAAGAGATCATCATAGAAATCCGTAGAAGTTTTGCCATCCGGATATTTCCTGGTGCAGCAAGAGGAGCAAAACTAACTGGAAATTCTGTGTATGGAGGCAGCTGCCAGATGCCATGCCAGCCTCTGGAGCACAGTGCCCAACATCCTTGCCAAGCTTTCCAAACCTGAGCAAGCTACATCCCTTTGGAACAAGGACTCCTCCCCGAGTCCTGGTCACGCTGAGCCCATCTGCACGCTGAAAACACAAACTTTGGCTAAAATGAGGTTTTCTGAAAACTACTGCAAATTCCTTGCCTTCCAGCCCACGAAGGAGCTCTCTGGGGCCTCAGGAGGAGACCTGGACTTGCAGGGCTCCCCCCTGAGCAGTGAGCCCTGAGCAGGAGGCTCCTCCTTCAGCCCCTGCATACGGCTCCTGCCACCTGGGAACGAAAGGGTTAAATCCACACGAATTGCCTTCCACCCAAGAGCCAGTGAAAACTGCAGAGCGCTAACGTGTGTGTTTACCCAAAACTTCTGACGTTCTCTGTGTTTTCTTGAAGGGCTTTGCTTTAGAACTTTTTTTTTCAAACTGGGCTGTATTTTTCCCTTTAAATGAATAAGAGTTCAGTCCGGTGGGCTGAGCTATAATTTGCACACGGGTAATTGTGAAGGACTGGCACCTACAAACCTGTCCCCTTGCAGCATCACATGCACCACAGCTTAGCCAAAAACCTGCAAATATTCCTTGAAATCCAGAAGCAAATTCAGGCATATTTACAGCTGCTTCACGGGCGCTTTCTGCAAATACTTGAACACTTGTACTTTGCTGGTACAAATACTGGTGAATAAGGAATTTTAATTTCAAGTAACCACTGAGCTCAACGTGCTCTGTTCTGTTTTACACCATGGTCTGTACACCAACCCTTGCCTAGTGAGACACGCCAGGAAACAAGCAGCACTCTGTGACTTCTAAAATTAACAGTACGAAATCTGAATATGAAATATTTACACACTCATTAACGTGGAAAGTTCACAGCACACCACAGAATTAAAAAAATAACCCTGTGGGACCCTTTAAACCTTACCTGTGCCAGCACTAAGCCTCGAAGAGAGGAGGCTCTGAGCATCTGCAAGGACTGGCACAGACATCCAGCATTTTGCACAATCTGAACAGGCCCTGTGAGAATTTCTGTTTAATAAATGGGAATATTCAGCAACCCAGCTCTCGCTTTCACAAAAAGGAGGAGAGGACAAGACAGAGATGATTCATTTCTTTAAACATCTATTAAAGGCTATTTTGACTCAGACAAGATGTTATTCACTTCCATATGTCAGCAAATTATACAATTAAGAGAGAATGTAATTTGAAAATATTTGAGATTTATATTCCTTGTGTTTAATCTTTAGTAAATACCTTAAAAAGTGTTCCTAGCAGCAATAACAGTGTGGGATCCCTCTAAGATCTTGTCAAGCAGCAGAGAAAGAAAAGTCTGTTAGCCCAAAATGAATAGCCAGCTTCTCCCTCTGAAAGCTCACTGTGGTGAAAAAAGGTGCATTTTGGGAGCACCTTCCTCACCAGCCAAAGTCAGACTTGTGCTTTGCTGACATCTCCTGCCACATGTAGATTTTTACCCAGAACTCTTCTCTGACAAAGTAGTCATTCTTCACAAAGTCAAAGTTTCAGAGCTGGAGAAGATAATTCATAATAAATTAATCTAATCCATGTGAAAAGGTTGTAATTGCTGTAAAAGGGCCAGTGCAGTGTTTGAGGCTCTCCTCTCCCAGTTATTGCAATCCTGTGTCTCCAGACTGACGTCAGAGTTCCCAGGACACACAGATTTCTCCTGCACGTCTGTCTGTCCTGCTCTGGGCTCTATTTACCCTTTCTTGGCTATCTCCTGGCAGGATGTGCTGAGGCCAGGGGTCCTGCACAGGCAGCTCCCAGCCGGGCAGGCACAGAACATCAGCCTGGGAACAATTGCCATAAATTTGTGGGGTTTGCCTGGTTTTCCCTGCAGCTCACACCTGACTAACTGTGGAGTGTGAATGAGCAGGGCCATGGTGCTGTGAGCACATCTGTACTTGAACCCTGCTGGTGAGCTCTTCAACACAATCCAAGGGTTTCCTCCTCCAGTGGTATTCTTCCTTTAAATAAGCCCACTGACTTCAGTGTCTTTCCAGAGAGCGAGTGTGCTCTGCCCACTGCTCTCTGAACTGAATCTCTGAGGGGAAAATCATTTCGAGAAAGTGGAATCTTCTCATTCCAGCTAATGCTCAAACTTCAGGCACAAATCTGTCCCTTTCTCGTTGACCTTACACACCATTTCAATTTCAGAAAGTTCCCACATTCCCATCCTAAAAAGAAACGTTCTGAAAACACGGCCAGCTTGTTTTGCGGTTTGTTAACGTAGGTGCAGTATAAACAATGGATTTGGGGATCCTGCAGAGGAAGAGCCCATGTTGTACATAATCATCTTTTAATGGGCTCTGTTTGTAAACTGAGGAGTCCATACATGGCCAGGACTTTTCCATCCACACAGAGCTGTGTGGGGAAGGGGTCGTGTTTTTGAGGTCTGCCATGAAAACTGCTGCCTGCTGACCCAGTGGTCACCACCAGCCCCATTCAAGGTAACCATCCCTGTCCCCAAGCTTTCCTTCTGGCCCTTTTCCTACAGACCTCATGGCAAAGCTCAGCCAAGCAGACGTAACAGCATGGAGAGCTGTGTTAGCATGGATAATGCAAACTTGCCCTCAGCTTTATTTACACATTGCTGCGCCAAATTTCAGGGAATCAGGAGTTTAGCATTTAGATTTTATCTACTCTACAACTCAGCTGAAACAACCGAATTTAGTGTGTGTGTAATGACCTCAACCCAACATTAGGCTTAAGACAAACATCTAATAACAGGACATCACATGTTAGTTAATGAACTTTCAAGAATTTGACTGAACTCAGTAGGTCATATCTTGGTTCCTTTTGGACCAAAATGCTGAGGAAAAGTCCCAGATATATGCTGACTTTTTCTCCCCAAATCCAAGAAGGCCTGACCCCAGCCTCAGCTCAGCACTCACACATGGTGCTGGGTGATGTCTTTTATAAGTGCATGGGGGGTGCAAGCTCCAGCATCCCCTTCCCTCCTCTCCATGCCCCACAAGATCTCTCTGCACCCCTCCCTTATAAGCTCACAATATCCCTTGATATTTCCCCATCCACCCCACAGCCTCACACACACGTTCTTGCATCCTTCCACATCCTGCTACATGTTCCCTACAACCCCTCCTTCCCACCCTTCCACCCTCCCTGCATCCCCCTCCAGCCTCCTCATCCCCCAGCCCCACACGCCCTGACATGCACCCCTGCATGCTGCATCCCTCCCACATCCCTCAATATCACCCCCTCCACATCCCCCTGCCTGCATCCTCCCTCTGCCCCCTACATCCCTACTCCTCCATCACCCCCACATCCCCCTGCACACCTCACAGCCCCCCATATTTCATCTCCCCCCCTACTTCCTCTTGAATGCTCTCACATCCCCCTTCATTCCACATCAAACCCTCTCCATCCCACTGAACTGCCCCACCCACATCCCCACTCCACCCCCTCTGCACATCCCACCCTCTGGAGGAGAAAAGGCAGCATTGTCTGTGCTGTTGGAGTTGGGTTTTGGGGGGGGTTTTGGGTTTGTTTTTGGTTTTGTTTTGTTTTTGTTTTTGTTTTTGTGAGAAGTTCCACAAAACATTGCTCTAGGATCAGTTTTTTTCCTTCCAGAAGGGCAGAGCAGAGCTGCCCTTGCCTGCAGGTGTGGAGCAGAGAGTCAGGACAAGGCCACTGCCCCCAGCAGTGGGGCAGCCCCTCACAGCCCCATCCTGGTGTCCAGTCTGTTCCTGGCACAGCAAGCACTGCCTCTGAATAAACACCCATGGCATTCATCTTCAAATCCCCTGGCTCCGTGGAGCTATATTTAAATTGACATTGATGAAAAAGCAGAACTTTTCACAGGTTTCTTTGAGATGCTTCATAAAAAGGGAATTTAGGATGTTTGAATTGGAAACTCATCTTAAATGGATTTTTGTTAAGAAAACCATCAAAACGTTTGCTGATTACCTGTGACCCGACTAGCATTCCAACATGGAAGGACTCACTTTTCCAGCCTTCAATCTACACCTTTCTACTTTGTTTGCAGAGAAAACACATGCTGTTTTACCTATACAGGTGTAATTAAAGTGTGGAGCTCCCCGGTGTGGGTGCATTTCTGCCGTAATGAATGTGCATAGTAATACAGTTTATTTACACAGAGACAGAGAATAACCATCAGGTGTATTAACTACAAATGTCCTTTGCTGGCCCCAGAATTATGCAGCAGTGGCAAACCACCGTCGGGGTGGGGGAGCCGCTTTTCCAGCAGCTTTGGGGTGCTGCAGAGTGAGATCATTCCCACAGGCAGAACAGGGTCCTGAGGACAAGTTGCAGCACTGAACAAAGCCGTCCAGATCTTCTCCGTGGCTCCTGCTGGACATCTCCGAGTGCCTAGGCTGACCCAGCTCTGCCGGTCGTGTGTGGTGGGGGCGGGTGTTGCCCACCGCAGCCCAGCAGCATCACGCGGGCTCACCACGGCTGTAAAAGGTCATTAGAAAGTGAAACTATTATGTTGCATTGTCTGCACTGTCTAAAATTATCCATCAGCACTAAACCTGTGTGCAGGTGAGGTCTGCTGTGATTTCCTTGTGATCACTCACCGGCCAGCAAGGTTTAACTCTGCTGGTCAAGGGGAGCGCCCAGCCTTGCTTTTAAATGCACCGGGATATTATCAAACACGTTCGGAAGGGCTGTCACTGACGGCTGGTGGCATATACCCTCTCTTTTCAGGCACAAACAGAGAATCCCAGAATGGTTTGGGCTGGAAAGGACATTAGAGATCATCTCATTCCCCCCCTGCCGTGGCAGGGACCCCCATCCGTTTGAGTGCACCTCACGGGGACCCTTCTGCTCCTGGATCCCAGCTACCGTCACTCTGGCCAGCCCAGCAGGCAGCTGACCTGGAGAAGCTGTGGGAAATTAAATTTTGACAGAATGCAATACATAAAATCGTTTAAAATAATCTAAATATATGGGTTTGAGTGTATGTATATATACATACTACAAGAAAACACAAACCAAACCAACCAATTAAGAAATCCCATTAGTCAGGTATATTGTCCGATAATTCTAACAGGATTCTTCCGTGCCTGAGAGGACCCTGGGTTTCGTTAGCATCGCCGAGGAGGCGGGAGGGCTCCTCAGCCCGGCTCACAGCCTCTCGGGGGCTGTAACCGGCTCCTCCCGAGGCAGAAATTGGCCATTAAAGTCGTGATCAAAGCGCTGCTGTGGAGCGGAGGTGCCGTGTATTGGTTCGCAGCACACCTCCGCCTCCCCGTGCCTTCGCTCCCCGGCAGCGGGATCCGCCGGCCGCGGTGCCCCGGGCGCGTCCCGCCGCTGCCGGCTGCTGTTCCCCCGGTCTGTGTGTCGGAGGGAGGCCCCGGCCACGGGGGCCGCCCCACGCGGGACACGGCACTCGGGCATCTGCCAGGGAGACAGAAGGTTCGCCCGAGCCCCCTCGGAGATTTCCCTGCCGCGGCAAAAGAAGAACAGAATGTACCTGTGTGTCCTGCGCGGGTGCGCAGCCGGCGCTGCCCCGGAGCCGCGGGAGCCCCGGGGGGGACAGGGGGGCGGCACGGCCACCCGGGCACCCCCGGCAGCACCGCACCCCGCTCGGCCCCGGCTCGGCAGAAACGCAGCTTAACCAGAGCATCCCAAACCCTCTCTCGGCTGTCTACGAGGGAAAAATACAAAACAAACAAACGAAAAACTTACTCTATTTAATGCTTCGTGTGCTGAAAAAAAAACCCACCACACCTTATGACCTGAGAAAATATAATCACTTCTCCGTCACTTACTCAGCTGTGAAAAGAAAATATTAACATTCTCTCGGCGAAGGCGCTAGCGCCGAGTGAAGCTCGCCTGTTCCAGCCCTCCGTGTGACACCGGTGACGGACACAGCCTGTCGTCCTGCTAATTTAGGTTAATGCGCCAACCAATCTCCCTTTTAATTAAAACCAGGTGCTATTCTCACTCGCACTGAAAGCACCAGAAACGACAGCCAGAGGTGACAAGGAAGTGACAAAGGCACACGCCCAGCGTGTCCTGACCGCGCCGAAGGGTCCCCCAAACACCCGGCTCTGCCAGCTCCGCCGCCGTCTTCCCTCTTCCCAGCACCCATCTTCATCCTCAGGTTAAAGAAAACATTTCCAACCAATTGTTTGGTTAAATGTCTAAGTAATTTCAGTGTAAGAACATGAGGTTGTTTCTTGTGTACCCAGCACTGGCCATGTCCTCCAGCGCTCATCCGGGGGCTGATTTAACCCGGGATGGATACGGGGCACCTACCGAGCCGGGCCGTGGTAGGCAGGGGGGCCGGAGCCGTGGAGAGAGAAACGAGGGAAACTCAGAACCACTCGGCATGAATTCAGCTAAGAGTCACCTCGAGGGCTCGGTCGACGGCGATTCGGGGCTGCTCGGGCTTTAAGCTCTGTTGTCTCTGTTGCCCGGCTCCCACCGGGCCGCGGTCTCAGTGGCCTGAGCACGGGCTGGAGCCCCCCGGACCCGCTGCCCCGGGACGGGGGGGGTCCCGCACTGCCGCCCTCCCGGCCCCTAGGGCACCCCGCGGGGCAGGGAGACACCGGGGAGCCCTGAGCCAAGCGCCCATCGCCGTTAGCTGGGAGGCGCCCGGCGCAGCCCGGAGCTGTCCCGCCGCTCCCCGGCCCGCGCTCTCCGCCTCCCGTCCTTCCCTGCGCTGCTTCTTTCTTTCTTTCTTTTTTTTTTTTTTTTTTCCTTAGCAAAATAGCAGTAATTGCATGTCTCGGTGGATGCTCTGTAATTGTAACATCCCAACGGAAAACGTGAAGAAGAGACTCGGGGAAAATAAGCGATAAAATAAAATAAAATAATAAAATAAAATTAAAAAACCCACCCGAACAACAAAGCGCCAAGATTTCGTGCTAAATCGCAGCAGCTCATGAAGAGCATATTTTAAAAGTACCATTCAGGATGCGCAGTGCGGAAGTTAATTAGCCTTTTGTCAGCAACTAACGTATCTTTAAAATTCGAAAGCATCCGAATTTGACCAAGGGAAGACCGAGGGTCTGGCCTGTCCCCGCCACGGGCAGCCGAACCGTCGCAGAAAACGACTGTAGAATCTTCCCGGTACCACTGCGCTTTGCACTTTCTCTGTAGACCTGCCTGGAACGTGGTTTTGAATCTCTAACCTGTCTCCGTGGGGGAAAAAATAACAAATTTTTAAAAAATCGACCCCAAAGCATAACGTTACTCAGAGCAATAGTTCATAAAATACTTTATTGAAATAAAGTAAATATCTTCGCATTAATAAAACCGATCATAAAATGCAGTTTTCGAATAACTAGGGGCACCACAGGGTTTTAGACAGCGAGTAGATGTGGAAGGTGGGATCCAGTGTCCTCCTGGCCCCTCGGGCCGCCGCACAGCACAGCGGCCGTGGCGCAGCAGCGCAGCGCTCCGCGGGCGCGGAAGGGCGCGGCGGGGCGGAGGGAGACCGGCGTGCGGTCAAAACGTCCAAACGTCCCGAGGCCGAAGGCGGCCGCGGCCGCCGTCCGAGCTGCCCTCCATCCCCTCGGGCCGGCCCGGCGGGGCCGTGCGGGCCGGGCCGGGGCCGGGGGGCGGCGGGCTGGGTTCCCCTCACTCCTCCTGGCTGACCTCGGCCGGCGAGCCCAGGCTCTCGGGCGGCTTCTCGGCGTCCCGGGCGCGCTCCTGCTCCGAGAGCTGCTCGCTGCTGGGGATCGAGTTCTTCTTCGGGCGGCCCTTGGGCTTGGTGGGGGACTCCAGGCCGCCCCCCTGCAACACCTACGAGGCGGGGAGGGGGCGGAGGAAGGGGACACCCCGGTAAAACCTAGCTGCCATCAGCCCGGGGCGCAGCAACCCCTCTCCCGTCCCCCAGAGCGAAGCTGCCGGTGCGGGTCCTCTCAGGCTGCGCCCACCGCCCGCCGCCCCGGGGGGCGAGCGGTACCTACGGGAGAGCTCGGACACGACCGGGAGGGGGGACCGGCCGGGGCCCAGGAGATGCTGGACCAGGGGCACAGTATTAAAGACCGGGGGCAGATTATTGTTACCATCATCGTCATCACTACTGTTACCATTATCCTTAATGTTATCATTAAATATCCCGGGGCCGGCGTGCAGAAGGACGAAGCCCGCAGGGCAGACCTCGATACCCCATCGAATGCGGACACGGCGCGCCCAAGGGGAGGACTATTAATAAGGGGCACTTACTATTTTCTTCCATTTCATGCGCCTGTTCTGGTACCAGGTTTTCACCTGGAGCTGGCTGAGCCCCAGGGATTCGGCCAGGTCTATTCTGCGGGCGAGAGAGAGAGGAGGTCAGGCCGGCAGCTTTCGTCTCGGATGGCAGCTTCCCGACTTTCTCAGGGAAAATGAGCCCCGTCCCGTGGCGTCGCGTCGCGCCCCGGGTCCGAGGTTGGCCGTCGCCTACCTGTCGGGCGTGGAGAGATATTTCTGCTTCTCGAAGCGCTTCTCCAGCCCCATGAGCTGCAGCTCGGTGAAGACGGTGCGGCTGCGGCGGCCCTTCTTGGCCTTGCCCGGCTCCGGGGGCCCCTGCTCCAGCTTCCCGCGGAGGTGCAGCTCCAGTGGGAGATGCGGCGAAGCGGGGCCGCCCTGCAGTCCCGAGCCGGCGGCCAGCAGCGCCGAGCCCAGCCCCGAGCAGCCCAGGGGAGCCAGCGGGAACTTAAACACTGCGGCCGGCTCCGCCTTCAGCACCGCTGCGGGAGAGAGCGGCGGTCAGCGCCGGGCAGCGCGCAGGGACCCCCGGGGCTGCAGGGTNGACCTGAGAAAATATAATCACTTCTCCGTCACTTACTCAGCTGTGAAAAGAAAATATTAACATTCTCTCGGCGAAGGCGCTAGCGCCGAGTGAAGCTCGCCTGTTCCAGCCCTCCGTGTGACACCGGTGACGGACACAGCCTGTCGTTCTGCTAATTTAGGTTAATGCGCCAACCAATCTCCCTTTTAATTAAAACCAGGTGCTATTCTCACTCGCACTGAAAGCACCAGAAACGACAGCCAGAGGTGACAAGGAAGTGACAAAGGCACACGCCCAGCGTGTCCTGACCGCGCCGAAGGGTCCCCCAAACACCCGGCTCTGCCAGCTCCGCCGCCGTCTTCCCTCTTCCCAGCACCCATCTTCATCCTCAGGTTAAAGAAAACATTTCCAACCAATTGTTTGGTTAAATGTCTAAGTAATTTCAGTGTAAGAACATGAGGTTGTTTCTTGTGTACCCAGCACTGGCCATGTCCTCCAGCGCTCATCCGGGGGCTGATTTAACCCGGGATGGATACGGGGCACCTACCGAGCCGGGCCGTGGTAGGCAGGGGGGCCGGAGCCGTGGAGAGAGAAACGAGGGAAACTCAGAACCACTCGGCATGAATTCAGCTCAGAGTCACCTCGAGGGCTCGGTCGACGGCGATTCGGGGCTGCTCGGGCTTTAAGCTCTGTTGTCTCTGTTGCCCGGCTCCCACCGGGCCGCGGTCTCAGTGGCCTGAGCACGGGCTGGAGCCCCCCGGACCCGCTGCCCCGGGACGGGGGGGGTCCCGCACTGCCGCCCTCCCGGCCCCTAGGGCACCCCGCGGGGCAGGGAGACACCGGGGAGCCCTGAGCCAAGCGCCCATCGCCGTTAGCTGGGAGGCGCCCGGCGCAGCCCGGAGCTGTCCCGCCGCTCCCCGGTCCGCGCTCTCCGCCTCCCGTCCTTCCCTGCGCTGCTTCTTTCTTTCTTTCTTTTTTTTTTTTTTTTTTCCTTAGCAAAATAGCAGTAATTGCATGTCTCGGTGGATGCTCTGTAATTGTAACATCCCAACGGAAAACGTGAAGAAGAGACTCGGGGAAAATAAGCGATAAAATAAAATAAAATAATAAAATAAAATTAAAAAACCCACCCGAACAACAAAGCGCCAAGATTTCGTGCTAAATCGCAGCAGCTCATGAAGAGCATATTTTAAAAGTACCATTCAGGATGCGCAGTGCGGAAGTTAATTAGCCTTTTGTCAGCAACTAACGTATCTTTAAAATTCGAAAGCATCCGAATTTGACCAAGGGAAGACCGAGGGTCTGGCCTGTCCCCGCCACGGGCAGCCGAACCGTCGCAGAAAACGACTGTAGAATCTTCCCGGTACCACTGCGCTTTGCACTTTCTCTGTAGACCTGCCTGGAACGTGGTTTTGAATCTCTAACCTGTCTCCGTGGGGGAAAAAATAACAAATTTTTAAAAAATCGACCCCAAAGCATAACGTTACTCAGAGCAATAGTTCATAAAATACTTTATTGAAATAAAGTAAATATCTTCGCATTAATAAAACCGATCATAAAATGCAGTTTTCGAATAACTAGGGGCACCACAGGGTTTTAGACAGCGAGTAGATGTGGAAGGTGGGATCCAGTGTCCTCCTGGCCCCTCGGGCCGCCGCACAGCACAGCGGCCGTGGCGCAGCAGCGCAGCGCTCCGCGGGCGCGGAAGGGCGCGGCGGGGCGGAGGGAGACCGGCGTGCGGTCAAAACGTCCAAACGTCCCGAGGCCGAAGGCGGCCGCGGCCGCCGTCCGAGCTGCCCTCCATCCCCTCGGGCCGGCCCGGCGGGGCCGTGCGGGCCGGGCCGGGGCCGGGGGGCGGCGGGCTGGGTTCCCCTCACTCCTCCTGGCTGACCTCGGCCGGCGAGCCCAGGCTCTCGGGCGGCTTCTCGGCGTCCCGGGCGCGCTCCTGCTCCGAGAGCTGCTCGCTGCTGGGGATCGAGTTCTTCTTCGGGCGGCCCTTGGGCTTGGTGGGGGACTCCAGGCCGCCCCCCTGCAACACCTACGAGGCGGGGAGGGGGCGGAGGAAGGGGACACCCCGGTAAAACCTAGCTGCCATCAGCCCGGGGCGCAGCAACCCCTCTCCCGTCCCCCAGAGCGAAGCTGCCGGTGCGGGTCCTCTCAGGCTGCGCCCACCGCCCGCCGCCCCGGGGGGCGAGCGGTACCTACGGGAGAGCTCGGACACGACCGGGAGGGGGGACCGGCCGGGGCCCAGGAGATGCTGGACCAGGGGCACAGTATTAAAGACCGGGGGCAGATTATTGTTACCATCATCGTCATCACTACTGTTACCATTATCCTTAATGTTATCATTAAATATCCCGGGGCCGGCGTGCAGAAGGACGAAGCCCGCAGGGCAGACCTCGATACCCCATCGAATGCGGACACGGCGCGCCCAAGGGGAGGACTATTAATAAGGGGCACTTACTATTTTCTTCCATTTCATGCGCCTGTTCTGGTACCAGGTTTTCACCTGGAGCTGGCTGAGCCCCAGGGATTCGGCCAGGTCTATTCTGCGGGCGAGAGAGAGAGGAGGTCAGGCCGGCAGCTTTCGTCTCGGATGGCAGCTTCCCGACTTTCTCAGGGAAAATGAGCCCCGTCCCGTGGCGTCGCGTCGCGCCCCGGGTCCGAGGTTGGCCGTCGCCTACCTGTCGGGCGTGGAGAGATATTTCTGCTTCTCGAAGCGCTTCTCCAGCCCCATGAGCTGCAGCTCGGTGAAGACGGTGCGGCTGCGGCGGCCCTTCTTGGCCTTGCCCGGCTCCGGGGGCCCCTGCTCCAGCTTCCCGCGGAGGTGCAGCTCCAGTGGGAGATGCGGCGAAGCGGGGCCGCCCTGCAGTCCCGAGCCGGCGGCCAGCAGCGCCGAGCCCAGCCCCGAGCAGCCCAGGGGAGCCAGCGGGAACTTAAACACTGCGGCCGGCTCCGCCTTCAGCACCGCTGCGGGAGAGAGCGGCGGTCAGCGCCGGGCAGCGCGCAGGGACCCCCGGGGCTGCAGGGTGCCTCGGCTGCCCGGGAAGCAGCCCCTGCAAGGAACCCTGGCCCCTTCTCCTCCGTCCTCGGCAGCACCGCGGGTCCTGAACCCCCGCTTCCGCCACCTCCGCGGTGCAGGGATACGTTTTACCCTTCAACCAGCAAATGCTAATCACGGAGTTGCTTGGCGGTTACAAGTGAAAATAATTCAAGCCAACCCAAAAGCGTTCCCCTCGGTGTCACCCAGCAGCTGCCGGACCCGGCTGAACTCAGCGAGCAGCGAGGGCGGGCACGGTCCCGGGATTCCCTTCCTTGGAGTTTACAGGGTATCTTCGACCTGATAATAATTTCTATCCCAATTCGTGAACCGCAGCCTATGAAGAGGCGCCCGGGGAGAGGACAGCGAGCCATCCCCGAGGATGCTGCTCCCGCGGGCTGGGGCCGCCGTTCGGCCCACTGCATTCACTTCTTCCCGATCCAGCCCGGCCCTGCTTAGCTCGATTCCCTCGCCCGGCTCGGCCCGGCCCGTCTGGGTCCTTCCCGGCGCCCCCGCTCCGCTGGCGGGCTGGGGGCTGCGGTCCTGCTCGGCCCGGCCTCCCCGCCAGCGACACGGGAGCGACCTCGGCGACGGGGTAAGGACTTCAGGGGAGTGTCTGCGGGGTCTTCTCCTCGGCCTGCCTGAAATCACCTCCCTCCCCAGAGGGCCCAATCCTGTTCCCGCCTATTCCTGCGGAACTGAGCCGTGACGGGTGTAAAGAGCCTTTTATCTGATCCGCTATTCCGAGCAATTCTGAATAGTTCACCTTGAAAATAATACTAATTTCTAGATATTCTAACGCATGTTGCTCCCTTGCTTAGGGGCTTGACGCTTTCCTCTTTTTCTCTTAAATACAGAAAATGAAATTGGGATATTCCTTTTCTGTTCAGGTCAATGGATGAAGAGCTACGGCTCCGCAGATCAAGATAGCTTGGGAAGTGAAAGCTTTCGCCATCACACATTCAAATATTGCCCTTTAAAATATAGTAAGTAATAGCCTTCAAAATACATTAAACACTAGCATTAAAAAAAAACNCCACCCGAACAACAAAGCGCCAAGATTTCGTGCTAAATCGCAGCAGCTCATGAAGAGCATATTTTAAAAGTACCATTCAGGATGCGCAGTGCGGAAGTTAATTAGCCTTTTGTCAGCAACTAACGTATCTTTAAAATTCGAAAGCATCCGAATTTGACCAAGGGAAGACCGAGGGTCTGGCCTGTCCCCGCCACGGGCAGCCGAACCGTCGCAGAAAACGACTGTAGAATCTTCCCGGTACCACTGCGCTTTGCACTTTCTCTGTAGACCTGCCTGGAACGTGGTTTTGAATCTCTAACCTGTCTCCGTGGGGGAAAAAATAACAAATTTTTAAAAAATCGACCCCAAAGCATAACGTTACTCAGAGCAATAGTTCATAAAATACTTTATTGAAATAAAGTAAATATCTTCGCATTAATAAAACCGATCATAAAATGCAGTTTTCGAATAACTAGGGGCACCACAGGGTTTTAGACAGCGAGTAGATGTGGAAGGTGGGATCCAGTGTCCTCCTGGCCCCTCGGGCCGCCGCACAGCACAGCGGCCGTGGCGCAGCAGCGCAGCGCTCCGCGGGCGCGGAAGGGCGCGGCGGGGCGGAGGGAGACCGGCGTGCGGTCAAAACGTCCAAACGTCCCGAGGCCGAAGGCGGCCGCGGCCGCCGTCCGAGCTGCCCTCCATCCCCTCGGGCCGGCCCGGCGGGGCCGTGCGGGCCGGGCCGGGGCCGGGGGGCGGCGGGCTGGGTTCCCCTCACTCCTCCTGGCTGACCTCGGCCGGCGAGCCCAGGCTCTCGGGCGGCTTCTCGGCGCCCCGGGCGCGCCCCTGCTCCGAGAGCTGCTCGCTGCTGGGGATCGAGTTCTTCTTCGGGCGGCCCTTGGGCTTGGTGGGGGACTCCAGGCCGCCCCCCTGCAACACCTACGAGGCGGGGAGGGGGCGGAGGAAGGGGACACCCCGGTAAAACCTAGCTGCCATCAGCCCGGGGCGCAGCAACCCCTCTCCCGTCCCCCAGAGCGAAGCTGCCGGTGCGGGTCCTCTCAGGCTGCGCCCACCGCCCGCCGCCCCGGGGGGCGAGCGGTACCTACGGGAGAGCTCGGACACGACCGGGAGGGGGGACCGGCCGGGGCCCAGGAGATGCTGGACCAGGGGCACAGTATTAAAGACCGGGGGCAGATTATTGTTACCATCATCGTCATCACTACTGTTACCATTATCCTTAATGTTATCATTAAATATCCCGGGGCCGGCGTGCAGAAGGACGAAGCCCGCAGGGCAGACCTCGATACCCCATCGAATGCGGACACGGCGCGCCCAAGGGGAGGACTATTAATAAGGGGCACTTACTATTTTCTTCCATTTCATGCGCCTGTTCTGGTACCAGGTTTTCACCTGGAGCTGGCTGAGCCCCAGGGATTCGGCCAGGTCTATTCTGCGGGCGAGAGAGAGAGGAGGTCAGGCCGGCAGCTTTCGTCTCGGATGGCAGCTTCCCGACTTTCTCAGGGAAAATGAGCCCCGTCCCGTGGCGTCGCGTCGCGCCCCGGGTCCGAGGTTGGCCGTCGCCTACCTGTCGGGCGTGGAGAGATATTTCTGCTTCTCGAAGCGCTTCTCCAGCCCCATGAGCTGCAGCTCGGTGAAGACGGTGCGGCTGCGGCGGCCCTTCTTGGCCTTGCCCGGCTCCGGGGGCCCCTGCTCCAGCTTCCCGCGGAGGTGCAGCTCCAGTGGGAGATGCGGCGAAGCGGGGCCGCCCTGCAGTCCCGAGCCGGCGGCCAGCAGCGCCGAGCCCAGCCCCGAGCAGCCCAGGGGAGCCAGCGGGAACTTAAACACTGCGGCCGGCTCCGCCTTCAGCACCGCTGCGGGAGAGAGCGGCGGTCAGCGCCGGGCAGCGCGCAGGGACCCCCGGGGCTGCAGGGTGCCTCGGCTGCCCGGGAAGCAGCCCCTGCAAGGAACCCTGGCCCCTTCTCCTCCGTCCTCGGCAGCACCGCGGGTCCTGAACCCCCGCTTCCGCCACCTCCGCGGTGCAGGGATACGTTTTACCCTTCAACCAGCAAATGCTAATCACGGAGTTGCTTGGCGGTTACAAGTGAAAATAATTCAAGCCAACCCAAAAGCGTTCCCCTCGGTGTCACCCAGCAGCTGCCGGACCCGGCTGAACTCAGCGAGCAGCGAGGGCGGGCACGGTCCCGGGATTCCCTTCCTTGGAGTTTACAGGGTATCTTCGACCTGATAATAATTTCTATCCCAATTCGTGAACCGCAGCCTATGAAGAGGCGCCCGGGGAGAGGACAGCGAGCCATCCCCGAGGATGCTGCTCCCGCGGGCTGGGGCCGCCGTTCGGCCCACTGCATTCACTNAAATACATTACTAGCATTCAAAAAAAAAAAAAAACAAACAACCAAACAAACAAAAAAACACAACCAAAACACAAAAAAGAAAAGAAAAGAAACAACGGCAAAAAACTCCCCCAGACAATAACAATAAAACCAATAACAATTTAAAAAAACCCAAACCTATTTGAATATGGTAATAAACTGCATTTGTCCTGGATGCTATATCCGACTGGACAGAGGATGCTAAGAAAACTCGTTAAGAAAAAAAGAACACTAACTCGTTAACAAAAAGAGAACAAAAAAAAAGAAAAAAAAAAAAAGAAAAAAAACCAACTCAAACATGTAGTATAATATGGAAAATAATGTTATGTCTTCCATCTTCTATATTATTTTTATATAAACATGGCATATATTTATATACTATATATATTTTTATGTTTACACGTAAGTCCGGTTTCCAGTTAGATCTGTGACCGCAGGGCCTCTTGCTGCCCCTCGCAGCCACGCACAGACCCCGCCGCTTGGCTCCAACCACTCTCACCTCATCCAAAAACACGGGGAAAAACCCCAAAACAAAACTACCAACAACAACCTTCTTCCCTGAAATCCAAAGGCCACTCCTTGCAAGGGCGGCTGCAGCTGCAACGCCGCTTTCTTCTTGGTTTTAGGCCCCAAACACTCGGCTGCTCGCGGCTGGAGCGCCCGCGGCACGGCGGGGATGCGCAGGGCCGGCAGAGCCCCGCAGCAAGTTTTGTAGGCAGAATTCCTAAGCTTTTCTCCAAGGAACCCGGCTCCCAAAGGCGCTGGAGACCATCAGCCGGCGACGCCTCCCCGCCTGCCGCCCCCAGCCGCCCCCCAGCCGCGGGGAGCCCCCCGGGACGTACCGAGGTGGTTGTGATAGGGCCGGGCGGAGAGCAGCGCCTGCACCCCGAACTTGAGCAGCTCCCCGGCCGGCGCGGCCCCCTTGGCGTCCGGGGGATCGGTGAGGATCTCCTCGATCATGAAGCTGCGGTAGCGGTGGGAGCGGTGGTCGGGGAAGGCTTCGGCCGGGAAGTATCGCGCGGCGCCCAGTTCCAGGGGGTGCTGCATCCTCGCCGCCCCCGGGGCGCGGGGGATCCCCGGCCACCGGGGCCGCCCTAGCGCAGCCTCCCGGCCCGCAGCCGGGCAGCGGGGGCTCTGCCCATCGCCCCGCCGCCCCCTCCCCTGGCCCTGCGCGGCGGCTCGGAGCCGTCCCCGCCGCCTGCACACGGGGCGCGGCACCGGGCAGCGTCTGTCTCTCCGCCCCGAGCCCGCCGCGGCGGCCTATTATACGGCCGGCCCCGGCGGGGCCGTCAGCGCGGCGGGGGAGGGCGCGGGAGGGGCTGAGGAGGAAGGAAGGGGCCGAGGCGGGCGAGTACCTGAACCGGGGGTTACAGCCCGGCATTTGATCCCCCGCCATATAAAGCAAATTACCCGTTCTGCTCGCTGCGGGAGAGCAGACACCCAAACAATCGCTGGCCCCTTCGAAGCGCTACTTCCCGGTCCCGGCCTAATCCTTATGACCATCCCTGTCCCCGGCTCCAGCCCCATCCCCGTCCCTGTCGCCATACTCATCGCCATCCCCGTTCCAGTCCTCACACCAATCTTCCGTCCCTTTCCCATTCCCGTCCCAGTCCTCGTCGCCCTCCCATCCCTTTCCCCCGACGGGGTAACCGCGGCTCTGGGGCGCCTCGGCTGATGGAGACGGACACGGAGCCACACGGACCCTGGGGGGGCCCCAGCCTCTCGGCCCGGCCCGTAGCCCGGGCGGCTCGGAGCCCTCAGGGCAGCCCCGGTGCGGTGGCCGGGGCCCGGGGGAGCCCGGGCGGCCCGAGGGCAGGCGGGGGCCGCGCTGACGGCCGCGGCTGCCCCTGGAGGGGCCCAGGCCCGATGCCCTCAGCTCCGGGCTCCCTCCTGGCCTCGGCCAAAGCGGTGTAAACATCTAAAAGGAGCTGGTCAGGGAACAAAACTCAGCACGAAGTGGAGCCTTTCTCTGGACTTTTAGGTCATTTACACGAGCATTTTGCTCGGTATAACGTGATTCATTCTATTCCCTTCAGCCTGTGTCACGCACGACAGCAGAGTTCCACGAGCCGCCCCTGCTCGTTACTGACGTGCTTCGAGCCAGGTTCGTGCGCGGGGGCCCGAATGCCCAAATCCCTCCCGAAAATGTCAGCGCTGTGGATTACAGGGGGATCGTTTCGGCAAAGCCCCGGCAGCCTGGCCGGGGGTCCCACGGCGTGGGGCAGGCTGGGCTGCGCTCGGGCCCTGCCCACGGCCGGAGCTGCCCACGCGTGACTGCGCCTGGGCGGTGTTCGCGGGAGGCACCCACGGGCTCAGCCCGGCCGGCCCACGCAGAGGGACGGGAGCAGGGCTCGTCCCCCCGGCAAGGGAAGCTCAGCCTCCTTCTTGACGATTTTGGACCAAAAAAAAGTGGGTTCTGCCGCTTTTCCCGGCTGCTGCGGGGGATGCGCAGGGGACAGGGGAGCAGCCGCGGGATCTTGTCCGGCTACGTTTCGGAAGCCCTAAGCAAGATGGGGCGGCCACGGGAGTCACCCCTGGGTGTCGTCCGTGAGCGCAGCCCGCGGGGGACGAGTCCCAGCGCTCGGCTGCCGTCGGGGCCCCATGGTCCGGCCAGCTTCCCCCGGCCCCGGGCTCCCTCGAGCCGTGCGGGCTCCAGCGCTTCCCGTGGGTCCCCGTCCGGCCACACGCGTGGGGGCCCCGCAGCCACGGCCCCCACAGAGCCAGCGAACAGCCCCGGGGGCTCCGCATCCGCCGGCAGATGCGGCGGCAGGGACCCCCGCCCACCGGGACCCCGGCCCTGTGAATTGAATTAAATATCGAGGGAGGGGTAGGCGGAGGCGTTCAGGGAACTATGGAGAGCACGAGGCCGCCCTGCTGCTCCTGTCAGCGCTATTTGAGTCCTGCTGCCGTTTCTCTGTACTACTCATCCCTGCATGCGACAACAACGAATTAATTTATGCTCTGTACTTCACTGCCTGCCCACATAACCTGTTCCATATGGTTACTGCGACTTGTACGGAGCAGTTCCGCGCCGATTTGTTCTGGTTTCTCCACGTTTCTTCAATTTAAAGTTACGCCACTCGCTCTGTGAAACACTGTGAAACGGGCTGAATCCCCGATATCCGCCCGGGTGCTCCCTGCTGTTCGCGGGTTGTCATTTATTCAGACATCATCTTGGTGTGTGCACCGCCAACGATTTCGTGACACGCGACAGAGCGGGGGCTGTGCCCGGGAGCCGCGCTCCCCTCCCAGGAGGAGCAGCGGGGACCGGATCCCACCGAGATACTGTGCGGCCTCGGGGCTGGGCGCCTCCATCCCTCCCCCAGTTCCCCGAATTCCTCCCGGGAATCTCGGGGCAGCCGTGATTCTGTGCATACCTGCGCTCCGGGGAGCCCCGGCCGAGACCAACGGGGCCCCAAAACCAAATAAAAATCCCAAAACAAAAACCTCCCTGTTTCTTGACGTGGCTTTTCGTCCGCCCATCTGCTCTGTTGAGATCACAAGGTGTTCCCAAGCCAAGGTGCTGATTTCCTACGGCCGAGGCCAAAGAGGCCATTGGAGCTAATACCATGAAACGAGGAGAATAATTATGAGTAAAGTGAGAAGAATTTTGGACACATTCAAGCGAGCAGGCAAATTCATATCGGATTGTTTAAACAACCTCATCCCCGAGACCAGCCCGCTCATAAACAAATACTGCGCGTAAAAGAAATTACCCACGGCTCCCTTGACTTTTTTGTTTCTTTAAAATAAACCAAAGCTCAATAATAACTGTAAATAATAGCACTTCCATCCCCATCCTGGAGCAGGTTAGGATCAGAGCGCTACAGACCTGGTATCATTTCCCATCATACAGCATCAACTTTGATAATTTAAGTTTTTATATTCCTTGGGATCCGTCTGTCCCGAGGCTGCTCAGGAGAGCAGCCGCAGCCAGGCAGGCACGGACGGTCGGCAGATCCCACATCCTCCCCGGGAGCAGGCCTACAGCCCCCGAGATCACCGTAAAAATAAAATAAAAATTAGCATTTCTGAAAAAGCTCCTATTGAAAGATTTCTATGCTGCACTGAAGAAAGAGAGGGTGAACTTCACCATCCGACCACACTAACAGTCAGGAATTTAAAATCGTTGCGAAACAAATCCTGTAATGAAAAAAAATCTATTATTATTATTATTGTTATTGTTATCGTTGTTGTTGTTTTGGTTTATTGTTATTGTTATTATTACTTTTCTAGCTCTTGAAAATGGTCTCATTTCCTGTACTCTTACAGACCACGTAAACATGAACTTTTATTTCGCATCGATTTGGGCGGTAAATTCATGCAACCACTTTTATAAAAACCAGCGTCTTTGAGTGGGAGTTCAGTAAAATACGTGCGTTTTTGGGGACCAACTGCAAGAACAAGCTGCAGGCCCCAAATTTTATGCACTTTTTTCCTCCCATCAAGCAGAATGGAATCACCTTTATTTGCAAAATTGCTCCTCATTTACCGAGGGGCTTCTAAAAATTCTTGTTTTGTTGTTATTGTTTGGGGTTTTGTTTATTTGTTTTGTTTAGGGTTGGGTTGTTTTGTTGGTTTTGTTTTGCACCAGGTACAGACTCTATATGACTGCTAGAAACAGACTATTTCTAGAGTTAGATTTTTTTAAAAATAATTTTTATACAAATGTTCTTATCTGGTTTCAGAAACTATGGATGCATTTATCCCGTTACGAGGGTCTTCTGACCTTCGTTTTGCATAAAAGCAGAACGCTTTTCTAAAGGATCCTCTCGCTTACTTTCACACTTCATGTATTTTGATGTCTCTATTTCGGCTGAGTAACTCAGACAAGGATGACAGTTCCACCCGTGAAAATTTTGCTATGAGAAAGGAAACAAGTTCATTCCATGATTTAAAATCTTCCGTGGGATGGGAATACTTTTGGTCCGCTGATTCATCCCCGATTTGACGGGAAGAAGAGTTTTGCTGAATTCCCGCAGTTCTCCCGACTCCGACAATCGTAACGGACAAAACAGTGAAACTCAAACTCCTCGCCTCCTGGATCTCTCGGAAAATATCCCGGCCGGGAAAATATTGTGAACACCAAGGGCAGCCCAGGTCCAGGTGCGCACGGACCCCACCGGCACCGCTGGCTCAGCGTTCGGGACCCCGCGGCTCCTGCGAGCGCTGGGCGCGGCTGAGCAGCGCTCTCCCGGCGACATCTCGGCTCTCCGGCGACATCTCGGCTCTCCCGGCGACATCTCGGCTCTCCCGGCGACATCCCGGCTCGCCCGGCGACATCCCGGCTCTCTCGGCGACATCTCGGCTCTCCGGCGACATCTCGGCTCTCCCGGGAGCGGGTCCCCGCTGCCCGGTCACATCCCCATGTGCTGACGGGGACCGAAGTAGCCGCGAGGCCGCTCCACAGCGCTGCTTAGATTAATTAAAAATTGGTGGTTGATTTGTTGTTTTTTGTTGTTGTTGTTGGTTTGGTTTGGTTGGGTTTTGGGTTTTTGTTTGTTTGGTTTTTGTTTGGTTTTATTTATTTTTTATTTGTATCAAACCTCTCAATGAATTTTAAACACAACCAATTCGTTGTTTTCTCAACATCACCTTTTTTAAAACCCCGATAAAATGTTCCCGTGTCTCCTATCGCCCCTGGCGAAGCCCAGCGCCGGGGGCACGCGGTGTCCCGAGCTCGCCGGGACGGCGCTGCCCAGGCGGAGGGGCTCAGCCCGTCCCCGCTGCAGGACGCCGGGGACCCCGGTGCCGTGCGGGAACATCCCCCGCGCAGCCCCTGCCCTTCCCTCGGGGGCCCGAGGAGGGGAGTCAGGCACAGCCACCTCCCCCCCCTCCCTCCTCACGGCACTTAATATTCAGGAAATCCACAAAGTGCTACGAAGAGAGTGGAAAACGTGACATCACGGGCTAATTGGGAAGGAGCGTTCTGGCTGAGAAAATAGCTCAGCCCTGAGTAATAAGTTATATTTAATGGCTGGGTAAAGCTTCATCAGCGGCCGTTAAACACGTATCCCTCTAAAATTACTTTCTGAGAACACCTGGCCTCATCAGAAAGTCAGACTATGGAATTATCTTTGAGAGTCACCTTCATCAGAAAGTCAGACTATGGAATTATCTTTGAGAGTCACCTTCAGAGGATGCAGTTTGGTTTGAATGAGGGCTGCAGCCCCTTTATCCTTTATTTCCCTGCCCCTCGAGGTCCGTCGTCCATCCTCCTCCCTGCTACACACACCCCAGCAGCTCTCACAAACTGGCTGTTCTCCATTTCTCTCCAGGCATAAGGAAACTATCCCTGAAACTACTATTCCATTTATATCCATTAGAGTAGCCAGCAGAATGAGAAGCTCCCCAAATGTGCACCTCTGTCCCCACCGCTGCCATCGAGTACCACACATCTGAGTGTCACACACGTACCCAACTGTGACACTCCTTCCCCAAATCCTTTTATTGTACAGGGCCCCAAACCAGCACAAACAGTAAGGCACACACTGGGAAAGCCCCCTTCTCTCTCTTGCTTTTATTACATAAAGGATTTTAATTTTTTATTTATTTCTTTTTACTTATAGTTAGTTCACAGACCAGGGATGCAATGCTTGGAAATACAAACCAGTAACCAGCAACTCATGTGATTAGATTGCAGGCCAGGCAGTATTTTTGGGACAGCCTCTTCTCTGTGCACTGATTCCTGGTCCTGAAGAGATCTGTACGTTCAGAGCTCCTTCCCCAGCCCTGCCAGGAGGGAGGTGGCTGCCCCTAAAACCGGGGTCCCAGTAAGAGATGAGTGCAGTGACATGTCCCCTTGGTGACAGCTGTACCTCGTCCTTCTCTGCCCAGGCCTGCTGTGGACAAGTGGTGCCATTAGCCTGGGGCTGTGGTCAGTGCTCAGCACCAAGCCTCCAGCCCACACCAAACCTGACCTGGCTACCACCAGCGATGGCCAGGAGCTGAGCAGGTGGCACTGCAGGTGTCATGTGCTGCAAATGATGGGACACACATAAAAGAGCAAGTTAAACATCGGTGCACTTGTCCAGTAAATAGTCGTACTCCACCTGAAACAGCACGTCTGGCTGCACCATTCATTTCTAGGTGATAAAGGAGTTTCAGGCAGAAAACAATGATTTGTCCTTATCACCCTTGTGTGAGCTGAAATCCAACCAAGCCCTGCATCTGTGTCCAAATCAGGGATGCTCTGCTGACACCCCATTAGCCTCATGCTGTAAACACCCACTGTGTGCTGAGGCTGTTCCCTGTGCACACGGCTGGCTGCAGTGGGACTGTTTATGGTTCATAAAATTAAGTTAATGACTACGTCTGTGCAGAGCTGGGGCCTTCAGTTTTTAAAAGGGAAGAAGCAGAATGAAATCCTTACACTCTTCAGTTTTATGGTTTGCCTCCAGTCACTTCTGGTTCCCATTTCTCAAGTGCTACATCAGATCTGGACGATTTCAGTTTATAGATCACCGAGGAGGTGTTTAAATCATTAAACACAATAACGGCTAATTCAAACACTTTATTTAAAAAATAAGAAGATGCTTTATACATATTAAAATCATATTAAAGCTGGCTTCCTTGTCCCTCACAAGCACCACTACAGGTAGTTAAAGCACCTAAGTTAGAGAGCTAGTAACATAAAATAGCTCTCACTAAAGGCCAAACAATACAATTAAGTGATGAAGAGTTCTTCCAAACCATTCCTTTCAGTGATTCTGTCATATCCAGTAGGTCTCTTATCTTCCTTTCACACACAGACAGGGACTCTCACAGGGATTTAAGGCCCCCGACCCTGCAGCAGTTATTTTAAATTCTAAGGGAGAAACCCTTGCTGACACTGAAGCCACCAGAAGGAGGTCTACCATCCACTTGAGGCGAGATGAGAGCTGAGTTTCACATTGCTTACACTGCAATTCCTATATCTGATATGGCAAATTTCTATTTACTGTGCTCAGAACTACATTTCAAACCCATATATGGCCACGGCTGCTTAAGAAGTTTAAACAATTTCCCTTTCTGTACATATATTATGACACTTGCAAGTTTTTGGACACTAACATGACATTCCGAGACCCACTGATAGCGATCTGCCGAGCTCCAGATGAAGCGATTTAACACGGGCCCCTGCTCATCCTGCTGGGCTTGGAGCCTCTTCCCTTGCCTCTCTCCTGGGCTGGGGTGATCCTGCACACTGCATCCCACATCCCACACCCCCACCCTGCATTCCTCATCCTGCACTCCATCCCTCATCCCCAATCTCACAGCCCTGTGCTGCACCCCTATCCCATACCTCCATCCCACCCCCTGTATCCCACATCCCCATCTCACCCCTCCATCCCACAACCCCATCCCACCCCTATCCCATACCTCCATCCCACACCCTGTATCCCACATCCCCATCTCACACCTTCATCCCACAACCCCATCCCCCCCCCTCCCATAACTCCACCCCCCACCCCGTATCCCACAATTCCCCCCCCACACCCCCCTCCCCCCCCCCCCCCTACCTCCATCCCACACCCTGTATCCCACATCCCCGTCACACTCCTCCATCCCACAACCCCATCCCCCCCCCCCCCCCAACCCCCCCCCCCCCCGCCCCCCCCCCCCCCCCCTCCCCCCCCCCCCCCTACCTCCATCCCACACCCTGTATCCCACAATTCCCCTCCCACACTCCCATCCCACACTCTGCATCTCACATCACCATCCTGCATCCTATCCCATGCATCCCCATCCCACATCTCTATCCTGCACTCTGTATCTCCTATTCACACACCCTCATTCCCATATCCCAATCCTATATCCCTGTTCCCACACCCCTATCCTGTATCCCCCATTCCTGTATCCCCATTCTCATCCCCTGTATCTCCCATTCTCTCCCCCATGTCCTGTAGGCTGTGCCCCATAGCCCCCATTTCCACATCCCATATTCTGCAGCCACTGTTCCCTCACCCCGTATCCTCCATTCCCATATCCCCCATCCTGTACCCTGCATTCCCATATCCCTGTCCCGTATCCTCCATCCCTACATCCTGTATCCAGTATCCCCCATTCCCCTGTCCCATGTCCCCATTCCCGTATCCCCCATGTCTGCATTACAGAATTACAGAATGACAGAAT